>BLSH010243218.1:957989-972803 GCA_018402905.1 Glandirana rugosa
CAGTGCATGGACCACCACCTCAGACTGAATACGTCCCCATTGGAGGGAACGCTGGGACTAAGCACTTGGGGACTATCTCATTTGTCCTTCAGGTCCTCACTCCTACCGTGCTCCCAACTCATCCAGTGGCCACTACCAACCTCTTCGAGGAGGCCAGAGCACGTCCAAACCTTCCAGCCACCATGTCCGTCCCAGCCGTTGACCGACCGCCACGTCATGTTCCCTCGTCCGTCTTCTCAACAGCCCATGTCCGTCCCAAACAATTGTCAGATCGTTGTCTTCATGTTTTCCTCGCCCGTTAGCCCACCAGCATCCGTTCGGCCCCCAGCCACGTCCGTCTCAACTCCCATCCTCACTCCTGGACTTCCTGTTTACTCTATCAGGGGTTCACGAATCAGGGTCGCAAGGGAGGTTACCCCTGCATAAGTCAGACTCCACCACCAGGTACGTGACAACGGTCCTTGTCAGGTAAGTTTTGCTTTCAGTCCCCAGCGCACGTGGGTCTCCAAACACTTTCAGCTCTGCCAAAATACTGGTGTCTCCTCCCAGCTCCTCCTCACACACCAGCTACACACCACTTCCTCTCCTTATGAGCTACTTCCTGGCTGCTATTAACCCCCATGTGTGCTGGTTTCCCTGTGATCAGGGGTGGAGGCCCTATCCCACCCGAATATCACTTTAGGGCCTCCGAAATTCCGGGTCCCTACTACCTCTCTATAAAAAGTAGGGAGAACTGCGAGTCAGCCCTCCCTGTGCTCTCGCTACTCCCGGAACCTCTCACCCCCTCGGGTGACCCCCTGAGCACTACCCCTTTCCTTTCAAAAAGACCATAACCCAAATATTGGTGATATATAGCACCCGTCCAGGACCCACCCTTGGCGTCCTCTACAATGTGTATAGTTTGAGATCTTAATTATTCCTGAAACTTGGGAAGCTCTCTAACCTATGGGGCAACCAAAAGATGGAACAGCCATCTAGTGAGAGAGCATGCCTATATTTTCAAGTAGTGGGTGAAGGAGAATTCCAGATGGAAGCTCTGTGTAAAAAGAAAGAAGGCAATAAATAATACATAAATAATAATAAATAATACAGTGGGTATAGAAAAGAATCACCCCTTTGCAGCCTGAAATGAAGACAGACACAGTTTTTGTTTTATCCAGCAGTTTACTAGTGCAACTTATAACATACATGTGAAAGATATAACACCAACATGTCCGAAAAAAATCAAAAACATTTCAAATATAGAACCAGTGAGTTGGAAAAAGGATCACCCCCTTATGTCAGTATTTTGTTGGACCACCTTTTGCTTTAATTTAGTCTGTTGGAATATTTCTCTACTAACTTTGCACATCTAGACTTTGCATTATTTGCCCACTCTTCTATGCAGAACTTCTCAAGTTCAGTTACATTTCACGGTGACCCTTTTTGGACTGCAGTCTTCAAGGCATTCCACAGATTTTCAATAGCGTTTAAGTCTGGGCTCTGACTAGGCCATGCAGGACATTCGCTTTTTTCTCCTTCAACCACTATGTGGTCATTTTTGCTGTTTGCTTTGGGTCTTTGTCATGTTGGAGGGTAAACCTTCTTCCCATTGACAACTTTCTGGCAGAGGGCAGCAGATTTTCCTCAAGAACTTGATGGTATTTTGCCCATCCATTTTTCTTCTTCCTGACAAGTGCTCCAGTCCCTGCTGCAGAGAAACATCCCCATAACAGGATATTACCATCTCCATGATTTACTGTAAGAATGATGTTATTTGGATGGTGAGCTGTATTAGATTTCCGCCAGACGTATTGTTTGGTGTTGAGGCCAAATAATTCAATTTTAGTCTCATCTGACCATAACACCCTTTTCCATGTGGTCTCAGAATCTTCAAGGTGAGTTTAAAGTGGTTGTCTACCCTCAAAACACATTTTTACCTACAGGTAAGCCTATAATAAGGCTTACCTGTAGGTAAAATGAATATCTCCTAAACCTTTACGGTTTAGGAGATATTCCACTTGAATGCAGCCACTGAGGTCACGGCGCATGCGCAGTAATGTTCCGGCAAAGGCCCGGCGCACAGCGTCAGTCCTTGCCGGACAGTCTGCCGGAAAGATAGGCTCCTGCGCGCATGGACGGGAGTGACGTCTTGCGGCTCCTGCCACTTACAGCGCCGGAGCCGCGAACCCGGAAGAATCCCCACAGGGAAGATGTCCACTCCCTCTGCGGGCACAGGGCAGCCCTGCGGGAGCTTCATTCTGAGGTACGTATTTCATAATGAGCTAGTATGCGGTGCATACCAGCTCATTATGCCTTTCCCTTGCAGTTTTGTTTTTTGGGGGGGTAGACAACCGCTTTAAGGTGGTCAGATGAGACTAAAATTTAATTATTGATATGAAAAATATGTGTGGCGGAAATCCAATACAGCTCACTAAGTAAGAATGCGTTCAAAAATATATATTTTAATTGTTTATTTTTATCAATTTACAAAATGCAAAGTGAGCAAACAGAAAAATCTACAACAAACAAATATTTAATGTGTCTACCCTTTGGCTTTAAACCAGCATCAAATCTTGTTCTTGCACACTTTGTACACTTGCACAAAATCAGGGATTTTGTAGGATTAGAGTCAAGTATATGATTAACCAGGTATACCAAGCAGGTGCTAATGATCATCAATTTCATAATTACTGTAGATTGAAACACAGTCATTAACTGAAACCAAAACAGTTGTGTAGGAGGTTTAAAACCATGTGAGGAACAGCCAAACTCTGCTATGAAGGTGAGGTTGTGGAAGACAGTTTTGTGTCAAAGGTCATATACCATGGCAAGACTGAGTGCAGCAACAACACACAAGGTAGTTGCTGCTTCAACAAGGTCTCTCCCTTCTTTTCCACAAAATAAACAAATTATAAAAAAAAAAAAACAAGGTCTCTCCCAGGCAAAGATCTCAAAGCAGACTGGGGTTTCAAGATGTGATGTTTAAGCTCTTTTGAAGAAACACAAAGAAAACGAGCAACATTGAGGACTGTAGACCCAGTGGTCAGACAAGGAAACTTAACGCAGCAGATGAAAGATACATCATGATTACTTCCCTTCGATGTTGGAAGATGTCCAGCAGTGCCATCAGCACAGAACTGGCAGAAACCGGTGGGACCCAGGTACACTCATCTACTTTCCTAAGAAGTCTGGCCAGAAGTGGCCTTCATAGAAGAATTGCGTCCAAAAAGCCATACCTCCGACGTGGAAACAAGGCTAAGCAACTCAACTATGCACGAAAAACATAGAAAGTGGTGTGAAGCAAAATGGTAGCAAAATGGTAGCAGGTGCTCTGGACCGATGAATCAAATTTTAAATATTTTGCTGTAGCAGGAGGCAGGTTGTCATCTGTAGGGCTGGAGAGCAGTACAATAATGAGTGTCTGCAGGCAACAGTGAAGTATGGTAGAGGTTCCATGCAAGTTTGGGGCTGCATTTCTGCAAATGGAGTTGGAGATTTGGTCGGGATCAATGGTGACTTCAATGCTGAGAAATACTGGCAGATACTTGTCCATCATGCCATACCATCAGGGAAGCATGCAATTGGCCCCAAACATACAGCCAATGCCATTAAGAACTATCTTCAGTGTAAAGAAGAACAAGGAGTCCTGGAAGTGATGGTTTGGCCCCCACAGATCTCAACATGGTTGAGTCTGTCTGGGATTACATGAAAAGAAAGAAGGATTTGAGGCAGCCTTTGTCCACAGAAGATCTGTGGTTAGTTCTCCAAGATGTTTGGAACAACCTACCTGCCGAGTTCCTTCAAAAACTATGTGCAAGTGTACCTAGAAGAATTGAAGAAATTGTGCTGTTTTGAATGCAAAGGGTGGTCACACCAAATATTGTTTTGATTTGGATTTATCTTCTGTTCACTTACTTTCCATGTTGTCAATTGATAAAAATAAACTATTAACACTACTATTTCTAAAAGCATTCTCAATGTACAGCATTTTTTTCTACACCATATATATATATATATAAATATCAAAAAAGGAGAATAGAGTAGTTTGAGGATAAAAGTAGAGCATGGGAATACAAGAGCATATACAGTAAAATAATAGAAAGAATAAAAATACCAAACATCAAAATCAAAAAATCAAAACTAAAAATGAAAAATCATATATCATATATCAATTAGGAGTGACAAAGGACCAACAAAATAAAATGGCTGTCAAAAAAAAGGGGGGAGAAACCAAAAGAGAGAGGAAAATGTGTCCTAAAAAGGGAAAGGAAAGGGGAGGGGAAGAAGGGCAGAGGAGAGGGTAGGAGGAAGGGTGAGAAAAAGGAGGAGAGGGGGGGGGGCGAAGAAAGGGAAGGGGCATGAGGGAAAAGGAGAAAAAAGAAGACATAAAAGTGGAGGGGGGGGGGGGGGGGCAGAGGAGGAGAAAGCGAAAAAAGTGAAATGGGAAAAAGAAGGAAAGGTGAAGGAGAAGTAAAAGAAAGCACGCACTAATCTAATTCATAGTACTGAGTTAATGTATGATTTACTCCTTGAAGCTGCATTCACACCTGAGCGTTTTGTAGCTTGAAGCCTGAAGCTACAAAGCGCTGGAGGTGAAAAAATCAATGATTCTTTATGGAGATGGTTCACATCTCCCCTCAAAAATGCCTGAAGCCAAAGCCTCAAACTAGTTCTGGAAGTATTTTTTCAGGCAGATTTGGGCGTTTTTCTGCTTTTTACATTGGTGACCTTTTGACCTGTACAAAATCGTGGCAAAACACAGCAAAAAGAGGCAAAACCACTGTAAAAATCCCAGCAAAATTGCGCAACTTTCTGCCTGAAAACTACATGCTCAGGTGTGAATGCAGTCTTAGGGATGCGAGCATCTAACTTGATATATCCAAAAAACTTCTCCTCTCTGAGAACAGAAAGACAATAATCAACCCTTTCGATAATTTGTACTTTGACGGATTGCAGATTGGATGAAGTGCAAAACTACTTTCACAATTCACAAGTTGTTTGATAGGAAAAGAACCACCAGTGGTTTCAGGAGTGCAGTTTTCCGCAGGCAACGGCTGGGACTGGTGTCTTGTAGGAAGTAGTCAGCCAGACGTACAGATGGGTCAGTTCAGGTGGCAGACAAAGACATGGTCAGCAAACAGGTAAAGGGCCAGTCCAGACAGCAGACAAAAACACGGTCAATAAACAGGCCAGGATCAGTATAGGCAGCAAGTAGAGGCAACACTACACTGGTGGTGAACAGGAACACTATTGCTGGCATACACTGGTCTGACAATACTGGTGTTGTGATGATTGGAGACACTGTGACTGTCTGCACCATTAGGGCTTGTTTACACTTAAGGTTGGGGGGGCCGATAAAACCTCCCGGCTGAGCTGTCACACCGGGAACAGGTACATACGCTTTGTTTGAACGAGGCCTTATGATGACTCTTGGACTGGTGTGTGGTGTTGCCAACCCCCTGATGTGAAATTTACTGACAGAACAAGCAAAACTTACAAACAGCACCATTTTTTTTTACTGACGGAAATCATGAAATTTACTTGCAGAGCCACATTACTTACTGACAATTTAAAAAGTACTTTTTAAAATTGTCTGTTTTAAGTGCAAATCAGTGCAAATATCAATATTTAAGCTACAAACATTTAGCTGGTGCTATTATCAATGTGTTTAAGTTATAACAAAAGGAAAAACACATATTTCTTCGTTTACATAAAGGTCAGGTTAATATAACCCAATACAGAGGTCCCCGTTATATCAGTCTGCAGAATTCCTTCTTACAGTGCCAGAGGGAACTCTGATGTAAAGGCAAACACTGCGGATCATGATGTAAGGGGGAATGCTGCAGACTTTGGTATAAAGGGGAACTTTTATGTAAGGAGGGGGGGCTCTGGTGACCAGAGACCACCTTATATTGGAGTCCACAGCGGTCCCCTTCACATTAGGGTCTGCAGCATTGCCCTTTACATTAGAGTTCCCTTTACATCAGGGTCTGCAGATTTCCCCTTGCACTGTAAGGGGGAATCCTGCAGACTCTAATGTAAAAGGGAACTCGGAGGACACCGAATTAAGGGGGAACGCCAGGAACTCTCATGTGAAGGGGGGACTCTGGTGACCAAAGACCACCAGTAACCCCCTTATACTAAGGTAACAGGGGGTTACTGATATAAGGGGGAACCTTTAAATCAGTGCCCCCTTTATATTTCTGTATTGACCCCCCTTCAGACTGGCCTGGCGGCACTGTCACTGATCTCTTCTCAGGTGCACCATGCAGGGCTCAGTCAGACAGTCCTCTCCTGGCTCCAGCTTAGCGGCTCCAATTTCACCCCATAGTTTCCCCTCCACAGTCAACAGACGTCTGACTCCACCCATGACCCCCATCCCGGTGGCGCTCCCTCTCTTGACTCCTCTCCAGGCTCCCCCTCAGAGGCTGCAGACATGATAAAAGACAAGAAATGGTCAGAGATTGCAGACATGATACAGGAGATGGTTGGAGGCTGCGGACATGATACAGGAGGTAGTTAGAGGCTGCGGACATGATACAGAAGATGGTCAGAGATTGGTAGACATGATACAGGAGATGGTTAGAGGCTGCGCACATGATACAGGAGATGGTTGGAGGCTGCGCACATGATATAGGAGATGGTTGGAGGCTGTGCACATGATACAGGAGATGGTTGGAGGCTGTGCACAAGATACAGGAGATGGTTAGAGGCTGCGCATGATATAGGAGATGGTTAGAGGCTGTGCACATGATAGAGGCGATGGTTAGAGGCTGCCAGTGTCTGACAGCAGAGTAGGTGCAGAGGGAAACCTGTGTGCATGAAACATGTTCTTGGCTCACTCCTTAGCTGGCTTCTTTGCAGGCTTGCCCTGTTTACTTACAGTGTCCTTTTCTTCTGTGGCAGTGCTGGGGCGGTGACATGTTAATGTCCAGGCCCCGCTCCTTCTGGGTCATGCAGTTGCTGTATGTGCCGGTGGGAGGAGACTGTCACTGCACCGGAGGCACAGGGACACAGGCAGCTGTGGGTGGAAGCAGGACAGGAGGTGATGAGATGCAGCCGGGGAAAGGAAGGATCGGATTGAGGGCTATTTTCCATAAGATGACTCCAAAATACTGACACTCGGAATACTAAGAGTGCTGATATCTTCCTACTTTGGTAGGAGTTGATGCAAGATTTGTATCACCTTGATCTGTTTTTGAACTGGCAATTGCCATAGGCCTTCATATATCTGAGATTATAAAGGCTCTCAGTGACCTCGGATCCAGTAACCTTATTAATTTATTTACCCAATGATCTTTCTGGAGTCATCCCATTAGTCCCTCACCTCTTGAATATAAAAGTGTAGCCCCCACAGAGGGTTATTCCCTCTGTTTTTTGCTTATTTGGCTGGGGTTCCTTTTTGATGCATAGACTCATGCTGCTTGCTTCCTCCCTCTACTCCCTGTTGGACTGGAAGAAGGTGTCAGGTAGCCTGTATTTCTTTGTGGATGCCATATGCTCTGTCAACAAATGTCTCAGATTAATGAGGACTTTTTAATATCATAGCCACTCACCCCTGAGGAAGATCTGCAATTAATTAATTCAACACGCGTCAGGTATTCTCTGCTGGTCCTAGGCAGAGTACAGTGGTTATTTTTCTTGTTCACCTGTTTTTCTATATTTTTTATCATCAATTGATCATATGTATGCACCTACCTTTTCATGTATGGTTGTTGTCCATGCCTTTTTCATAACCATTTGTCTGGGTTCATTTTTAATGAATCAATAAAATGTATAACTTTTAGGCATTTGTAAAAATTCTCATTGAGTTGGTTTCCCTTCAAAAATCCCAGTGGGGTTTATTCTTGCTAGGATTGGGAACTCAAAGAGGCTGAGTCCTCTCATGCCACGCTCCGCTGCTGTCCTGCATTTAAAAAAGGCGCCAAGCTGCTCCTTTGACATCACCGGGTGCCCGTCCCCCTGAGTCTGCCCAAGCCAAGCAGTCCGGAAGTCAGGCCGCAGCCATGTTTTTTACAGGCGACCCCTGTCTAACGGACATTTACAGACAGTCTGTAAATCAGTTGAAACTTACAAACTGTCTGTAAATTTACAGACGGTTAGCAACCCTGCTGGTGTGGCGGTGATCAGGGACACTGTGGCTGGTGTGGCGGTGATCAGGGACATTATGACTCTTTGCACTGGTCTGGTGACAATAGCCGATCAGACAATGGCTGGTGGCACTGACATACAGTGATATCAGAACAGTCAGACAATGTAGACTTTGTATAAAGTGGCTGAATAAGAAGAGGTTAAAAAAAGTAAAGAAAAGTTAATTGTGGCAATTCAGCACAGTGAAAATATATTTTGCTTTAAATTAATTTCGCTTTAAAGAGTATGAATAGGCAAATTTGGATATAGTAGGAAAGGGATAAAACTTTTTTGCTGACTGCGTCCTGCTGGGGAAATTTCCCTTCCCCGGAGAAAAAAAAAAAAAAAAAGGAATGGACGGAGGGCCAACATGACTGGGTGGTAAGGGGCTTTAGCACAGAAGCAGTTAGATCAGCAAAAGTATATAATGTAAGGTGCTATACACCTGATTGGTTAGAAGTTGGGAGCAGGAGGGGCTTCCCAACTTGGTAAAGTGGTAAGGGGGCAGGGAGGAGCTAGTCGGAAGAGAGCGTGGATGGGACAACTTCTCAGAGCAGCCCTTCTCTCTTCTGATCTCCCTGCCCTTATTGTACACAGGTATGGCCGACCTGGAGAGTTTACTCTCCCAGCTCAGGGCTGCTGCAGCTATGAATGGCCATGCATGGCTTCAAGATCAGGTATCCGGGTATCCCCCTCCTGCCACCACACATGCTCAGAGGTCACGGCCTCTGGAGCGCCTGAGTCCCGAGCTGACTCCCCGGGAGCTCTTCACAGAACCCTCTGGGTCCTTCCTCTAAGCGCCAGCCTGCTGGGCTCTGGGGTGGCCTGGGAGGAATCCCCACCACAAGCGGAACCCGCAAGGTGAGCTTTCGAGAGTGCGACCCGTGCCTCCCGTCTCCCCTTCAATTACCATTGGACAGGGGTCCCTTCCCGGTGTGATCCAGGCTTCCAGGTGGCTGCAGGATTGGCATTCGGCGGGCAGACAGAGGAAGCTTCCCGCACACGTGGTTGGAGTGGGACATCCCTGCAGGGAATGGCGGCTAGCGGCTGTGAGCTACGACAAAATGGCACCGGCGATGATGTCAGAGGGGGGCAGACCCCAAATCCAGCCGCGGGACGCAGTGTGGTGCTGCGGCTTGACAGCCAGGAGCAATCAGAGGGCGAGCTGAACGATTCTACAGACGAGGGTGGCAGGTTCGATTGGTGGTGGATTCTGGCCCAGCCATCGGGATTGGTGCATCCTGGGCAGCCCGGTAAGTCACGAGTTGTTCCTTCTGTGTCTGGTGCAGATGGAGTGCCTGCGAGTGGGGTGTTATCGCAGGATGGCGGTTCTGGCGATGCAGGCAGGACAGTCCCTGGGGCTGTGGTGTCAGCTGCGCCAGCTTTGGGTGCTCTGTTGGGGGGTTTAAGGGAGTTACTGCAGCACTCAGAAGCGTCTTCAGGTCCTGGCGCTCCCACTGCGGCGTGGGGGGTTCTCAGTTTCAGCCAGGGGTCGGCGGTCCTGCAACCCCAGGACTTCCAGCCAGTAAACGAAAAGGGTACTGCTGGCAATTCAATGAGGGCAGCTGTAGATTTGGTACCTCCTGTCGTTTTAAGCACGAATGCTCAAGCTGCGGCGGATCACATTTCTTCAATCGCTGTTTCAATAAAGGAAAAGGGCGTACAGGTGACTCTGCTGGAAAAAGGGAGGACGCTGGTGAAGGTAGCAAGGATGCGCCCCTTTCTCGGTATATATCCCGATAGACGGGCGGCTCTTTTACTCGAAAGGGGTTTTCAGAGGGGTTTTCTATTCCATGCAGGTTGGGTTCTATTCCTCCCCCGGCTGACAATTTGCGTTCGGCTGCATTGCACCCGGAAGTGGTTTCTGCTAAATTGACTAAGGAGGTTGAATTGGGGTGCTTGTCAGGTCCTTTTTGGGATCCTCCTCACGATTTAGTGGTCTCTCCCCTGGGTGTGGTTCCCAAGAAGGAAAATAACAAGTTCTGCTTGATAACTCACTTATCTTACCCACAGGATGGGTCTGTCAACGAAGCTATTAATCCAACGGTTCGTAAGTAAGGCCAGGGCTCTCTTTTAGCCAAAACGGATGTTGAGTCCGCTTTGCGTTTGTTGCCGGTTCACCCCCATTGTTTTTATCTGTTAGGTTGCCATTGGCAGAGGCTTTATTTTGTTGACTGATGTTTGCCTATGGGGTGTTCTATCTCTTGCTTGTTATTTGAGACCTTCAGCACTTTCCTGGAGTGGGTGGTACGCGAGGTGTTTGGCCTTCATTCCATCATCCACTATTTGGATGATTTTTTTGTGCATAAGTCCGGCAAACTCTCACATTTGCCGCCATTTGCTGGCTACAGTCCAGCACGTGGCAGAGGTTTTTGGGGTTCCGTTGCCCCCTGATAATATGGAGGGACCCTCCACGGTACTTAGCTTTTTGGGCATTTTGTTCGACACAGAGGCTATGGAATCTCACCTCCCTGAGGCAAACCTTTTGGATTTGCGAGCGGCTGTGCATTCAGCCCGGCAATGTGGAAAATCAAGTGTCTCTGTCTTCCTTGAATAGGAAGCTGGTGGGTTTAGCATTCCTGTTTAAATTGCTTGGTCAGCGTGATTATATTAAGGATTTTTTAGTGCATCAGGCCATTCGTGGTTACCGGAGGGGCCCGTGGACGGCAGGCGGCTGGTGTCCTATGATTTTCTGTGTTCTTTGGCGCGGGTACTCCCTTCAATTTGTTTTTCTGAGTATGAGGTGGCTTTGTTCCGGACAGCGTTGTCTTGGCATTTTTTGGGGTGTTGTGTGTTGGTGAACTTGTTAGCACTTCCACGCGGTCAGCAGATGGTTTGTCGTATGCTGACGTCATTTTCTCCACGACGGCTGTGGTCTCCTGGATTTTACGTTCAAAAACAGATCAGGTGGGTCGGGGGTTCAAGGTTGAGGATGGCCCACTTTTACGGCACGCAGATGGCTCCGCTTTGTCCCGTTTTTAGTTTGTATCGGTGTTCCGAAAATGCCCAGCGGTGTTGGGTCTCCGGTCCACTGATTATGCTTCCAGATAGGGGCTTGATGACAGCGTGATCAAACGTAATGGCCGATGGGAGTCTGTACGTTATCGATTGTACATGCGACCCCAACTGTTATGAATGCCAGTGGGGGTAGCATGCTTTGGGAACCAATGTTTGTCTGTTCGTTATTGCTTTAGTATCTGTATGGTGGTTGTGTGGTTGTGTATGCTATGTACGCTGTTTTGTTGTGTTTTGTATGAGGTAACCCCCTTGTCTGATCTGGATTTTGGGCCATTCTTATGTCGCCTGGGGAGCCAGGAGGACAGATTTCAGGCCGAATGGTCATCAGCTTGGGTTTCCCAGGGAAGTGGCTACAGTGGGCTGGATCGGGGTGCCAGGCATGTTGTGGAGTCGAGTGGTGGCTGAGGTTCACCGGTTTGCTCGGTTGGACCGAGCTCCCTATATCCTGCTGGTGCACGCCAGGGATAGCGACCTGGGTTTATGCTCTATGAAGGAATTAATTAGAGATATCAAGTTCGATTTTTTACGTTTGCGTTCTTTTTATCCAGAGCTAGTTTTTGTCTGGTCAGATATGGTGGCGCAACCATGGTGACTAATTGGCCTAGATAAGGCCCGTATTAAGACTAACAGGGAGGTGTCACGTTTTATTGTGCGCAGGGCCGGCTCTACCAATAGGCGGAGTAGGTGGCCGCCTAGGGCGCACTGCCGCCTAGGGGCGCCTGGCCACTGTTGATCTGTCCCTGGCTGCTCTGCATTGACTCGTGTAAAAACTGACACTGTCTGACTGAGATAATGAGATTGTATTATAACATGCCATTTGCAAATGTATATAGAAATAGTTACTGATCTGCCAAATAACCCCCCTGGGCACAGGTGAGGCTGTATTTGATGGGCACAGGTGAGGCTGTATTGATTGGCGCTGGTGAAGCTGTATTTGATGGGCGCTGGTGAAGCTGCATTTCATTGGCGCTGATCAGGGAAAAGGGAGTGGAGTCAGGGGTGAAGCCAAGGGGGCGGAAAAATGAGGTTTCGCCTAGGGTGTCAAAAATCCTTGCACCAGCCCTGATTGTGCGTAATGAGGGGTTGGCAGTTAGGCATGTGGACATAAAACAAGATGTTTGGCAGTACTTGAGGGGTGATGGCGTGCACCTCAATGCGGTAGGCAGTGACATGTGGTGCCTAGGCTTGCAAGATGGGCTAGTAGTACCTGCGATGTTGATTGTCTCCGAGTCGGTGCTTTCTGCGGCTGGAGGCCTATGCTGCAGTTACGCAGGTACTTAGTGTGCATGCCCACCGGGACCTCGGGGCTCCTGGGAATATTGTCTGATGGTTTGTGTTAATATATTATTATGTTTTAATATGTTCATATTTGGTTCATAAAAGGCTGCTTTTGCCATTAAACTCCAGTTGGTGTCATGTCTGTTTAATTTGATCATAAGTGGTGGGTGGAGTGGTGGTCAAGCATATTGGGTCAAAAGCCTCTTAGGTACCCTAGTCATGTCTTGGAGATGCGACAGGAAGTAAGAGATAATCTGTTCAGGTCACATCATATTGACATCACACATGTGGGCGTGTACAGAGGCTGTAGTGAAAATCTCCTCCTACTTGAACACATAGCTATGGACAAACTGTGCAGGTTATCAGGAAACCATGGTATACAGATCATCCCAAAAAGTATATAGTGGCAGTATTTTAATGTAAAAAGAAGATTTATAAGCTGTGGGCACTGTGGGGCGGCAGATGAACTATTTTCATATTACTGGGTTTAGTAATACTTTAAGCCAGATGCCTGTTATATTGGCTGTATTACAGATATAGCAACTGTTGCTAACATCTGAATTTCTCATTGAAGAATGGGAAATATAGATATAAGCACATCTTATGATAGGTGTACATCAGGGATCCTCAAACTACGGCCCTCCAGCTGTTGCAGAACTACACATCCCATGAGGCATTGTAAAACTCTGACATTCACAGACATGGCTAGGCATGATGGGAATTGTAGTTCCTGAACAACTGGAGGGCCATAGTTTGAGGACCCCTGGTGTACATCATCAAAAACACAGCAAATCATTCATTTTATGCTTTTTAAGAAGTATATAACCTGGTTAACATTTTGTTTTATTATTGAAACACTAGGTGGCGCTAAGTGAAAATGTTGCAGTTCTTGTTTTCTGTAAAAATATTCTAATAAAATAATTTCTTAAAACGTTAGCTGTTTATTTTTGACTGCAAATAAATAAAAATAAATAAAATAATTAGTTAATAAATAAATAAATAAATGTTCCTACTCCTGACATAGTCGAGGATACCATGAGGATACTATGTGTGTACAATAATTGTTGTTTGTACCCGCAGTAGGGCCAAGAAACAATAATAGAGCTCATTTTGCTAGACATGTGCATGACAAAAAAAAAATACTTTTGTTTCGTTAATCTAGTTATTTCGTTTTGTTAAATTCGGTTGATTTGTTCAATTTGTATTCGGAATTCCTTTTATGTCTTCTTTCGAATTTTCTTCCAATTTACCGATTTTTTTCGATTCGAAACGTTCAAATCAATAAATTTCAAATCGGTCGAATCCAAAATTTTATTTTTCTTTCTATTCGAATGTGGCAAAGTGAACAAACAAAAGAAAAATCTTCATCAAATGATTACAATGACTCTTTAAATCACCTTTGGCTTAACAAAACAGCATTATATCGAAATATTTTAACCACTTCAGCCCCGGAAGGATTTCCCACTTTAGGACCAGAGCACTTTTTGCGATTCGGCATTGTGTCACTTTAACTGACAATTGCGCGGTCGTGCGACGTTGTACCCAAACTAAATTTGCGTCCTTTTTTCCCCACAAATAGAGCTTTCTTTTGGTGGTATTTGATCACCTCTGCATCATTTCTGATCGCCGCTATAAACAAAAGAAGAGTGACAATTTTGCAAAAAAACCCCAGATTTCTTACAAATCCAAAAACTGACAATTGCGCGGTCGTGCGACGTTATACCCAAACTAAATTTGCATCCTTTTTTCCCCACAAATAGAGCTTTCTTTTGGTGGTATTTGATCACCTCTGCGTCATTTCTGATCGCCGCTATAAACAAAAGAAGAGCAACAATTTTGCAAAAAAACCCAGATTTCTTACAAATCCAAAAAAAAAATATAAAAAAAACATTTTTTTCCATCGGTTTTGGCCGATTTATATTTTTCCTCATATTTGTGGTAAAAAAAATTGCAATCTGCGTTTTATGATTGGTTTGCGCAAAAGTTGCCGCGTTTACGGACGATGAGAATTAATTTCTGGGGCTTTTATTTTTTACTAGTAATGGCGGCGATCTGCGATTTTTAGCGGTACTGCGATATTGCGGCAGACATGTCGGACCATTTTGACACTTTTTTGGGACCATTGGCATTTATACAGCGATCAGTGCTATAAAAATGCACTGATTAATGTGTAAATGCCATTGGCAGTGAAGGGGTTAACCTGCAGGGGGCGCTCTAAGGGTTTACTGTGTTCCCTGGGCGTGTTCTAACTGTGTGTGGGCTGCCCTGGCTGGGGAGAGGGGATGATCATGGCTTCCATATACAGGAAGCCTGTGATCACCGCCCTTCCCCCTCTATGAGAACGGAGATCCGTGTTTACTTACACGGACCTCCATTCTCTCACTGCGGGGGGGGGGGGGGGGGCCA
>BLSH010243218.1:972813-984822 GCA_018402905.1 Glandirana rugosa
AAAAAAAAAAGTTTTAACAGCGAGAAAAAAACAAATATCCCCCCCCCCCGGACACAGTGAGCGCGCGTCCGGCAGCATGCACGCGCTCACAGCACTAGTTATCGCAGCAGTTGCGATAATGAGCCACTCTGTCGCCGTCAGACTGCGGTTGGCAAGAAGTTAATTAAACTCTTTTTAAATCGTTCTTGCCAAACCAATCTGTTAACCTTCTATGAGGAGGTGAGCTGCCATCTAGACAAAGGAAGGCACTGCGTCCCTTTAACTGACAATTGCGCGGTCGTGCGACGTTGTACCCAAACAAAATTTGCACCCTTTTTTCCCCCACAAAAAGAG
The DNA here is from genome assembly GCA_018402905.1 of Glandirana rugosa. Taxonomy (NCBI): domain Eukaryota; kingdom Metazoa; phylum Chordata; class Amphibia; order Anura; family Ranidae; genus Glandirana; species Glandirana rugosa. Next base: position 973,147 of record BLSH010243218.1, read on the forward strand.
CTTTCTTTTGGTGGTATTTGATCACCTCTGTGTCACTTCTGATCACCGCTATAAACAAAAAAAGAGCGACAATTTTGAAAAAAAAAACAATATTTCTTACTTTTTGCTATAATACATATCCAAAAAAAAATATATAAAAAAACTAATTTATTCATCAGTTTTGGCCGATATATATACTTCCTCATATTTTTGGAAAAAAAAAATCGCAATCGGTGTATATTGAGTGGTTTGCACAAAAGTTGCCACGTTTACGAACAATGAGAATTCATTTATGGTTTTTTATTTATTTTTTACTAGTAATGGCGGTGATCTGTGATTTTTAGCAGGACTGCGAGGTTGCAGCGGAAATGTCGGACACTTTTGACACTTTTTGGGACCATTGGCATTTATACAGCGATCAGTGCTATGAGAATGCACTGATTACTGTGTAAATGTCATTGGCAGGGAAGGGGTTAACAGGGGGCAATCAAAGGGTTAAGTGTGTTACCTGGGATGTGTTTCTAACTGTGTGGGGGCTGGGCTGACTGGGGGAGGAGAGTGATTGCTGCTCCCATATACAGGGAACAGAGGATCACACTCCTCTCCCCTGTCAGAACGGAGATCCGTGTGTTTACATACACGGACCCCCGTTCTGTCACTGTGGGAGAGCGATCGCGGGTGGCCGGCGGACAACGAGTCAGCCCCCATCGCTGATTGGCTCCCCCGCTACACAGTGAGCGTGCGTAGCCATAACACTCACTCCCACGCCCGCCGCCAGGTGACAGCGATTCACAACATTGAGCCACTTTGTCGCTGTCATTTGACGACGGGAGGTCGGGAAGTGGTTAAATAAGGACAATCAACCCCCCAGCGATCTTTTATCTCTCTCATATTATTCAAGTAGGTCTCCACTCCTCAGAGGTCGTCCTCTCTGTATTACATGGCAGGGGCGGCCCGTGCATTAAGGGCGCATGGGCGCCGCCCCCCCTCCCTGCCGCTGCCTTCCTATCCATGCACACGGCCCCTTTCAGGATGCCAGACACATGGATTTCTATGGCGGGGGCGGGAGGAAGTGTTTTTTTTAAGCACCTGACTAGAGCCCGAGGCTCTAACAGGCTTCATAAAAGGGTGGGCTCAGGGCGCAGAGAGTGCGCCCCGATCCCACCCAATTATGTGACCATAGTGAATGAATTTTTGCAATTTTCCCACTGCAGTGCCTCCCCGTCAATCAGGAGGCAGATCGGTGAGACTTGTTTCCCGATTGGCCAAAGCGCCAGGCAATCCTATTGGATGCCTAGGCGCTTTGGCAAGGAAGGGGAAACATAAGGAGCGGACACCTCCATCCGCCCTCTCCACACACCGCCGCTGCTATGGAAGAGACAGCACAGAAGGATCCTGTGTATACTCTTATCTGGTGGATCTGTATACCCCTATCTGTTGTCTCTGTATACCCCTATCTGGTGACTCTGTATACCCCTATCTGGTGACTCTGTATACCCCTATCTGGTGATGCTGTATACCCTATCTGTGATGCTGTATACCCTATCTGGTGATGCCGGGCTGTATACTCCTGACACAATGGGTGGAAACTATAAGGGACGGGGCTTATAAGAAGTGGGAGGGGTCAAAAGGAAGGGCGGAGGGCGGGGCCCTCCCATGTTACACAGTGTCCCTGGGTAAAAGTGCTCACTGTTGTTACCTTGTGTAGATAATTCAGTAAACTCCGGGGCCCACCAAGGCCCATCCTGGGCACTCTGAGTTTCCAGTTTCCCCTACACAGAGTGACGAGGCAAGCACACTGTAAAAGCAGCAGATGGTAATGGGGGGGGGGGGGGCAGGTGAGCTTTTGCATTGGGACGGGGGGGTGCAGGCCAGCTTTTGCATCGGGGCCCACAAGCTTTGAGCTACCCCTCTGGCCTCCTGTTAATGAAGAATCCCTTCTGGTGCTTCCTCAGAACTTCATGCCTCTTAGAATCATTTCAGATTTTGGCAGGCTTCCATCAATAGAACCTGAACGCTCAGATAGGCCTCAGACAAGCCTCAGGCTTCAGGCCAGGAGCTGTTTCACATGCATCTACCCAGATGAAGCTGGACTAACTAAGGACTAACTACATTTACCTGCTACCCTATTGTAGGGTAGGGGGCGCTACACTCTCCCCCTGCCAAGGAAACTACGTTCTCGGAGAATGGAAAAAAAACATACTCTCAAGCCTGAGAGTGGATGTCCTGGCAAAAAGTGGATTGGGAGGGGTGATAGGAAACAATAAACTTTGAGTTACAAACACGTGTGGCATTCCACATGAAAACAATTGAAAAAATGCAATAAAGCAATGACAGTACATCCTAACTGTCTATCTAATATATTATAGAATAAGTAATAGAAAATGTTGGTGTTGAACCAATGTAAGGCACTGTCTCTCCTTAGCCAAGGAAGACATAAGTATATAAACACACACTAGTATACTGACTATTCAATACCAATAGAAATTAACAATTACAATTTTAAGGATACTGCCAAGGAAGGCACGAAGGGTGCAGGAACACCTGAAAGATAGAAAAACATGCAATATAAAAACATGACATCATATAAACAGACTATACTACAATCTACCATTATAGTAATATCTATACTAAAGCAACTGTTATGTACACATCTGAAATGTCTGTCCTCAGCCGAAGAAGACAAGGATTGTCAATATACATTACCTTAATGAAAACATATATCCATATATACACATATTTAGAACAATGTCCACTCTCAGCCGAGGAAGACAAGGGTGTATATGGTAATCACACATTAGTATATTCTCACTATACTATACTGTCCTAATTGAACTGTACATAGAAATATCAACAGTATGAAGGAGGTCTTACTCCCAAAAAAATAACACCTTCTTCCAAGAAGTATATACACATCCTATCTGTATACTTAAAGTGGTAGTAAACCCTCCTATCATTTTCAGCCAAGGAAGCTGCCATCTTGGCCTCTGTTTAATATACAACTGCCATGATGCTGTACATGTGATCAGCTATGACACCAGCCATTGGATGGTTTGACAGTTTGGTTTAGAGCACAACCAATGGGAGTGTTACATTTCCGGCACGTGCCGGAAATGGAACTGCTTTTTAAACTGTTAAATGGTTGGCTTTACTACTGCTTTAAGCTCTAAATTCCTGAACATTTTCCTATTAGGCTCCATTTACACGGGATGCTATATCAACCTCCCCTGAACGAATTTTTTTTACAGTTAGACGCCGGCGTCTAAAATGGCCTTTTTGCATGCCGAATTTAGCTGCATTTTGACGCGTTTGCATCTAGGAGCGTTTTTTAAAAAATATATATATTTTATTAGAGTAGAAACGCCTGTAAACTAAACGGTTCTAGATGCGAGTTACCGTGTTTAGGTGCGTTTACAAGCTGTTTGGTTTTTCAAATTCATCTGAACTGGCGTCTGAACCCATTTTTTTTGCGTTCCAAAAAAGCCTTTAAACACAACTGCCTGGAAACTACCTTAAACGACCCTGTGTAAATGTACTGATAAGATAACATAGAGGAAAGTTCAGGGGCAGTTGAAAAAAATGCCCAAATGCCTCAAAACGTTCGTTTACCAGCAGCAGTGTACATGAGGCCTAAAGAGAGAAAATTTACTGTGAACACAGATTGGCTCTTTGCTGCCATCTAGTGATAGTAAAACAAAGTGGAAGAAACAAAAAGTTCACTTGAATGTTTTGCAGTCCATGTAGCATAGCTTGTAGATATAAACTGGCCTTTCCCCTTAAAACACAGCCTACCTGACTACCTAACTAGGCTAATCACATTGTCTCTGAAACCCCAGAGTTCAATGGGCAAAATTTTCCAAGTGCATTAACACAAAGTCATCTCTTTGAAGAATCATACCGCCTCTGTATCTCTAAAGTTCAGTAGGTACAAATTTTAGTGTGAATGGCTTGCTGGCTCTTGGTTTTAAAGTAATAGCAACAACTTTGTTGTCCCCAGTCACTGATTCCAGGGACCAAAGATTGAACTGTAGTGCTGCAAACTTTCGCTAAGGCAACACAGAAGCTTGATCTTGACTCAGCCTTTTTGCAGTGGACTGAGGTTACTTTCCTCACACATGAAGGACAAGGACATGCTGCATTTTTCAGAGCAACAATCAGCATGTCTCTTTGTACAGTGAGATCCCAATTTCACAGCAACTGGCCAATACATCCCTTGTAGGGCACTTCTTGTGACTGCTGAGGTCAGGAGCACAGTCCAGCAGTGAGCAGACTTGCCCGAGTGTCCCCCACAACAGGATTCTTTCCATGTGAAATGCCACTTCCTGTGAAACAAACACCGCTAAACAGAGTAACAGAGCTGTGTTCCATGCTGGCTTGAGAACAAAATGGCTGTAACATCACCAGTAGTAGCATGAATTCGGCAATTGAATCGGCTTCCCAGATGATCCTTTAGTGGTGATATAGTGCCATAAGTCAGCTTGCTTAGGCCGTCTGATAATAACACAGTCTGAGAAAATGTGAGGACCATAATCCCAGGTTTGCAAAATTGTAGTATACTTTCCTGCCACTTTAAGAGACAACTTCTTTACATCACAACTGACAGGAATTTTCAAATAGTCTCTGATAGCAGCGTCAATCAACTGTGCCCGTTTACATTGGATCTCATTCACCAGAGCCTCTGGCACATATGGGTATAGGAAACCATACTCCTTAGCTACCTTCTTTATCACAATGCGTTGCAACTTAGAGAATTTTGGTAGAAGCTTAGGGTCCCCACAGCCAGGTAACACAGGAGTATCTGGAGTGCATTTGACAAAGTAACCTGCAATGGCATCAGGCCTTTGAGGACATGAAGAGGTTACTCGTACAGCAACATTTAAGATTTTAGCACAGTGAGCCCACCGCTCCTCGTCTGGAGAATTTACCAGGCATAGGACAGGAGATGTGGAGGTAGGTGGCTCAGACATGTCACTGAAAGCTGAGAAAGCTCAGAGTCACTATCAGCCCATCTGTCACAGGACACCGTATCAGAAAACAGTTCTGAGATTCTATCAGACAATACATCGGAATCAGACTCTGTAGAGAACTCCTCCGCTGAGAGTAGGTTAGGCCTCAAACGTACAGTGGAGGCTTCTCTTAGCTCGGCCCCCTCGGTAGCTATGGGCTTCACTGTCCCGACAGGTACATAGCACACATAGCAGACTTACTCGGTTCAGACATTTTCTCCCTGTAAGCTTCCAACATCAGGTAGTGCATGCGACCTCGACCACGGTCACGGAAGGTCACTTGGCTTTGTAGAAGGTACTGCTGCTGTAGACGTGGTCACCCGAACAGGGGCACCAGTGACCACAGAGGACTCACCCCAAACGGTGGCAGTGGGAACCGACACTTCCACTGCATGGGCGGTGATGCTAGCATGTGCAATAGCTTCAGTGGTAGGTGCGGTTGTGGTAGCAGAGGACAGAACAACCGTTGCAGCGACTGCAGAAGCTGGTTCCAGAGCGGTTACAGCAACAGACTTGCCCCAGTTTACTTGCAGCACCCATGGTGATAAGGCCGGCAAGACTACCTCTAGTAGCGATTCCCCGCAGTGGCCGCAGGTGATCCAGGGCCAGACGTTAGTGGCTAGTCCTAAGCACTCAGGACACAGCAGCCCAATCGCCTCATAGCCTCCCGCCAAATAAAGATCCAGGCAACCTTTAGGGATGTACCGCACTCTGGTGTGAGTAACGGTTTCTCTCAGCCTGACTGGCCCAGGGCAGGCACCCGGTGCAAAGATCTTCCAATCCAAATTGGAAACTCCAGGATACGCTATGCTTGATCCTCCATTTCTCAGCACGTGGATCCAAGATGGCGATTTGCGTCGCTGCATCCCCTCCTTTGCAGACCGGTGACTCCTCCCCCTGCCAAAGGATTGATTTGGTTGTCCAGCAGAAACTTCAGCGCCCGGCATTTTCTACCTGCAGCGCACCAAAACTGTAATGGAGTCTGCCTTAACCCCTTCAGCCCTGGCGAAAAGTGACAAAAGGCCAGGCTGATACTCTCCCCAGAGCAAAAAGACAATTAGGTTCTTCCACACATGGTTTAACAGGACAATAGCATAGTCTCTGAGGTGCACGAACATTACTTGGAACTCTCTCACGGAGCCAAACTAATTTCTTGTGTGATTGCGGTCCGTTGCTAGGGGAGACCACCACAAAAAAGTTTTGCCCCATGTTGGGCGCCAATGTATCGCCTGCCCTGGTGTTCCGGGAGCCTGATGGTGACTCTCAGAGGTGGGGAGGGTTACACATGCCTCAGGGTGTTGGGCATGGTGGGAGAGATCAATGAAAAAGAAGTTAAGCGCCAGTCACTTTCATGCTTTAAACAAAAGAAAGTTTATTTCTCAACAGGAGAAACATGGGAAAGAGGGCACAGGGCACCCTTAGTAGCAATCAATAGGCAGGCAGACTCCTTAGACAAAAATAGGTGAAATGAGGCAGACAGCAGTACAAAGAAAAAAAGAGCCTTTAAGCTGAACCAGCACATCTGTAATTGTAGGACAGGCTGTCTCCTCTAGTAACTGAACTTTACTCATTGCATCAGACACATGGATTCACCTGGGTGAGTTCTCTCCTCAAGTCCTCCCAACCACTTCATAGCCTCCTGATCATGAAGAGTCCTCTCTGGTGCTTCCTCAGAACTCCATCCCTCTTAGAATCGTTTCAGATCTTTGGCAGGCTTCCATCAATAGAACCTGAATACTCACATAGGCATCGGACAAGCCTAGCAGCTTCCTGGATAGGCCTTAGGCTTCAGGTCTAGCAGCCAGGAGCTATTTCACATGCATCCACCCAGACGGAGCTGGGTGGGAAGGACTAACCCAGATCACCTGACTTCTTCCAGTTAAATACCTTTTCCCAGCATGCAACACTACCAAGCTGGTTGGCTGAGAAAAATATGTTTAACAATAACTTGAGTATACTGTAGCTCATCACTCTAATGTCAGAGGCAACAGCACCACCTACTGACAGAAGGGAAAAACCACATTAAATGGAATGAAGCCATTTAATCCCTAACACTATAAATCAACCAGGCTGGCTTCTACCCGGCTTAACTAAATTTACCTGCCACCCTATTCTAGGGTAGGGTCGCTACACACTCTACAAGACTCTGGTCCGGCCGCATCTTGAGTATGCCATCCAGTTCTGGGCCCCAGTCCTCAGGAGGGATGTGCTGGAACTGGAGAGGGTCCAGAGAAGGGCAACAAAGCTGATTAAGGGACTGGAGGACCTTAGTTATGAGGAAAGATTACCAGGACTGAACGTATTCTCTCTGGAGAAGAGACACTTGAGGGGATATGATTTCAATGTACAAATACCGGAATAGTGACCCCACAATAGGGATAAAACTTTTCCGCCCAAGGGAATATAAAAAGACACGCTGCTATTCACTAAAATTAGAAGAAAGGTGGTTTAACCTTAAACTGCTTTATGGTAAGAGCAGTGAGGATGTGGCATTCTATTCCACAAGCAGTGGTTTCAGCAGGGAGCATAGATCAAAAAACTATTAGATAGGCACCTAGACGACCGCAACATACAAGAACATACAATATAATATTGACACAAAAGCACACACACAGGTTGGACTTGATGGACTTGTGTCTTTTTTCAACCTCACCAACTATGTAACTATGTAACATCATGATGGGCTTTACTATGGGAGTTTTCCTTGTTTTTTATTGTGAATCTCCTCTATACGATCTGTGATCCATGTGACGGTTACCCTCCTGGATAAACTTGCTGCTGCTTTTTTGACCATTATAATTTGAGGTCCTGGACATCTGGTAAGAAGCCTGAGTGTGAGGGTGTTGCTGGTGATGGATACTTTCACTCTGCATGGATCATTCCTTCATTGGATTTTTTTGCACTTTAAAACTATTGAACTATTTATGATTTTTTGGTGTTACATTATTAACCACTTCCCGCCTGGCCTATAGACAAATGACAGCCGGCTGGGAATTCATTATCCTGACCGAACGCCCTGCCAGATAACCCGCGATTGCGCGCACGTGGGGGCGGCATCGCGGCGATGGGTGGTGCGGTGTGTTAGTCTGATCCACCGCACTACCGATTGAGGTAAAGAGCTTCCATCGGAAGCAGTTTACCACGTGATTAGCCATGAACATTCATAGCTGATCACAGTGTAAGCAGGAAGAGCCATTTAACGGATTTTCCTCTATTTGCGTCTGCAGACGCGAGTAGAGGAGAGCCGATCGGCGGCTCTCCTGACAGGGGGAAGTCTGCGCTGATTGTTTAACAGTCCCCCCTAGGATCGCCACCCAGGACCAACAGGGAGTCTTCCAGGGATCACCAGGGAGAGCCCACCCAGGACCCCCAGGGAGCCGATCAGGGAGCCTACCCTGACCACCAGGGAGCCCACCCTAGACCACCAGGTAAGGGGCACAATGTCCAACATGGATGGCACTCAGTGCCTATTTCAGAAGCCACCCAGGAGCACCAGGGAATGCACACCTTACAGTGCTCTCTATCAGTGCCCACCAGTGCCACCTATTAGTACACATCAGTGCCACCTATCAGTGCCCATCAGTGCCGCCAATGAGTGCCCAACAGTGCCGCTTATCAGTGCCCGTCAGTGCTGAATATAAGTGCCACCTCATCAGTGCCGCCTCATCAGTGCCCATCAGAGCAGCCTCAACAGTGCCCATCGGTGGTGGAGAAAATGTACGTATTTACAAAGTTTTGTGACAGAAACAGAGAAAAATGTTTTTTTTCAAAATTTTCAGTCTTTTTTTATTTTTAGCGCAAAAAATAAAAACCCCAGAGGCGATCAAATACAACCAAAAGAAAGCTCTGTTTTTGGGAACAAAATGATAAAAAATTTGTTTGGGTACAGTGTCACATGACCGCGCAATCGTCATTCACAATGCGACATCGCTGAAAGTTGAAAATTGGTCTGGGCAGGAAAGGGGGGAAGTGCCTGGTATCAAAGTGGTTAATATTGAGTTGTATTTTTCACATGGACACTTTTTTATTTTTTTGTATAACTGAATGTTATCAATATTATCATATTGTTGCATTATTTGGAGTGTGGCTTATTTTCTCTTTACTAAATTATTCATTTTATGCTTGTTAAGTATATAATGTAGTTAACGTGTAGTTTTAATTTTGAAACACTAGGTGGCGCTAAATGAAAATGTTGCAGTTCTTGTTTTCTGTAAAAGATTCTGATAAAATAATTTCTTAAAACGTTAGCTGTTTATTTTTGACCCACTGCAAATAAATAAATAAAATAATTAGTTAATAAATGAATAAATATTCCTACTCCTGACATAGTTAAGGACACCATGAGGATACCACGTGTACACATTAGTTGTTGTTTGTACCCGTAGTAGGGTCAAGAAACAATAATAGAGCAAATTTTGCTTTTGCTTTTTATCCTTCCTAAACACGCTGACACTGACACTCAATAGATAACCTTTTTTTTTCTCTACCTAAAAAACAATAACATGAACGGCTCGTTCATATGTGTTTCCATCTCTGAAGAGCGATCTGTGTTCAACTCGCTTTTCACAGAGCATTTAACAGACATGGAGGAGACGTTATATCACCTTCTCACTGCCTGCTTTAAGCCATGGAACCCCTCACTAGCATGCCGCTTAATGGAAAGTGGCAGGGAATATACAAAGGGGCGATAGTTCCCAATGGTAACCAGTCTATCCACATCCCAAAGATAATGGAGACAACAAAAATGGCCCCTGGGGGGAATTTAAAGGATAGATGGGGGAGATGGAGGTATAAAAGTATAACAAATTTTATTGAGTACAATTAAAAATTCATAGTATACAAGACCATAAAATAGTCGAAGATAAAAATTGGCTACAGTGGTACATACAGAAGAAAACAGCACCGGTACATTAACCACTTCAATACCATGCACCTGGAACACTTTCCTACCAGACCAATTTTAAGCTTTCAGTGCTGTTGCACTTTGAATGACAATTGCGCGGTCGTGCGACGTTGTACCCAAATTTTTTTACCATTTTGTTCCTACAAATAGAGCTTTCTTTTGGTGGTATTTGATCACCTCTGCGGTTTTTATTTTTGCACTACAAAAAAAGACCAAAAATTTTGAAAAAAATAAAATAATTTTCTGTCACAAAATTTTGCAAATAAGTACATTTTCTCCATCACTGATGGGCACTGATGGGGCAGTACTGATTGGCACTGATGAGGTGGCACTGACAGGCACTGATGATGAGGCACTTATATGCAGCAATGATGGGCACTGATAGGCGGCACCTATATGCAGCACTGACGGACACTGATATGCAGCACTGACAGACACTGATAAGCGGCACTGATGGGCACTCATAGGTGGCACTGATTGGCACTCATAGGCGGCACTGGTAGGTGGCACTGGTAGGCACTTATAGGTGTCACTGGTATGCACTGATAGGGGCACTGGTGGGCAGATGCACTGATAGGGACCTTTTCCGTGGTGGTCTAGGGTGGCATCTGAAGGTGGCACTGAGTGCCATCCATATTGGGCAATGCCTGGTGGTCTAGGGTGGTCTCCCTGGTGGTCCCTGGTCGGCTCCCTGGTGGTCCTGGGTGGGCACATCCCTGGTGGTCCCTGGTGGTCTAGGGTGGCGATCCGAGGGGGGCTGCACTGATAAACCATCAGCAGAGACCCCCCTTTCAGGAGAGCAGCCGATCGGCTCTCCTCTACTCAGGTCTGCAGACCCGAGTACAGGAAAAGCCGATAAACGGCTTTCCTGTTTACACTGTGACCAGCCGTGATTGGTGATTTCCTGCCACTGACACCAACAATGGGGCACAATTCCTGCCACTGACACCAACAATGGGGCACGATTCCTGCCACTGACACCAACAATGGGGCACGATTCCTGCCACTGACACCAACAATGGGGCATGATTCCTGCCACTGACACCAACAATGGGGCACAATTCCTGCCAATGACCCCAACAATGGGGCACTATTCCTTCCACTGACACCAACTATGAGGCATCATTTCTTCCACTGGCAACAAAAATAGGGCACTATTCCTTCTACGGACATAAACTATTTCTCCCCTAATATAAAAGTTCGGGCATTGTTTATTCCCACTTGACACAGTCCGCCCCCCATAACATCTGAAGGACAGTAAACTGGCCCTTTCGTAAGAAAGTTTGGAGGTCCCTGGGTTAGAGGGTGGTTAAAAACATGCCTCAACCACGTGGTTTTATCGTCCCTCAACCGCGAGTATGAATGAGCCCTAACATATATCAAGGGTTCTAACAGTAGTGATCACTGTGATTGGCTTTTCACAGTGATCACATGATTGAGAGCAGTTTCCTAGCTCCTGATCATTACTCGGAGACCAGAAACTGTAAGAGATGGGCTCGACTCGCTCAAGTGTGCTTCCAGTCCAAACACCAGTGGGTTCGTTTACTGATCCAAAAACAAAACAAACACAGTCAGAATTTAACCACTTGACCACTGGGCACGTAAACCCCGTTAACAACCAGACCAATTTTCAGCTTTCAGTGCTCTCACATTTTGAATGACAATTACTCAGTCATGCAACACTGTATCACTGTACCCATATGAAATTTGTGTCCTTTTTTCACACAAATAGAGCTATTCTATGAGGCATAATGAGTCTTTTGAGCATGTAATTTTTTCCACAAGTTT
>BLSH010243219.1:20193-35936 GCA_018402905.1 Glandirana rugosa
GGGGAGGAAGTAAGAACGTGTCCCACATGGCCGAGGAGGGGGACCTGACTTTGCCGGCTACAGTGGCGTGTGACACTCGAAGAGCGTCACACGTAATCTTCGACGTCGGTCAGTCTATCTCGGGGCGGGGGGTAAAGGACCGACCTCCTGATCTGACACGTCTTGCTTTTTTTGAACAAAACAAAGTGACAAATATATTTAAACAAATCAAATTAAGCAAGAGCCTTAAACAAAGCAAATAAACTTAAGTTTAGCTCAGTTTAAAAGGTCTAAGTCAGCTTAATTTGAGTTATAGCTGACTTAAGACTGTTAAGATTAGTTAAGCTTAAGTGTAAGTTAAACTTAAAATTAACTTAAGCTAAGTTTTAGTTTAAATAAGATAAGCTTTAAGCTTAAAACCTTCTACCAATATATAAGATGATGGCTGCAGCTTCTAATGCACACTGCGAGAAGCTCACAGTGTGCGGTGACATCGGCCGTTTCAGTCCAGGGGGAGGAGCCGGTACACCCTGTGCAAGAATGAAGGAGGGGGGGAGGGGGCGGAGGTCAGTTTTAAGCCTTTCCTCTTTCCTCAGGTCTCCTCCTCCCAGTAGCGAATCGGCCGGTAACGAGGACCCCGAGGACTCAGACCGGGACGTCCCGTCTTCGGACAGCTCGGCCAGATGATAAAAGAGGAACTCCGACTTCGCTCTGCACCTGCCAACCACTGCCTGGAGGGCGGCGTGATGCTGTATGCATTGATGTTCATTCCCCGGGACGGATTTTCGAGTGCAGAAAAATTGACCAGCGGGTGCAGCTGCAAGACTCTGGGGATACAAAAGGGGGCGCAATGCTGAACAGAGCCTGGGGTAGGAGGGGGGCTCTCTGGCTTGGTATATATAGGGGTTTGATGCTTTATCCTGTACGTATAGCTGCAATAACGTCTGTAGATATTGTCTATATAGGTGTGGGTGCAAGGCATGATTCACTTTAGTCTGCTGGGAATATTACGGGGAATGTGTGGGCGTCACATGCCGGTGGAGTTTGATGGAATACGTCCGTGCTCAGGCTGTTCCATATTGGCAGTGCTCAGGCCAATGATTGACATGCAAACTGCAGTAACCTTCAGCAGCCAATCAATTGGCTCCAACGCCAAAATAAAATCTGAAATAACAGCTTAGAATGAGAAGAGGATCTTTTCTAAAGCCCTGCCAATTGATATAAAACTCCCATGAATTAGGGGACTGCAGATGATAAAGCAGTGTAAAGTTAACCAGAAGCAGGATAATTTTAATGAGCAAAGCTAGGCCTTAATATACTGAAGAAAAAAATGTAAAATGTACAGGCTGGGTTTTTTCTCTAGAATTAAAGTATCACAGATGATAAAGGGGTGTAAAATTGACTGATGTAGATGAGAAAGCAGTGTAAAGTTAGCCAGAAGCAGGATAATTTTAATGAGCAAAGCTAGGCCTTAATATAATGAAGAAAAAATGTACAAACTTTTTTTTCTGCAAGAATTAAAGTAAGAATGCAAGAATTTTTTCTCTCTAGAATTAAAGTATCACAGATGATAAAGGGGTGTAAAATTGACCGATGTAGATGAAAAAGCAGTGTAAAGTTGTCCAGAAGCAGGACATTTTTAATGAGCAAAGCTAGGCCTAAATATACTGAAGAAAAAATGTACAAATGTGCAGGCTGGGTTTTTTTTTTTGCAAGAATAAAGGTACCACAGATGATACAGGGGATATAAAATTGGCCGATGTCGATGATAAAGCAGTGTAAAGTCACCCAGAAGCAGGATAATTTTAATGAGCAAAGCTAGGCCTAAATATACTGAAGAAAAAATGTACAGACCTGGGTTTTTTTTGTGCGCAGGCTGGGGTTCTTTCTATAAAATTTGAATTGGGTTTGAATTAGGGAAAAAAGGGTCTGTGCCACAACGTTTTTTTCTGCAAGAATTAAGGTACCACAGATGATGCAGGGGTGTAAAATTGGCCGATGTCGATGATAAAGCAGTGTAAAGTCATCCAGAAGCAGGATAATTTTAATGAGCAAAGCTAGGCCTTAATATACTTAAGAAAAAATGTACAAATGTGCAGGCTGGGTTTTTTTTTTTTTTTTTGCAAGAATTAAGGTACCACAGATGATACAGGGGGTATAAAATTGGGCGATGTCGATGATAAAGCAGTGTAAAGTCATCCAGAAGCAGGATACTTTTAATGAGCAAAGCTAGGCCTAAATATACTGAAGAAAAAAATGTCCAAATGTGCAGGCTGGGTTTTCTTCTATAAATTTTGAATTGGGAAAAAAGGGTCTGTGCCACAACGTTTTTTTCTGCAAGAATTAAGGTACCACAGATGATGCAGGGGTGTAAAATTGACCAATGTAGATGATAAAGCAGTGTAAAGTTAACCAGAAGCAGGACATTTTTAATGAGCAAAGCTAGGCCTAAATATACTAAAGAAAAAAATTTACAAATGTGCAGGCTGGGTTTTCTTCTATAAATTTTGAATTGGGAAAAAAGGGTCTGTACCACAAAGCATGTCCACCTATCAAGCGCAGGTGTGAGTGGGGCCCTTTCTGTGTCCCAGCATTGTGATTTCACCTCCTATGTGGATATTTATCTCATATGAACTGTTAGTGGGAACCCAAGTACAGGTTTAGAGAACACTGCGCTATCATAACCAACAAAACCTTGAATTTCCCAGCTGGATACCTCAAGGGGTGTATTTATATTTAAAAAATCGCATAGATATTCTTCCAGCAAAACTGCTGTGTAAATGGGGCAAAACTGAATGTTCTCCTTCACAGGTCGAATGTTATTCATTCATTAAAAAAAAAATTAGAAATGGTTCAGAAAAATACCACCTTATGGCTGCTAGAGGGAGCCGAGGATCAGACTTATTATCTATAATCCCCAGCACCATCTAGTGGCCATAATGCGGTATTTTCCAGAATGGTGCTTCATACGCTTGCTATTTCATTACTTGATCTCTCATTAGTTGAGGCTTAGCTAGTCAGCAGTATAGTGGAGTCTGGTTGCTATGGGTTGCTGCACTTTGCGCACTGATATTTGCACACTGCCCCGCTGGATACGTCTGTCTGTGTAGCTGCCTTAATGCTCTTTGTATATAAGAAAAAAAAAGATACTGGATACATATCTATGGGGGGTGCGACGCACACCCTACCTATACACAGAGAAATATTTCTGTATACGGTGACCTCATCTCATGTATGGAGGATTGGATATATATGGGGGGGGGACTGAATGTCAATCTGTGTTGTAGTAATAACCATAATGCTGGGAATGGGGGGAGGGTAAGGGGGTAGTTAGTCCCTATACTGGGATTTTCCAGTGATAAAGGCTTTGCGTATGTTGGAGCAGGTGCCATCTTTAAGGCTTGTGTGCCCCATGTTATTAGGGCACAGTGAGACCTAACTCTCCCACAACCTGACCTCCTACGGTCTGCCATAGCAAAGTGCATATCCAAATATGGGGGAGTTTATTGACCAACCCCTTTATTTTGGTTTGAATAGAGCAAAGAAGGGTCTTTTTAATGGCAAGGATTTCCCCTCACTTCCTGTCAAGGCAGGAAGTGATGAATAATTTCTCTAATGGGGACACAGACTAAACAGACTAAAGACTTATTAGTCGGGAAAGGAAGATTTGGAACTTCTGACTATTTTTTATGGCTGTCCCTGCTTTCCTGTCTATGTGACAACCATTTCTTTCTTCCTTCCATTTCTTGTATGAGTGTCACAGGGAAGAAGATCTCCCCATTGGGGTCACTGACAGATTGACATTTTAACATTGAACTTGGATAAAATGAATAGCCCATTAAAAGGTAAAAAAAAATCACCTTCAATACAAACATTTCCCCTGCAGTACTTTTTTCGGCCACTGGATGGCCAGCATCATTCAACCCACTTCCTCTAAGCTCAAGTCATCCCGGACGAGCCCCCAACCTGTGAAATGAGAAGCAGCGCAGCGATGAGCTCATCTCTCGGTCACTCTGCTCTCTCTCTCTTCCTATCAGAATGCTGCTTGGTTCCTTTTGCCGCTTCTTCCCCTCACACTCCAGCCCTGCTGTACAGGGGATGCAAGTGGCTGATGCCAGGTCACATTCAGGTGCTTTTGGCAAATGTACGGTTGGCGATGTAGGCATTTCCGGTGACCTTTTGCTTGCCCATGCACAGTAAGAATTCATTTTGATTAATAATCTGCCCCCCCCCAACTTGCTTAAATACCCCTGCCACCCCAGTTGCTCGGAATTTTGGGTACATCGGGGTATAAGGAGTGTTTAATTCTACAATACCCTATCTCCATGCTGATACTGTCACATAGGGGTTGCAAGGAGAGGGGGGGTAAGTACAAGAAGTTTGCAGGGATTGGTCAATTACATGAGCCTGCTTTCCTGCTCCAGACGGAGGAGCACCGGTTCAAATAAAAACTTTGCTGCATTTAGAGCGGGGGAGGGTATTGTTTCCACATTTCCATTGTTGATTGGGATGATCCCTTTAACTTCTTTGTCCTCTGACCCTGAGGCTGAAAATCTGCCCAATGGGAAAACATCATCAACAGGGCACCTACAGAGCTGTTCTCTGTTCTCCATTCCAGTATGAAAAGCATTCATCGCCGTGTGCGCCCCCTGCTGGAAAGATTTGCCCTCACTTCCTGTACTGGTGACACGATGGGAAGTAACTGCAGTTGCCATAAATAATAAAAGTAAACAATACAAGTAAATAGAAATAAAATTTGAATTTACAAAAAAAGACTAAATTATAATAAAAATAATATAATTATAATAAAAATCATCTAAATAAATCAGAATAATAGTTGCCATTGAGAAACTTTCTCGTAAGTGTATTTATTTTTACTTTGATTATTTATGGCAATGGTATTTATATACATTTGTACTTATCGATTCTCTAACCCCGCCCCTTCCTTATTTTCTGTAGCCTTTCCATTCATCTTAGAGATTGTGTTACGCTGCTTCCTGAAGAAGCGACAAGCAGCCACGAAACGCGTTGTTTTGTGCTTATTGTCGACCTTTTAACTGATGCCCCCTTTGAAGTGATTGCGATTGTATTTTTGGGTGTTCTGTTACCCTTACCTCCCCCAGCGGGGGACAGGGCAGGGGTCATAAACTAACAGAAGTTCTTTCTTTGCTCTCTCCAATACAAAGCTGGGGTTCCCCTTAAATGGCGCCGGCAATTTCCAGAATATGCCGGAATGATCACTGAATGATACAACGTGCCAATCCCCCCCCCACCTAACCCCTCCCCCGAGCTTCCTACAGCATTTCAGGAAGATGGACGGTGCACTTTAATTTTCTAGGATTGTATCAGAGAATGTATATATGATGGATGGATATATATTCATATAAAGGACCCGGAGCATGCGTGTATATACTGTATACATAGCGCCATCACAGAGACTTCCATTGTACATATCCACCTCGACAAATACAGATCTACATACCCAAACCACTCGTGTGTGCGCCTCCTTATTGTCTGATAATTATTGTTACCGGCTTCTTGCGGCTTAACTGTTTCAGCTTTACGATGTCAAACCTTAAGGGGTTAAAGTATAAAGAATCACCAGCACAAATGTGTCATTCGCACCGGCATCACCAATCTTCACCAACCAATGCTTTTGTTCCTTTACAGCGCCATCTAGTGGCAGTAATGTGGTATTTTCCTGACTTAAGTATTTTAGGGGAAGTACTGTATAATTGCCACTAGATGGCGCTGGTGATCCTAGAAAATAAATGTATTAAAGTTGAAATAAACCCTCCTATCCTTTACTGCTAAGAAAGCTGCCACCGCTCTTAGGATCATTAGTGCCACCTTCTTGTAGTTTGCCTGTTTCAGCTTTAGGACATCAGACCTTAAGGGGTTGAAGTATAAAAAAATCTCCAGCACAAATGTGTCAGTCAATCGCACCGGCATCACCAATCTTCACCGTAATTTGTCTAATGCTTTTGTTCCTTAGGATTGTCAGCGCCATCTAGTGGCAATAATGTGGTATTTTCCTGACTTAAGTATTTTAGGGGAAGTACTGTATAATTGCCACTAGATGGCGCTGATGATCCTAAAAAATAAAAGTAGAACCAAACCCTTCTGTTTTTTACAGATAAGGAAGCTGCCACCGCTCTTAGGATCATCAGTACCATCTAGTGGTAGTAATAATAATTTTAGGGGAAGTACTGTATAATTGCCACTAGATGGTGCTGATGATACTAGAGAATAAATGTATTAAAGTGGATTCAAGACCCTGCTAACCCCTTACTGCTAAGGAAGCTGCCACTGCTCTTAGGATCATCAGCACCATCTAGTGGCAATAATGTGGTATTTTCCTGACTTAAGTATTTTAGGGGAAGTACTGTATAATTGCCACTAGATGTCACTGATGATCCTAGAAAATAAATGTATTAAAGTTGAAATAAACCCTCCTATCCTTTACTGCTAAGGAAGCTGGCACTGCTCTTAGGATCATTAGTGCCACCTTCTTGTAGTTTGCCTATTTCAGCTTTAGGACATCAGACCTTAAGGGGTTGAAGTATAAAACAATCTCCAGCACAAATGTGTCAGTCAATCGCACCGGCATCACCAATTTTCACCGTAATTTGTCTAATGCTTTTGTTCCTTTACAGCGCCATCTAGTGGCAGTAATGTGGTATTTTCCTGACTTAAGTATTTTAGGGGAAGTACTGTATAATTGCCACTAGATGGCGCTGGTGATCCTAGAAAATAAATGTATTAAAGTTGAAATAAACCCTCCTATCCTTTACTGCTAAGAAAGCTGCCACCGCTCTTAGGATCATTAGTGCCACCTTCTTGTAGTTTGCCTGTTTCAGCTTTAGGACATCAGACCTTAAGGGGTTGAAGTATAAAAAAATCTCCAGCACAAATGTGTCAGTCAATCGCACCGGCATCACCAATCTTCACCGTAATTTGTCTAATGCTTTTGTTCCTTAGGATTGTCAGCGCCATCTAGTGGCAATAATGTGGTATTTTCCTGACTTAAGTATTTTAGGGGAAGTACTGTATAATTGCCACTAGATGGCGCTGATGATCCTAAAAAATAAAAGTAGAACCAAACCCTTCTGTTTTTTACAGATAAGGAAGCTGCCACCGCTCTTAGGATCATCAGTACCATCTAGTGGTAGTAATAATAATTTTAGGGGAAGTACTGTATAATTGCCACTAGATGGTGCTGATGATACTAGAGAATAAATGTATTAAAGTGGATTCAAGACCCTGCTAACCCCTTACTGCTAAGGAAGCTGCCACTGCTCTTAGGATCATCAGCACCATCTAGTGGCAATAATGTGGTATTTTCCTGACTTAAGTATTTTAGGGGAAGTACTGTATAATTGCCACTAGATGTCACTGATGATCCTAGAAAATAAATGTATTAAAGTTGAAATAAACCCTCCTATCCTTTACTGCTAAGGAAGCTGGCACTGCTCTTAGGATCATTAGTGCCACCTTCTTGTAGTTTGCCTATTTCAGCTTTAGGACATCAGACCTTAAGGGGTTGAAGTATAAAACAATCTCCAGCACAAATGTGTCAGTCAATCGCACCGGCATCACCAATTTTCACCGTAATTTGTCTAATGCTTTTGTTCCTTTACAGCGCCATCTAGTGGCAGTAATGTGGTATTTTCCTGACTTAAGTATTTTAGGGGAAGTACTGTATAATTGCCACTAGATGGCGCTGGTGATCCTAGAGAATAAATGTATTAAAGTGGATTCAAGACCCTGCTAACCCCTTACAGCTAAGGAAGCTGCCACCGCTCTTAGGATCATCAGCACCATCTAGTGGTAATAATAATAATTTTAGGGGAAGTACTGTATAATTGCCACTAGATGGCGCTGATTATCCTAGAAAATAAATGTATTAAAGTTGAAATTAACCCTCCTATCCTTTACTGCGAAGGAAGCTGCCACCGCTCTTAGGATCATCATCGCCATCTAGTGGCAAATATGTGGTATTTTCCTGACTTAAGTATTTTAGGGGAAGTGCTGTATAATTGCCACTAGATGGCGCTGATTATGCTAGAAAATAAATGTATTAAAGTTGAAATGAACCCTCCTATCCTTTACTGCAGGGGTAGGCAACCTGCGGCCCTCCAGCTGTTTTGAAACTACATTTCCCATGAGGCATTGCAAAGCTGGGAGTTACAATTACTCCCAGAGGCATGATGGGACTTGTAGTTCTGCAACAGCTGGAGGGCCGCAGTTTGCCTACCCCTGCTTTACTGCTAAGGAAGCTGCCACCACTCTTAGGATCATCAGCACCATCTAGTGGTAACAATAATAGTTTTAGGGGAAGTACTGTATAATTGCCACTAGATGGCGCTGATGATCCTAGAAAATAAATGTATTAAAGTTGAAATGAACCCTCCTATCCTTTACTGCTAAGGAAGCTGCCACCGCTCTTAGGATCATCAGCACCATCTAGTGGCAATAATGTGGTATTTTCCTGACTTAAGTATTTTAGGGGAAGTACTGTATAATTGCCACTAGATGGCGCTGGTGATCCTAGAGAATAAATGTATTAAAGTGGATTCAAGACCCTGCTAACCCCTTACAGCTAAGGAAGCTGCCACCGCTCTTAGGATCATCAGCACCATCTAGTGGTAATAATAATAATTTTAGGGGAAGTGCTGTATAATTGCCACTAGATGGCGCTGATTATCCTAGAAAATAAATGTATTAAAGTTGAAATTAACCCTCCTATCCTTTACTGCTAAGGAAGCTCTGCCACCGCTCTTAGGTTCATTATTGCCATCTAGTGGCAATAATGTGGTATTTTCCTGACTTAAGTATTTTAGGGGAAGTGCTGTATAATTGCCACTAGATGGTGCTGATTATCCTAGAAAATAAATGTATTAAAGTTGAAATGAACCCTCCTATCCTTTACTGCAGGGGTAGGCAACCTGCGGCCCTCCAGCTGTTTTGAAACTACATTTCCCATGAGGCCTTGCAAAGCTGGGAGTTACAATTACTCCCAGAGGCATGATGGGACTTGTAGTTCTGCAACAGCTGGAGGGCCGCAGTTTGCCTACCCCTGCTTTACTGCTAAGGAAGCTGCCACCACTCTTAGGATCATCAGTACCATCTAGTGGTAACAATAATAGTTTTAGGGGAAGTACTGTATAATTGCCACTAGATGGCGCTGATGATCCTAGAAAATAAATGTATTAAAGTTGAAATGAACCCTCCTATCCTTTACTGCTAAGGAAGCTGCCACCGCTCTTAGGATCATCAGCACCATCTAGTGGCAATAATGTGGTATTTGCCTGACTTAAGTATTTTAGGGGAAGTGCTGTATAATTGCCACTAGATGGCACTGATGATCCTAGAGAATAAATGTATTAAAGTGGAACTAAACTCTCTTATTCTTTACTGCTAAAGAAGCTGGCACCACTCTTAGGATCATCAGCGCCATCTAGTGGCAATAATGTGGTGATTGAAGCATTTTGAGGGAAATACTGCATTATTGCCACTAGATGGTGCCGAAGATCTCAGAAAATGAATGTATTAAAGTAGAACCAAACCCTCCTATCCTTTACAGCTAAGGAAGCTGCACCCCCTCTTAGGTTCATCATCGCCACCTAGTGGCATTAATGTGATATTTTCCTGACTTAAGTATTTTATGGGAAGTACTGTATAATTGCCACTAGATGGTGCTGGTGATCCTAAAAAATAAAAGTAGAACCCCAAACCCTTCTGTCTTTTACAACTAAGGAAGCTGCACCCTCTCTTAGGATGATTAGTGCCACCTTGTGGCAGTAATGTGGTTACTGAAGTATTTGGAGGGAAATACTGCATCATTGCCACTAGATGGCACCAATGATCCTAAAAAATAAATGTAGTAAAGTGGAACCAAACCCTCCTATCCTTTACACTACAGCGTCCAACTCTTTAACATCATCGGCGCCATCTAGTGGAAATCATGTGTTATTTTCCCGATTGAAGTATTTTTGGGGAAACAGTGTAATTGCCACGAGATGGCGCCGGTGATCCTAGAAGATTCATGTATTGAAGTGGAAATGAACCCTCCTATCCTTTTCAACTAAGGAAGCTGCCGCCGCTCTTGGGTTCATCAGCGCCATCTAGGGGCAATAATGCGGTATTTTTCTTGATTGAAGAATTTTGAGGGAAATACTGAATTATGGACAGTAGATGGCGCAGAAGATTTCAGAAGATAAATGTATTAAAGCGTCTCTTTCTGATAAGGGAATTCGACCACTGCACGTGATTTCCCATCAAGCACTGCACCGGGGTGCCTACTGCGCATGCAATGATCCTGGACCGGCATTCGCTCCACAAACTTGAAGGTGCTGATCGGTGAGAAATCCTGCGTGGGTGTCAGTGTCAGTAATGGGGGTGACGATCGCTCTTATTCTTGTCACTACGGGGCTGTCACACTTATACAGGGCTGGTGCAAGGATTTTTGACACCCTCATTTTGCCGCCCCCCTTGGCTCCACCCCTGACTCCACCCCTTTGCCCTACCCCACCTTGTTGGGGTGCTGCCACCTCATGATCGAGGCAGAGTGGCCTCTGAGGGGGGGAGGGTAGCCCTTGGTGGCAGTGCGCCCTAGGCAGCCGCCTAGTGGTAGAGACGGCCCTGCACATATATGGGTGTCACAGAGGCGCCACTGATCACATGGTCACCAGATTAGCCTGTGATTGGCTATCACTCTGATCCCGCCACCCTTCTGAATGGAGATAAACAAACATTGTATCTTTATCTCTTATCATAGAAGAAGAATGTAAAAGATATTTAGATATATTATTATAATTATTAATAATAATAAATCCCCATTCACACCTGAGTGTAGCAGACAGCGGCGGGACAAGGTCATCCACCACCCAGGACCGGCTCCTGATCACATGGTTGCTGGGATAGCCTGTGATTGGCTACCACACTAAACCCGCCCATTTGAAAGGAGATAAAGATACATTGTATCCGGAGAAGATTTAATTATAATAATTATAAGATCAGGGCTTGATCTATTCAGGGATATGCAATTAGCGGACCTGCAGATGTTGCAGGACTACAAGTCCCATGAGGCATAGCAAGACTCTGACAGCCACGAGCATGACACCCAGAGGCAGAGGCATGATGGGACTTGTAGTTTTGCAACAGCTGGAGGTCCGCTAATTGCATCTCCCTGCTCTAGGTTATGGCTTGTTTTGCACATGCAGCCAGGGGGCAGTATAACCAGGTGGTTGAGCCACAGTTTTACCACCCCAACTGCCAACCAGAACATGCATTCAGATACCCCGGCAACAGCAAAAAAATTAAATAGCACATCACATGTTGGCAGGCGCAACGGCGCACGCATTGCATTTAGCGCAGCCAATTCATTTCAATGGGCTGCTTTACCTGTGAATAGCACTTTTTTTTACATCACACCACAGCAAACCACGTGGCACCTTGCGACCACGCATTTTGGGGCACAATTTTGTAAGATGCGTTGCAGTGAATTAATGGCACCGCCGCACCCCTGCAAAAGGGATGCATGTTTTTTTGCGCAATTTTGCATGCGTCCGTTTATTGCGTGAAGGCGAACAGCCCCGATGATGTGTACAGTGTTACTGACGCGGGTCGCAAAACCGCGTTCAGACGTTAGGATTTGTTTTGCTTCCAGGCATTAAGAGGTTAAAAGATAATTGTGAAGAAAAAAAGCAACAATGTAACAAAAAAGGAGTGCTGGAGGATCGGATTCTCCCGTCTATGGAAGGATAATGGCTGCAGCAAAGCATTGTGGGAAAGGCGGTCGCCATTACAGCACCTGAGCACCGTCACGCAGTTTGGGAGTCACAATGCGGCGTTGGCCCCGGGGGTTATTATAGGAAAAGGTCTCTTACATCACCGCCGGCTCAGATTTCACTTCCCCATAACGACTTCGCTGACGCCAACCGCCGTCCTGAATACAAATCTCCTCTGCCGACATAACTTGTGAAAATCCTAACGTTAACGGCGGTTTCTAATGCGCAAGTTGGCCCCTGAGCGCTTTGTTGCACGTTTTTTGCGCTAAACATCAAGGATCCTAATCTTTTCGGTTGTGGCTTTTCTTTTTTTTTTTTTTATTTAAAAAATATATACATTTTTGATAATTATTAATGACTACAGAGCGGCGTATTTTCTTTAATATCCATCAATTTTAACTATTATTTAATATTACAAAATTTAATATATTATTATTTAATAATATGATAAATATTATTATATAATAAAATGTTATATAATATTTAAGATGCAAAAAAAAATAAAAAATCAACGTGTTTATAAAATGATATATAATATTTAATATGCAAAAAAAAAATTCAACATGTTTATAAAATTATATATAATATTTAATATACAAAAAAAAATTCAACGTGTTTATAAAATGATATATAATATTTAATATACAAAAAAAAATTCAACGTGTTTATAAAATGATATATAATATTTAATATACAAAAAAGAAATCAACGTGTTTATAAAATGATATATAATATTTAATATACAAAAAAAAATTCAACGTGTTTATAAAATGATATATAATATACAAAAAAAAAATTCAATGTGTTTATAAAATGATATATAATATTTAATATACAAAAAAAATAATTCAATGTGTTTATAAAATGATATATAATATTTAATATACAAAAAAAAAATTCAACGTGTTTATCAAATGATATATAATATTTATTATACAAAAAAAAATGTGTTTGAACATTGGCACCATTGTGGATCTCTCAGGGTGGAAGAAGCTGGCAGTGGGGGAGGGAGGGGGGGTCCCACGCCAAATTAATTAGCTGATCATACCAGCCGGTGAGTTGGAGCCGCACAGGGGCAGACTCATAAAAAAGAAACACACAGACTGCTGTAAATCTTTTTTTTAAAGGAAAAAAAAAAAGTAAGCAGAGCACACGCCTCCGCCCTCACCGCCGCCTCGCCTGGTGCCCGCCTCCACCCCCCCCCCCTTGGGCCTTTACTGGCAGGAACAGACATGTGGCAACAGCTAGGCAGACAGGAATTAATGAGTCGCCAACGTCTACGTGAGCTCAGCAATAAAATAATGTAATCCCATCAGAGACCTGACTACATTCACTGTAATGAGGGCTTTGAAAAAACCAAATCAGGAGTGAGCGTGGGCACTGCAGACAACATGGCTGCTTACCTTATAGGGGGGGAGGGGGTGGGGTAGCATGCGATCATTAAAGCGTTCCTCCATTTTCCTGGGAAATATAAAAAAAGTTGCAGAAAGTCCCAAGAAGCACTCATAGATGAAATGCGCCTTCACACTGGGAATGGTGGAACCGAATGCTTGAAACCATAAGCTTGGATGAAGGTCCTGCCTGAGCCACCTAGAGATGGTGGAATAAGAAGCCAATGCACCATTGTGTGGTCCACCTAGGATTACAAAGCGGGGATTTGCCTTCCTGAAAGAAGCACTAGCTGAGGGATCGCATCTCACAGCCCAAATAACTAGACCAGGGGTTCTCAACCTCGATCCTCGAGTACCCCCCAGGCCCCAACAGGCCATGTTTTGGGAACTTCCCTTAGATAAGATAGCTCTTATCAATACCATGTCATTGATATTGATTTAAAGCAGCTGTGCAAAAGGAAAACCCGAAAACATGGACCGTTGGGGGTACTTGAGGACCGAGGCTGAGAACCACTGAACTAGACCACAGATAAAATGCGATTTGACTGGGAATGGTGGAACCGAATGCTTGAAACCATAAGCTTGGATGAAGGTCCTGCCTGAGCCACCTAGAGATGGTGGAACAAGAAGCTGATGCACCATTGTGTGGTCCACTTAGGATTACAAAGCGGGGATTTGCCTTCCTCAAAGAAGCACTAGCTGAGGGATCGGATCTCACAGCCCAAACAACTAGACCAGTGGTTCTCAACCTCGGTCCTCGAGTACCCCCAGGCCCCAACAGGCCATGTTTTGGGAACTTCCCTTAGATAAAATGGCTCTTATCAATACCATGCCATTGATATTGATTTAAAGCAGCTGTGCAAAAGGAAAACCTGAAAACATGGACCGTTGGGGATACTTGAGGACCGAGGTTGAGAACCACTGAACTAGACAATGGTGATGAAATTTCCTTTTTGGAGAACTTGAGCTGGATAGGGGGATGAAAGGACAATGTCCCAGTTGAGGTGAGGGGCAGGAAACAAGTCCTACTGTAGCCATCAACACCACCTAGTGCTTATACAAAGCCAGAAATGAGTCCTTGCAAGATTGCTGAACCACCCGACCAGGGACATCCCGGTCCTCTGTGATACACGATCTGTCCAGAGATCAGATTAGCTTGTTCTATAAAGTCAGAATGTTGGGCTGTAGAGGTCTGGAGTGAAACGGGTGGTCTGGAGATGAACCCTATATCAGTGGTCAGTGGCAGAAGGACCTCCTTATATTGGTGGTTAGAAGACCCCCTTACTGTATATTGTGGTCAGTGAGAGAAGGATCCCCTTATATTTGTGGTCAAGGACCCCCATATATTGGTGGTCAGTGGGAGAAGGGCCCCTTATATTGGTGGTTAGTGGGAGGACCCCCTATTATTGGTGGTTAGTGGGAGAAGGATCCCCCCTATATTAGTAGTGAGTGGGAGAAGGACCCCCTTATATTGGGGATAAAGGGGAGAAGGACCCCCTTATGTTGGAGAAGGACCCCTTATATTGATAGTCAGTGGAATAAGGACCCCTTATATTTGTGGTCAGGGGGAGAAGGATCGCCTTATATTGGTAGTTGGTGGGAGAAGGATCCCCTTATATTGGTGGTCAGGGGGAGAAGGATTCCCTTATATTGGTGGTCAGGGGGAGAAGGACTTCCTTATATTGGTGGTCAGGGGCAGAAGGATCCCCTTATATTGGTGGTCAGGGGGAGAAGGACTTCCTTATATTGGTGGTCAGGGGCAGAAGGATCCCCTTATAAAGGTGGTCAGGGGAGAAGGATCCACTTATAAGGAAGTCCTTATTCCCCTGACCACGGATATAAGTGGATCCTTCTCCCCTGACCACCTTTATAAGGGGATCCTTCTCCCCCATGACCACCAATATAAGGGCATCCTTCTCCCACCAACCACCAATATAAGGAAGTCCTTATTCCCCTGACCACCGATATATTGGTGGTCAGGAGGAGAAGGACTTCCTTATATTGGGGGTCAGGGGGAAAATGATCCCCTTATATTGATGGTCAGGGGAGAAGGACTTCCTTATATTGGTGGTCTGTGGGAGAAGGGTGCCCTTATATTGATGGTCAGGGGGAGAAGGGTGCCCTTATATTGATGGTAAGGGGGAGAAGGATCCTCTTATATTGATGGTCAGGGGGAGAAGGATCCTCTTAGAATGGTGGTCAGGGGGAGAAGGATCCCTTTATATAGGTGGTAATGGGGAGAAGGATCCCCTTATATTGGTGGTTAGGGGGAGAAGGATCCCCTTATATTAGGAGACAGGGGGAGAAGGATCCCCTTATATAGGTGGTCAGGAGAGAAGAAACCCCTTATATTGGTGGTCAGGGGGAGAAGGATCCCCTTATATTGATGGTCAGGGGGATTAGGATCCCCTTATATTGATGGTCAGGGGGAGAAGGACTTCCTTGTATTGATGGTCGGGGGGAGAAGGACTTCCTTATATTGGTGGTCAGGGGGAGAAGGATCCCCTTATAAAGGTGGTCAGGGGAGAAGGATCCACTTATAAGGAAGTCCTTATTCCCCTGACCACGGATATAAGTGGAT
>BLSH010243219.1:44251-60393 GCA_018402905.1 Glandirana rugosa
ACCCCCCCCCCCCAATGAAGACCAGACCAGTGCTGAGTGTTTCACAATTTATTTGTTACACAGAAACTGACAGACAAACTAGTAAGGGGTGACTCTGGGCCCCTTCAGTGATGGAGACAAAACCACTGGGGTGAGACATCGGGCCCTGCAGTGACAGGAGAGGGGATGACCGTGACGAGACTTTACTCCTTGCTAGCAACATAGACTATGAGATCCACCACACGTTGGCTGTAACCGCACTCATTGTCATACCTGCAAGAGATGGAAAAGAAGATCAGAAGAAGCAGAGGTTATGGGATCATTCAGTACCAACTCTGCAGACACCGGACATTTTAGTAGCTAGGCTTAAGAGTGGAGGAAACTGATTGCATTGTTAGTTTTCCAGAACATGAGGGAAAATACTTAAAATCTGTTGATGCATGTTTACAAGTAGGGACCCCATAGGAAAAGCCACCCCCCCGCTCTGACAATGGACACCAATACAGTGGAAGTCCAAAGTGCAATATCATGGGACAAAAAGGAGGAGATCTTCACCCAACATGTTGGCAAGATTTCCCTCACATCCTGTCAAGTCTAAGGGGGAAGACAGTTCTTACTTTACAGCTCTGGGTAGTGCCACATGCCAATCTATACCCCCCCACCTTGTGTAAACTGGGCAGACTCAAGAAGGCAGTGCAGTTTGCTGGAAAGTAAAAAAATGATGCACATGGAGAGGGGCAGAGGTGTTGTCCAGCAGGAGTGTAGCAGAGGGGCACCGTTCAGCATTCAGTGTCATGCAACTTGGCTAAATTCCAGAATCCCATCCATTTTAAAGAGCAGACACACAAAGTTAGAGTCCAAGGAGGTGCATGACATCTGAACTTTTCTATGGCCAGTTTATAGCTCTGCCGGACCATACATGATACATGGGTGTGAATGGTCACAAAGCTGCTATGCCTGCCCCACACCATTCAGAGAAGCCTTTGTATGTGAATTTGTGAGTTCATACAATACAAAGGCTCCTGTGATTGGGCAGGCATTGCAGCTGCACCAACTCCCAATGTTGAAGTGTAAATAGATGGTGCAGCCATCATGCACTCCTTGGACTTTGTGTGCCTTCACCTTTTACAAAGAAGCTGAATCCAGATTGATCGGTAGCAACTGCATTTATGTGTATTTCTAGAACAAGGCACTCATGGGGAAATTTACTGAATAAGTTTGTAATTTTGCTTTGCATTGAGTACAGTGGAACCAGCAAGATCTAAGTGTGCAATAATTATGCTGGGGGTGGGGTGGGTGTTGGTGCTCCAGCTGAGGTGCCCCAACAGCCAAGAACCCTCAATATAAATGTTACTGCAAAACTTACCAAGAAACAAGTTTCACAAAGTGCTCATTTAGTGAAATGCCAGCGCCAGCATCAAAGATGGAGGAATGAATGTCACCGTTGAAGTCAGAGGAGACGACCTGGAAAAAGTAACCCATGTTAGAAACCCGCAGTTGTTTGTATTCGTTCGATTCCACATGTGATCAGTGGGAATTATACCTCCTCATCTGTGTATCCCAGAATTCCCTTCAGTGGTCCCTCAGATGCGGCCTTTACTGCGGCTTTGATGTCCTCATATTTGGCCTGAAAGCAGAGACTTTGTTAGAAGGGGGGGGGGGGGTACAGGGCTCCATTAGTCTTGCTGGGATCTTTAGTTCATACTTACAGGCTTCTGCAGGCGGCAGGTCAGGTCAACCACAGACACATTGGGAGTGGGGACTCGGAAGGCCATGCCAGTGATTTTTCTGAGACAGAGGAAGAGTTCTGAGTCAGATTACAGACATTTTACTGTAAAAGGTTATGGATTCTTCTAACACATACTTTCCAAACAATGTAGTGCACCTTGCACTGAGGGTTAAGTACAGGATGAGAGGAGATCTTTGCTACCATTGTCTTAGATGAATGAATAGCCACAGCAGCAACTTAGAATTATGGGATTTCATAAGGGGTTCAGGCTGCAATACCAGGGATCAGGAGGGGCTGACCCAGGCTATAGCAAAAAGCCCCAGGTCTTGGCATTACCAGTGACAATTAGACACACGTCCAAGGCCTGGGGTCGGCCAGGATAGGGGGGCCCCCCCCCTTCCAGTGAGCACTGTCCGTTTACACAGTAAGGATCTCCATCTTCTGCTTACCTGGTACGGCTGACATATGAAGTCCTGCCTCCTATGATGGAAGTCACGCCAGTCCAATGCCAGATGTGTGACAGCCATCATAGGAGCCGGTCCAGGAGGTGGGACAGTGGCCACGCAAGTTGGAGATCTGTGCTCTGTAAACCAGCAGGTCTCCTCCAATACCAGGGATCAGTGGTGTCAGGAGGGGCTGACCCAGGCTATAGCACCGAATGGGCCCCCAAAAAGCCCTAGGTCTTGGTATTACCAATGACAATTAGCCCCGAGATCCAAGGCCTGGGGTTGGCCAGGACGACTATTGGCTGCCTCCCCAGCAGGGATCTCCATCTCCTGCTTACCTGGTACAGCAAACATTAAGTCCTGCCTCCTATGATGGAAGTCACGCCAGTTCAATGCCAGATGTGACGGCCTTCATAGGAGCCAGTCCAGGAGGTGGGACAGCAGCCATGCAAGTGGGAGATCCGTGCTCTGTAAATCTGCAGCTCTCCTCACCACACACTGGCAAGGCTGCATTGATTGGCACTGGTGTCTGACCATGCTGCACTGAAAGGTGCTGGTGAGCTAGGCAGCAGCTAGCAAGTGAGCCTACCCCCCCCCCCCCCCCTTACTGCCAGGCTTGGGCTGGACTTTAAAATGTGGGAGAGGTTAGCAAATTTACCTTTGGGCTAAAGCACTTTGTCTTTTCCCCCCCACCTAGTAACACCCCTGCCAGGGATGCCTCCAGCACAACACTACGCAATCCCAAGAGGTCCTCATCTGCTGGGTTAAATAACCAAGGTCACTCAATCCAATGATACTGAGTGCAAGTGGGTAATAGTATGAAGGGGTACTGCCACAGCATCCTGATGCCAATCTCACTTTAACAGCCCTCTGCATCAGCAAGATTTAAGAGGACCCTGCATGTCATGTGACCAGCCTGAAGACTTCAGGAAGGAAGCCCATAGGAACGTACAGAAGCCATTGCTCCCAGTGACCCAGCTTGGATGCTTACAAGATGTGACCAGCACACTTTGGCACCCTACAAATTAGGATGTTACATTCAGAGCCAGGTAAGTAGCATTTGACATTAGTTGGGTTTTTGTACAGGCCAAGCAACAGGACAATGCACACAATACCAAAAAGGGCAAAGACTGCTTTGGGTATGGTCAGGGCTGTCTTTAATGCAGGGCAAAAGGGGCAGCTGCCATGGGCCCAAAGCAGCTGCCCCTTGAGCCAACAAATGGGTGATAATTGGATTCGGAAGGGCCCAAGAAAAGGTTTGCCCAGGGTCCAATCAGTATTAAAGACAGCCCTGGGTATGGTGTGCAAACAAAGCAACAAGGTGCTTCTGAAATCCGATAGGTCAATACTATGGAGGATTGTACTGCAGACAGAAAACCATTGCTTTGCAAGAACCCCAAAAAGTGGCATTGTGGGCAGAGAAAAGCGGCGAATACTTGCAGGCTTTAGTCTCAGATCTCTGCAGAGTGTATGACCTACCCGTTCAGAGCAGGGATGACTTTGCCGACAGCCTTGGCAGCACCAGTGGATGCTGGGATGATGTTCTGTCCGGCACCTCTGCCATCACGCCATAGTTTGCCAGATGGGCCATCCACGCACTTCTGTGTAGCAGTGTAAGCATGGACAGTGGTCTGGAAGGAAAGACAGCAATTTTAGGATTACCTTACCAAAGAAGATTACACAGGCATGACGATTCATAAACAGACTTACCATCAACCCCTCTACAATGCCAAAGTTGTCATTGATGACCTTTGCAAGAGGAGCCAGGCAGTTGGTGGTACAGGAGGCATTGCTGCAGGAGAGAGCAGAGTACAGCATTAGTTCAGTCCAACCAATACCCACCCATTAGTTCTGAATTTCTTGGGTTGGCAAAGATATTAAACTAAAAATATTTGACATTCCCTTAACTTCCTGTTGTATGCCTCACCATCTCTATGTGCAGGGCATTAGGGGCAACCATATGGCTTTCAGTAGGCCCTGCATTGTACTTTGCTCTGATTTCTTCCCCAGAGGGGGCAGCCTCTGTAGAGCGATAGCCGCTACAGGACTGAGGGGATAGGGCAAGCATTACTTCTAATAAAATGTCTGTATAGCCATAATTGAAGACTTAATTTGGCTTAGCATAAAGACCACCAAGCATCTGGAAGTCTGTTGCCAAATCGCACTTGTCTGCCCTTGAGGGTAGGGATCCAAATCATTTTGTATGGATAGAGCCTTACTACCAGGGAGAGCAAAAAGGGTCATCCCTGGTTGCTGCTCTGTCCTTGCCCAGTTAGCACTTGGGCCACAAAAGGACAATAGAGGCAGAAGCTGTGATGCATGAAAGGGATACGAGGCAGCTTATACTGCACACCAACCTCTGCCACCAATATAGTGTAGGTCAAGACTATAGGCATGTGCAGCTTATTGCATCAGGGTGTGCACCCCAAAGCTCAAACACATGCCTTGCTCTGCAGCCTCAGCTGCATGGGGCAGTGAATGAATAGCAAGTGCTCTGTGCAGTGTGGCCTCCTGTTTATTCCCAAACTGAATCATAGTAACGTTCACTATGCTTCTGTTATGGACAGACAGTGTTCACTTAGAAAAGAAGCCATTAACCACATTTCCTGCAGTATTGGGGGAGCCAGCAGCACTGCAGGGCAAAAGCCCACAAGGTGGGGAGGGGCACCACAGTGATAAAAGTGTGCAGAGGATGCGCCTGGGCACTCTAGAGCAGTGGTTCAACCCCTCTAGCCCTGTGACCCCTTGATAAAAATTTCCCAAGTTATGGGGACCCCAACAGTAAAATATTTTTTTTGCTGCAGATGGGGGTGGGTACAGAGGTGGCTGTGGGCAGGAGGGGGTACAGTGTTTTAGAACAATTTCAGCTATATGCCTTTAAAAGCGCTGCTTGGTGCACAGATGACTCTGCATCTCTCCTTATCTAGCAATTGCAGGGGGCAGGACCAAGAATGATGTCAGTCATGAGGGGAGGAGGAGAGACGCGTTGAGTCATCCGAGCGCTAAGCTGCGCTCTTAAAGGCATATAGCCAAGACCCATGGGTTGAGAACCACTGCTCTAAAGGCTTGTTAGATATGAAAAAGCATGAACTATGCAAGCAAACTCCCAATTGATCCACAAGAATCTGGCCTGGGAATCGTTTTACATCCTTTACCAAAGTCTTATGTAGTTAGGACATGTCTCCTGGTCTATGGGAATTCCACCCCCAACCACCTTCTAACCTATTGGCTTTCCACCTCCTTCAAACATTAAGGTAACCAGTGATGACGTATTTTTGCAGTGGTGGTGGGGGCCCCTCAATGAGGTTGGTACAGATCTGGTCACTTTGCTGTGACCAGGAAAGGCAACAGGTCTAACGGATATGACCACAGATCTGGAACCTACCTGATAACTTTGTTTGCCTTGTCATAGCTTTCATGGTTGACACCAACAACGTACATGGGGGCATCAGCGGAAGGAGCGGAGATGATCACACGCTTGGCACCTCCCTTCAAGTGAGCCTGAGGGGAAAAAGATCCTACAAGTCAGCCATGAGCACCACCATGACACGAAGAGAAAAAAACACAAAAGCAGGCCTGTAACAGACCTGCTCAGTGCAAAAGGACAGGGCCATCCCAACACCACCGATCTGTTCTGGCCTAGAGGTTCAGCTTGGTCTGAACACATGGACTAGGTCCCAAAAGCATTGCATTTTAAAGCATAAACTGCAATGCAAGATCCCTCGAGCCGCTTGCCAGCACTGTAAACCAAACTGCACAGCTTACAGTTAGATGGTCTGAGTGCCAGGAATGCTGCCTCTTGCACATGTACAGGAGTGATGTCACCCACCAGCCAGTGAAGAGGCCTGAAGACTGGACAAGGAAGATGCTGGCTCAAGGCTGTCAAGCCTTTGTTCCGCTTTAATGGGATTGTAAAGCCATAAGGTTTTTTTTATCTCAATGCATTAATACAAAGACTCGTGTGCAGCAGCCCACCCCTTAAAGTGGTTGTCAACCTGTGACAACCACTTTAACCTACAGGTGAGCCTATAAGGCTTACCTGTAGGTGCCCTGCATATCTCCCAATCCTGTTAGGTTCAGGAGATATGCAGTGTACTGCTGATGCTGATGTTATTCAGCACATGCGCAGTGAATGGCCTCCATGCCGTTTAACTGATCGCGTCGCAACTGGCAGCTCCCACGCATATGCAAGAGGGAAGTCAACACTGCTCCACCGATCAGCGCTGGAGCCTGCACTGTGATTGGCTGGAGCCAGGGACCAGGAAGTGGCATGTGCCGAGACAGCTTCGTTTCAAGGTAAGCATTCCATAATGAGCTACTATGCGATGCATACTAGCTCATGCCTCTTGCAGGGTTTTTTGGGGTGACTTGACAACCTCTAATACTTACCTAAGCCCCATCTCTATCCATTGATCAAACTGCTTCAGCCATCCAGAACTCTCCCCTCCTGAATGGCTGAGGCACAGCAGTGGCACCACTGGCTCCTGCGGTTGTCAAAGTAAGTAAGCCAATCACCAATCATGACAGGGGGGGTGGGCTGGGCCTCTGAATGGATACAGAGCTGTGGATCAGCTGCCCCCCATAGTAAGCTGCTTGCTGTGGGGGCACTCAAAAGGAGGGAGGGGTCAGGAGCAGCATAGAGGGATTAGAGAAGAGGATCCAAGCAAAAACCACTGCACATGTTAAAAAGTTGAAGGGGAAAAAAAAAAAAAAAATAAAAAATAAAAAAAAAGTGTTCAGCCAAAATGGCATTTAACATGGGCTGAACAACAAAAGCCTAACAGTTTATGTAGCCGTGACATACTGCTGGGAGGCAAGCAAGCCAAATGCAAGCCAAGCAATGGGCGTCAACACATCCACATACCGCCCTTCACCTCCAGGCATTAGCAGTAGTGCAAGATTGGATTTAAACTCGAACGGCCATGTGCAGCATCACCAACTCCCATTGCCACACAGGTGCTGGCCTGCGACTGCAAGGATTACAGAGATCACCCGACTTCCACTTTCCAGGCAAGTTGTGGGTGAACTCACCCCCCCCCCGAAGTTGGCCCCCCAAAGCAATTGCATTGTGCAGATTCTACGAGAATGGATTAAACACTTTAAGTTACTTACAGAAGCCTTGTCAATGGTTGTGAACACACCGGTAGATTCCACTACGTAGTCGGCACCGGCATCTCCCCATTTGATTGCGGCGGGGTCGCGTCTAGAAGGAAAGGAGAACTTTAGAAACTGCAGTGCAACAAATTTACAATTCACTTTTTCAGAGGAAACCCAAAAAGTTAAAACCTAGAGCTCTGAATTTTAGGCTTTCCCCATTCTTAATGGTTTTACATCTCCCAAAGTACAGGAAAAAAAAAAATTACAGGCAGTGATCCATCAGCAACATGCATTTCTAGAAAGAAATTATCTGAAATCCCAACAAGGTTCTCCTTGACTGCATGAGGGACCAGCCTGTCAGACACCGGCCTCTAGTTTTAGGCTTCGCATTGTGCTTAAAGCATTGGATCATTCTGCATTACAGGCGGTCCTCTACTTCGAGGTAAAGAGGAAGTGAGGAAATCTCCCCCTAGGAAGGGAAATTGACTCTTGTAAGTTAATATGGGAAAAAGATGTCTCCACTGAAGCTTTATTACCAAGTTACAACAATCCAAAATTCTCAAAATCCGGTCACTGGGACAGGAAGTGAGGTGAAATCTGAATAGAAACATTACAGGGGTGTTACCCCTTCCCCATGCCATCCAAAAAGCTTAATAGTCCCTTTGGTTGGAGCTACACTTAAATAGTACCTGTTCCCACTTACATACAAAGTCAAAGAACAAACACAGTCCCCATCTTGTTTGTAACCAGGGACTGCCTGTATATGAAAACCACTGATAGCCAGGAGGTGACCGACAAGCTTGCTGGCCTCCAAAGGATCAGCATTCACATGCTAATCTGTAAAGCAAAGGTTTGTACATTAGAGAGCCGACCCCACTACAAGTTATTCGGCTTTTCCTTTCCAGCATCTGTCTCTTGGTCCGGTAACTATAGCAAAAGCTGTGATTGTGGCAGAGCATTCTGATCCTGCCAGAAAGAAGAAGAGCTTTGCCAACTTCCATTGCTTCTGGCTCAGCACACCTACCTTGCCCTGTTCCCTCATCTCCCCCCCCCCCCCACCAATGGTGTCCATTCATGCCACTTGGCTGCAGTCATGAGTACTGAAATTACTTCTGCAGCAGGATGAGAGAGACTACTGCATTGCAATGGTGCCACCTTCTGCAACGTCACTTACATTTCATTGGAACACAAGTGGCAGGTTGTAATATTTGCTGTGAAGGAGTGCAAACACTGTCCTAAAGGAGACAACCAGTGGCAGCTAATCCCCCCCCCAGTATTTAATAATCTTTGTAAAATGGAAGCATGAAAAATTGTACCCCTAAAATCCCTAGCCTGACTTGCCACCCACCCCCACCCAACCAAGTAGATTATTAATTATGTTTTATATCAATTGCTACCTTATCCCAAGCACCCTAATCACTCAAATTGCTCCCCTCACCTTACTAGTTGCTCACCCCTCATTTATCACGAGTTTCCCTGATGTTACCTTACTATCTTGTCAGCTAAACTGGATACCCACTTGGGTTACTGCTTTTTATTGAAGGTACAGCAACTTGGGGTAGAACTCAGGGTTGTTCTGCTCCCTGTGCAGTCTCAGCTCAGTGTCTGGTTGCTGAAGGATGCATAGGAAGTGCCCAGATTAAAATCCTGCTGGGGTGAGGAGACACTGAGCCCGGCCAGTCACCAGAGCCGAGGACGTTCTGAAGACCAGTCGCTTCTCCTTCTGGCCAATCAGGTCTTAAAATCCACTTCCTGATTAGCCTGGAAGCAGAAAGACCATGGCGAAAATTTGCTTTTGTCACAATTGAGTGGACTGAGCCAACCCCCTTTTTTTCCTCAAGCTAATTAGAGCCTCAGGCTTCGATCATGCGCTTCTAAAAACCCCACTGAGATCCATGCATCTGGCACCCTGCATGTAGCTTAGGGTTGACAAATGGCGATTTGGAGGGGCAGCACCCCTAATGGAGCAGCCGCCACTGGTGACAACGACTAACTGGGTAATACAAATGCAGCCACCGCATTTAACCACTTCATGCCCAGCCTATAGACAAGGACAGCTGGGTGGTGGCTTTCCCATCCTGACAGGAAGCACCGATCAGTGCCGCGATAGGTCACCAGCCGATAACTGATGAGTACTGGCTCACACCTGGTACCGCGTGACGAAACAAAGGATGGCTCTTTCATGCCCACCATTGTGTACAGTTGTGTTGCTAGCTGTGATTGATCACATGGTACAGACAGGGCCAATTACAAAACAGACTGAATCAGTTGCAGTAAAGTGCTTGCTTCTGACAATGAAAATCCCTGCTATAAGCAAAGGTGTATAAAAAAAAATCCTGGTCACTTCCCCAGACCAGCACAAGGTTACCATGATAAAGTGACAGATACAGCGCAATTGTCATGCAAAGTGCAACAGTGCTGAAAGCCGAACATTGGCCTAAGCAGGAAGGGGGGGTGCCTGGCATTGCAGGGGTTAAGGACTGGTCAGCTTCCATTATATTTTGTAGTTTGCACTTAAACCCAACTGTACCCGGTTTGGGGAATTGGGTGAATCTGGCCAATTTTCTTAAACCATCTCAACTTACTCCTGAGACACGGTGATGGCTTTGCCATTGATGACCAGCTTTCCTCCGTCAGCCTTCACTTCCCCATTGAAGCGTCCGTGGGTGGAATCATACTTGAACATGTAGACCTAAAACAAAGAATCAGCTTGTTCAATCATCTTGTAGCCACCAAGACTGAAGCCAGCCACCTTACATACAAAATACGGAATTCTAAACAATGGAGGACCCTAAAATAAAGGGCTCACAGAACTGGAGGTGGTAAAAGCTACTGCTGCATATTAGAGACTCCCATTTCCAACACTTCCCATATGTTCTGTCTCCTAGAAACCAAATTTGAAAGTATGCATATTTACACTTTCCTTGCCAAGCACCTACTGATGTGCCATGCCCAAATTCACCCTGCCAACCCCTTAATACTCCACTACTGCTTCCGGTGTCTTCTGGTCAAAGTCCGACATGTTCGGGATTATGGAACTCCAATCTATGGAGTGGGACCTTCAGTTAGCATAAACCATACTGGGAACATTCCCAATCCTGCAAGTGGCCTCCCAAGATACCCTGGATAGGGAAGCCAATCATGTTCTTGATCCACAGAAATCAAATTATTAACCTACCATGTAGTTCAGGTCAATGAAGGGGTCATTGATGTGCACAACAGTAGCCTTTCCAGAAAGGACAGCAGCACGGGTCACCAGACGCCCGATACGGCCAAATCTAGAGAGAAAGAAAGCATTAGAAAATCTTGCATGCTGGAGCATTAAAAAAAAAAAAAAAAAAAAAAAAAAAAAAAGTTGATTCAGTAAGTTAGTAAAAGCTGTTGAGAAAGTTAATCAATCTTGGTATAAAAGGCCACTCATGACCCATGTTCTGCACCCCCCTTATGGTGTAGTGCAGGGGGTTCTCAACCCTGTCCTCAAGTACCCCAACAAGGCACGTTTGCAGATTTCTTCATCTTGCACAGGTACTTGATATCGGTCAATGGCTTGGTATTTTGGACAGCCATTTTATCCAAGAGAAATTCCCAAAATGGGCATGTTGGGGGTACTTGGACAGGGTTGAGAGTCACTGGACCCATCAGCATCTTTGCCAAAAGCACAAGAAATGCCCACAGGGGATCTTGTGCCTTGTGTACACCCCCCTTCTAGAGCAACCCAGGACAAGTCCAGATGAGTGGTGCTCAAGAAATGGAGGCTCAAAAGCTTGCTGGGACAGTTTGCTGCCCCTGAAAACATGAGAATCCTCCACAAGATTGCAGAGCAAGCTGAGTGGGCAAGGTTGGCTTCCAGGAAAGCTCATGAGATGCCTCCAATCCCCACAACCAAGCAGGGCTATACACAAAATTGTACAGATACAAGTCACCATTGCAGGAAGTCAGAAATTGTAGGTTGAGCATAGAGCTCAATTCCTTGTTTCCAGCTGCAGGTGGGGGGAGCCCATGCCATCTTTAAATACAATTTGTGATCTTTAAACCCATCTTGAACACAAGGATTGACATGAACCAAACTTCCTATATTTACCCAGGTAACATTCCTACATAACATCAAGTACTTTTAAGTCAAACCTACTGTTCATTTTGGAGCCCATGCTTGCACCATTTCTGGTGCAGATCAGGCAGCTCTGTGTAATCAGGGGAGGGCTGGCCCAGGGGGTAGGGTGGCAATTGCCCCCCAGGCCACCCTAACTTACATTTAAAAATGGCCGATGGCTGCTGCCTGCTCACACTTTTTTTCTTGTGGAGGAAGGAAATAGGGCCCTGGGGCGCAGCCACCAACTAAGTGCAGGCAAAGGGGGGGTGCCCAGGGCCGGCCCTACCATGGATCCAGCTAGGCTTATTTGGTGGTTCAATGGGCCACTTGACTGGACTTGCCCCCCAGGCCTACAGCTGCCAGCCCTCCCCTGTGTGTAATCAATGCATATAGATCCAAATTATGAACTTGGTGTGTGATCACATCCAATAGAACCTGAGAAAAATCAGCTGTACATACTAACTGTTGGTTAGGTTTAGAAGATTGTGAACAAACATGCA
Source organism: Glandirana rugosa (assembly GCA_018402905.1). NCBI lineage: Eukaryota > Metazoa > Chordata > Amphibia > Anura > Ranidae > Glandirana > Glandirana rugosa. Next base: position 56,093 of record BLSH010243219.1, read on the forward strand.
ATACCCATCTTACATCTAAAAACCACCATCTGCCATCTTCACAACTGCGCCCATAGATGGGGGGGTGAGGATCTGACCACCATCATGAAAAAACCTGCATGACATGCCTGGCCAAGCCTCCATGTTAATTCTTCTGAATTAGAAGTTGCCAGCTTCTACCTAAAAAGGCCAAGCATGCACGTTTACACCTTTCGCAGACTGGAGCTTCCAGAGACAGAAGGAGCCATGAATTTTAGTTGTTGGTGCTCAGGGTACATCCAAGGGCAAATGGCAAAGGCTCTGGTGATGCAATGACAAAGTAACCCTCTGTGCAGGTCTACAAGTTGGGTGTAGATATGGGTTTGACCAAATCTGGTGCAGATGTGCTGAAAAAAACCATCAGCTTTCAGGTTTTATGGTCAAAGCTTCATTGTAGGTGATGTTAGAAGCACAACCACACCAGATTCTGCACTCTGGTTTTAGCAAATCTCAATGTCCAAAACAGTTGGGGTCATGGCCATGGTCTGACCATCTTGTGATGTCTCGGTAGGAAAGGACTGCAGGTTAGGCGTCAGTCTACAAAGGGATGTAGACAGTGCCATGACATGGTGAAGAGTCGCATGCTTATCCATTCCTTGAAGTACTGGGGGCATCACTGCCAAGCAATGAGCAGCTATATAGGAGTACTCTATATCTATAAGATAGCAGTAGAGGCAATTTAAGCAAACTGGTTGCTTTGTCCTTAATAGAATGGCAACCTTTACACTGGGTTCCTGCAAAATAGTCATATGTCAAGTCCTAACACCCCCTCCCTGGAAAAAATTTTTAGTAGGTGAAAGACTAAGCCCTTAATACAACCTTCAGGTTACTTGTTGATCCTGCCAGAAAACACAGCTTCCTGTGAGCTGAAACTTCCAGACAAGGCTACCCACCATCTGACCCAAACCCCCCCCCCCTTCTCCCTACAAATGCATTGTAAACCGAAAGGACATTTAATGCCCAAAACCGGAAAGCAGCGTGGGTAAATACTGCTCATCCATAGATCTTGAGTACAATGTGAGTTGTCACCAGCAGGAACCACCAGGAGAGACTATAGAAGGCCTGAATAGGATATGGGACCACCATATTAAAGGACTGGGCAACATTTCGCTTCAGATGCAATAGAGCAGTGTTCCCCAACCCTGTCCTCAAGGCCCACCAACAGGTCATGTTTTCAGGATTTCCATTATTTTGCACAGGTGATTTGATCAGTTTCACTGCCTTAGTAATTACCACTGCTGATTCACCTGAGGGAAATCCTGAACACATGACCTGTTGGGCCTTGAGGACTGGGTTGGGGAATACTGCAATAGAGGGCTCTACTTACAGGCACTGCCAGGCAAGAGGCTTTGCTTGGCATAAACCCACAGGGTCTCCAAACTTTCTAAAGGGCCAGATTACTGTTGAGACTTCAGGGGGTTATCATTGGGAGTAGAAAACAGCCAAGCATCAGAGTAAACCATGCCCCATCTTTGGTGCCAACAAGGAATTGTGCCCCATTGTTGGGATCATTGGAAGGAATTGTGCACCATCATTGGGCCCCATTGTTGGTGTCACTGGGAGGAATTGTGCCCAATCAATGGGCTCCACTGGTGTTAGGAGGAATTGTGCCCCAAGCGCTGGATAAAAGTAAAGGGATACATCCTGCCCCAGGACAACAGTACAGTTGAGACCACACTGGTGTAAACTATTCCTGGAGGCCATGGTCATAGGATCTCCGTATGGATTTGTGGTGGTGGTGGGGTACAACCTGTTCAGTGTAGGGGCAAGAATAAGTGGCCTTTAAGGAAAGTATCCCCTTGTATGGACAACAAGGAACCACAGATGGTGAGGAGATATGCTGGGTGATGTGTACTGTAAACCTAGGTGACCTCTGATGGTGAAGACCAGATACATCAGGTCTAGGTGGCAATTCCTCAAAGGTCATTAAATCCTTGCAATATCTGATGGGGGGGGGGGGGCTCTGTTTTATTAGGTTATTAGGTCTAGAGGACATCAAATTAGGAGAACACCCGAGACATATTAGTCATCAGTTTCAGGAGGAAGCTTTGAAAAAGCATTCCAATCCTTTCTACACTCCAATGACCTTCGCCTTCAAAGCCATGTGCTTGGTCAGCAGGCAGCCGGGATGAATAGACCTCATGGCCACTTGCACAAGCTTTCCCAGACCCCAGAACAACTTGTTATTACAGCCCGACGTGCCCAAAGTGCAATGCCCCGCAGGCCTGACGTACAATGGAAAAATCAGACGGCGTGAACCACACCTCCCGACGAAGGCAAAGTTCACCGGCTGAGTGTGCAAAATGTGGACAAACAGGAAAAGCACCACCACGGGTGGGGGGGCAAACAAAGCTGGCCGGTCTCTAGGATCCGGTATCAAATTAGCAAGAGGGGGAAAGGGAAAACTCGCCAAATCACCCCCCCCCCCCAGTAACCAGGAGAAGGAACTGCACTCCCCTCCCCCCAGCCAGCTGGCGTTGGGCTATAAATAGGAGACCTACTTTACGCCGATGGAAAGGGCAGGAGATAAAGGGCACGGCGCTCTTGGATGGATGTCATTTTAAACGTTACAGCAACCATGTCCTCTGCAGAGGAATTTCCAGAGCTTTGCACCTCGATGTCTAGAGGGAGCCCCCACCCCCGAGCACGTACGTGCAGAACGACCACGAGAGGCGGACATGAGTCAGCGCCAACCTCCCTTGTGCAAGTGAGTGATTCAGTAACTGAAAGGAGGAGGTGGGGGGGGGAATTGCATGCAGCTTGTCCCCCCCCTCCCCCACAGCAGACACACCCCTACATGGTGCAGGTACGATGCAAACCAGGAGAAGGACCACACAGCCCTGCAGAGACAAGGATGTCCTGGATGAGACTGCGACCTTCAGCTGCCCTTGGGGGGGGGTTGGCTGATGGCGCATCAACCACCCTGCAGAGCAACAGAGGGAGGTGTGAGAGGAAACTGCAGAGGATGTAGAAGGGGGGGGGACCCAGCGACATGACTGCGTTCTATGGCAAGGCTGCTCCAAGGGGTTAATGAGGAGCGGCCATCTTTGAGATCTTCCAAATGAAGGTGGATTACCCTGGAGGGTCAGTTGGGCAAACGAGAGGGCATTCTATGGTTGGAGGAACCCATGGAGCACCTATAACAAGGCTGCTACAAGGAATGGGGGGGGGGGGGATCTTCCGAAGGAAGGTGTGACCATTCTCCTGGGGGGGGGGAGAATCAGTTAGGCAAACGTGACGTAAAACCAATACCCCTGGGTGACACAAGAGGAAGCCATGTAGTCAAGGCTACAGCAAGGGGTAACGAGGAGAAGACATCTTGGAGATCTGCTGGACCTGAGGGTCAGTTGTACAGACCTGGGGTTTTGGGTTCAAAATGTCAGGGTGGATGGGGTGCCAGGTTATGGGGAGTAGGGAACCAAGTAGAGCAAAGCTCAGTAGAGCAGAAGATCCCTACAAGGAGCACCACTGCACATCCAGCCATGCAAGAAATATGGACCTCAGCCTCTACGACCCCATCTTAGACATTAACCCCTTCATCCCAGGCTCCTTCAAACTCCCCCATTGGACATTAAGCCCCTCAGCCCCATCTCCTTCAAACCTCCCCCAACACATCAACCCTTAAGCCCCGGCTCTCCAACCCTCCCAATTGGACATCAACTCTTCAACTCCACCAAACCCCCCATTGGACCTCAATCATTGCAATCTGATGCAAGTTAATAACCCCCCCCCCCCATAGATCACATTGGTCTTCATCTCCCAATTTACAGATGGGGGGGGGGGGGCAGCCATGACATAGCAGCTCACCCCATTCATACAGGTGGGGGGGGTGACACCCTGGGGGGAGGAGGAGTCCTGGCACAAGGCCAGCAGTTTCCCCATGGCGGTCAATGCCCAGAGGGAGAATCACACCTGCCCTGTGCCGCTATCAATGTTCCATTTCATGGAGGATCCCCGCTACAGAGATACATTGCACCCCGGGGGAGGGGGAGGGGGTAATAACCCTCCAAAGGGCACAGCACTCACCCGTTAACTCCAATGTTCACCATGGTGTCAGCTGCCTGTAGTTTCTGCTAAGAAAACAAAACATCCATTAATAGAGAATTGTAACCCAAATACGTCCAACACCCCCCCAACCAGCCCTGCCACCCCCTCACCAACCAGCCCTGCCATCCAGACAACACCCCCCCAACCAGCCCTGCCACCCCCCCAACCAGCCCCGCCACCCCCCCAACCAGCCCTGCCACCCCCTCACCAACCAGCCCTGCCACCCCCTCACCAAC
>BLSH010243219.1:75205-88027 GCA_018402905.1 Glandirana rugosa
GCACGATATCGTCGCGTCTGGATGTAACGGCCCTCCGGTACTGCAGGAGGGCTCGTACGCGACAGACGCACAGGGACGCGGCAGGGTTCCGTTAAGGCACTGGTGGGAATTGATAGGTGGCAATGTGGGCACAAGTAGTTGGCACTGGTGAGCATTGATAGGTGGCACTGGCAGGTGGCCCTGGTGGGCACAGATGAGGCAGCTATGGCTTTCTGTGTGAGGGACCGATGTCCCTCTGACAGAAGCTGTCAGCGTGAGGGGAAAAAAAAATGATCACTGATCTTCTGTTTACATCACGTGATCAGCTATCATTGGCTGACAGCTGATCACGTGGTAAGGGGCCCTTTATTCCGATCTGTGACCAGCCGAGTTTCATGGACTTGGTGATCACAGAGTGTGCCTTGGGACGGCGCAGGGACACGCAGACAGCGCATGCTCGGGAGGACGTCATGGCCTCCCGGCAATGTAGGTCTGCGCTGCTATAGCACGGACTCGAGGTGGTTAATGATAGAAGATGGAGCTTTTTGGAGGAGACTTGGGAAATCCTCCCTCCTGCCTGCAGCAGACAGATGGCATCATCTCAGCCTAGGCAGAGTCACTGTTTTTTTTTTGCTGTGTATGGTGACACGCCTGGGACGTCTCATGCAGACCACACTGAGAGGCGACGCGTTTCTTGCAGGAATGGAAGAAGTGATTTCTTTCCTCTCCGGGGGTCTGTGAGGTCCCACGTGTGGCCGCCTGTGAGGACATCAGTATAACGTGGCGGGGACGGCGGTTGTCGGCTTACAGGAAGAGAACAGGAAGTAATGAGGAAATGAATGTAACGCTCTGACAGACAATTAAAGGCACACGAGGATCGGTGACAATGTAACCCGGGTGATACTAACAGAAGACCAACTGTACTAACAGCATGGCGGAGGAGCTTTATATACACTGAGGAGAAAAAGTATTTGCCCCCCCTTGATGATTTTGTAGGTTTCCCGTTGACAAAGAAACGGTCGCTCTATAAGTTTAATGGTCGGTTTATTATAACAGTGAGAGACGGAATAACAACAAAAATATCCAGAAAAACGCATTTCACAAAAGTTATAAATTGATTTGCATTTTAATGAGTGAAATAAATATTTGACCCCTTAGTATTTGGTGGGGAAACCCTTGGTGGCAATCAGAGGTCAGACGTTTCTTGTAGTCGGCCCCCAGGTTTGCAGACATCTCAGGAGGGGTTTTCTCCTCTTTGCAGATCTCCAAGTCATTAAGGTTTCCAGGCTGACGTTTGGCAACTCGACCCTTCAGCTCCCTCCACATATTTTCTATGGGATTAAGGTCTGGAGACTGGCTGGGCCACTCCAGGACCTTAATGTGCTTCTTCTTGAGCCACGCCTTTGTTGCCTTGGCCATGTGTTTTGGGTCATTGTCATGCTGGAATTCCCATCCATGACCCATCTTCAATGCCCTGGCTGAGGGAAGGAGGTTCTCACCCAAGATTTGATGGTACACGGCCCTGTCCATCGTCCCTTTGATGCGGTGAAGTTGTCCCCTTAGTAGAAAAACCCCCAAAGCCTAATGTCTCCCCCTCCATGTATGGCTGTGGGGATGGAGTTCTTGGGTTCATAGGCAGCATTCCTCCTCCTCCCAACACAGTGAGTTCAGTTGATGCCAAAGAGCTTGATTTTGGTCTCCTCTGACCACAGCACTTCCTCCCAATCCTCCTCTGAATCATTCAGATGTTCATTAGAAGACTTCAGACGGGGCTGTACATGGGCTTTCCTCAGACGGGCTGTACATGTGCTTTCCTCAGACGGGCTGTACATGGGCTTTCCTCAGACGGGCTGTACATGGGCTTTCCTCAGATGGGCTGTACATGGGCTTTCCTCAGACGGACTGTACATGTGCTTTCCTCAGACGGGCTGTACATGCGCTTTCCTCAGACTGACTGTACATGTGCTTTCCCCAGACGGGCTGTACATGTGCTTTCCCCAGACGGGCTGTACATGGGCTTTCCTCAGACGGGCTGTACATGGGCTTTCCTCAGACGGGCTGTACATGGGCTTTCCTCAGACGGACTGTACATGTGCTTTCCTCAGACGGGCTGTACATGCGCTTTCCTCAGACTGACTGTACATGTGCTTTCCCCAGACGGGCTGTACATGCGCTTTCCTCAGACTGACTGTACATGTGCTTTCCCCAGACGGGCTGTACATGGGCTTTCCTCAGACGGGCTGTACATGGGCTTTCCTCAGACGGGCTGTACATGTGCTTTCCTCAGACGGGCTGTACATGTGCTTTCCTGAGCAGGGGGACCTTGTGGGCACTGCATGTAACTGTGTGCAGTGCCCATGATTATGGGGCGGCAGTGCGACATTACAGGGTTAAATCAGGCAGTGAGGAGGAGATATAACGCATCCTTGCTGTCTGTCAAATGCTCTCTGGAGAGCAAAGTGTGAATCACTCTTCAGAGGGCAGCTCAGTCCACAGTGAGTGTGAAAGACCCCTAAAAGGGCTCTTTCAGAAATGCGGTAAGGACTGCCGCTCTAATGCGTGCCCGGATCCCTTCTCATACATGTTGATCGATATGTTGCCTCCTCACTGCCTGGTGCAATCTTTGAAATGGCGCACTATCGCATGCAATGCAGTTACAAGACGACCCCCACAGACCTGCATTTGTTGCGTCTGCAGCGGCAACACCCACAGAAAGCAACAAGCTGCGACAGGGAAGCACTGCACCACGGCCGTGACGACGTACAGCCACCACGGGCTGCTTGTTACTGTTCAGGGGGAGGTAATACAGAGGCTCACCCACCTGTTTTTTTGGTGCCCACCAGCTGCACACAGTGAACGAAGCCTAAGGCAAGATTCACACCGCCGTGCGTCAGGAACGTGCGCAAAATCGCTCGCCGAGAAACGCGCTGCCCTTTAGCAGACGCGCAGCAGTGACATTCAGGCTACGTTCACACCCGAGCGATCTGAGTCGCTGCGATTCCATCTGCAATTCCAGAATCGCAGCAAAATGCGGGGCGCATTATTTCTTAATGGCACCCCCAAACACAACGCGACTTTTCCACGATTGTTGAGCGACAGAACGCGGTACAATTGCTGCACAAATCGCAACGCCAAACCCTCCCGGGACTTTAAGGCTACCGCTGTGCACCTCTTTGCCGTTGCACATGCGTTCCTGTGTGCTACATGCATTTCTATGGAAGAAGTCCCTGATCCTTTCCCATAAACGCATTGTACTACGGCCCATGGAGAAGCGCGTTCATTAGCAGAGGAACGGGGGTGTCAATTGCACAAATCGCCACACGCTCTAGGCTGTGATTTGATACATGAGCTTCTATGGCTCCATTCACCCGTGAGCGAGGCGCAGCAACAGGTTTTTTTTTGTGCGTTTTTGGAGCGGCGTCATTCATATGAATCTCCCTCCGCTCCAAAAACGCAAAAAAAAAACCTGCGATGCAGCGGCTGTTACTGCGCCGCGCTCACGGGTGAATGGAGCTAAAGAAGCTCATGTAGCAAATCTTGGCGCACAGCCGGGAGCGTGTGGCGATTTGTGCAGCGATTGTACCGCGCTCTGTCACTTGACAATCGGAGCCTGATTGGCAATGACACCTCCGCTCCTCTGCTAACGAACGCGCTTCTTCATGGGCCGTAGTACGATGCGTTTATGAGAAAGGGTCAGGGACTTCCTCCATAGAAATGAATAGGCTGCCATGCATGCAGCACACAGGAACGCACGTGCAACGGCAAAGAGGTGCGCAGCGGTAGCCTTAAAGTCCCGGGAGGGTTTGGCGTTGCGATTTGTGCAGCGATCGTACCGCGTTCTGTCGAAAGACAATCGTGGAAAAGTCGCATTGTGTTTGGGGTGCCATTAAGAAATAACGCGCCCCGCATTTTGCTGCGATTCTGGGAAAGGGTCAGGGACTTCTTCCATAGAAATGCATGCAGCACACAGGAACGCACGTGCAACGGCAAACAGGGGCGCACCGGTAGCCTTAAAGCTCCGGGGGGGAGGGGAGTCTCACTCCTCTATTTGTCACTGACATGTGAAGGAGAATCCTTTATTTTACAGTTGTCACCAGGAACAGGAGGCGATGTTTATTTGTCTGATGGGGACACCTGTTCCGGTGATGGGAATCCCTCACTGGGGATGTTTTACAATATAAACACCTGCTGAGGATTTATCATTCCATCTGTGACCCCCCTGGGGAGATTCCCATCACTTCCTGTCCTGTAGACACAGCAAGGAGACCTCTCCATAGTGCAGGCAATCCCTACTTGGTTGTCTGGATCAGGGGTCCCCATTGAAATAACCCACGATATTTCCCAGGGAGGGGGGGATCACCCGTGCGTCCTCTAAATTCCTGGAGAGGCGTCATGGACTGGGGGGTCTGTTGTTCTGTAAAATCCATTTCCTGCGTTCCCTGACAAAAGGTTTTCCTTGTCATTCATTCAGATCCACGCAGGGCACTTTGTCCACCATTGTCATCATCAGAGCATGCAGACAGGAAGTGGCTAAAAGAGGCTGCAGGAGATCCGCGGTGCCGAGAAGTTAACAGAAAAAAAAGGAGGAAGCAGAATTTTATCATTTAAAATGAAATGACAATTGTTTACGATGCAGAGAGGGGTCCAAATGTCATCAACACACATTAAGCGCACATTAAGGCACGCGGTAACAATTGCGGGGCAAGCGGCGTTTTGAAAAGCGTTCCAAAGTAGTTTGCTTTTCAGAGGGCATTAGACCCACTGGGACGCAACCGCATGCAGTTGCAGGGCGGTTGAGACACAGCCGCACTCTCTTTAATGGGTCACAGTTGGCAGCAGTGCTGCTCACTGAGTGCAACAGTGCTGCTCACTGAGTGCTCACTGAGTGCATGGGTGTTAAAACCAAGGCTCAACTGCTTGATTTTACTGCCCCCTGGCTGCAAGGAACAGATCAGAGTATTGTGGAGAGTATTGCAGGGTAGGGATGGGCGAACGGTTCGGCCCGAGCATAAGTTCGGTCCGAACTTCCGCTGTTCGGCGAACAACCGAACAAACGGGACGATCAACCGTTTGTTTGGCCCCCCCAAACCCACCAAAATGCAATGCGGTGCTGAAAAATGCATTGCAAGCAATAGAGCGCTGACAGAATCATGATTGGAAACAGTCATCATGACTTTATCCAATCATGGCTCATTCCTGCCCCACAGTATAAAAGTATTCTTTCAATGGCAGCCATTTTCAGTGTGATTTTGGCTGGAGAGATAGAACAGGGCCCTGTTCGCTGCTATTAGTTAGTGTGCTATGCTGTGCTATTGTGCTTCAATTGTCAGTGTAGAATATTAGTTTAGTGTCAGTCTAGGGATAGTGTGAGTGCAGTGAGGAGGACCATCATTCAGCTTTGCATAGTGTGCAGCTAGAGTAGGGACAGCTCAGATAGTTTCAGTGTAGTGACAGTTGAACACCGTTTATTTGATTGCGTTACTGCAAGTTTAACACCATTTACTTCTGTGTGCGTTACTGCCAGTTTAACGCCATTTACTTCTGTGCACGTTACTGCCAGTTTAACGCCATTTACTTCTGTGCACGTTACTGCCAGTTTAACGCCATTTACTTCTATGTGTGTTACTGGCAGTTTAACGCCATATAGTTCGAAGTGCGTTACTGTCAGTTGAACGTCATTAACTTCTGTGTGTGTTACTGCCAGTTGAACGCCATTTACGTCTGTGTGTGTTACTGCCAGTTGAACGCCATTTACGTCTGTGTGTGTTACTGCCAGTTGAACGCCATTTACGTCTGTGTGTGTTACTGCCAGTTGAACGCCATTTACTTCTGTGTGCGTTACTGCCAGTTGACCGCCATTTACTTCTGTGTGCGTTACTGCCAGTTGAAAGCCATTTACTTCTGTGTGCGTTACTGCCAGTTTAACACTATTTACTTCTGTGTGCATTACTGCCAGTTTAACGCCATTTAATTTTGTGCGCGCTACTGCCAGTTCAACGCCATTTACTTCTGTGCGCGTTACTGCCAGTTTAACGCCATTTACTTCTGTGCGCGTTACTGCCAGTTCAACGCCATTTACTTCTGTGTGCGTTACTGCCAGTTTAACGCCATATAGTTCTAAGTGCGTTACTGCCAATTTAACATCATATAGTTCTAAATGCGTTACTGCCAGTTTAACGCCATTTACTTTTGTGTGCGTTACTGCCAGTTTAACTCCATATAGTACTAACTGCATTACTGCCAGTTTAACGCCATATAGTTCTAAGTGCGTTACTGCCAGTTTAACGCCATATAGTTCTAAGTGCGTTACTGCCAGTTTAACGCCATATCATTTTGTGCGTTACTGCAAGATTAACGCCATACAGTTTTGTGCGTCATTGTAGGTTTGAAGCATTATATTGCAGTATATTATAGTGTATCCGTGGGGTATGTCTATGTAGTGTGATTACTCAAGTTAAAGTGCACCAAACACCACTTCACATTGATTAAAGTGCATCTACGTACAGATTTCCACTTCTTCATAAGATTTGCTAAAAAGCATCACCCCCTTCCCTCCCAATAATGTCTGGGAGGACAACAAGGAGAGGCGGACGTTCCCTTGGCACTGTAAGGGGGCCAGCAACAAATGTGTCCACAGGCAAAGGTGGACGTGGTGGTCAGTCCTCAGGCAGGGCATCATTTCCTCTGTTTTGTGAGTTTAGTGAGCACCTCTATAGGGTTATGGTGTGAAGGCGCCACCGACACCCAAAGACCAATTTTTCTGCACCCGTTACCTCTATCCAAAGTCAAAGTGACACCAGAATTTATCCAAAAAATCTCTAATCTTGTTCCCAGTGCACTACATTGTGGCCTCATCACACACACCGGCTCCCCAGCTGCTGCTGAGCAAAATAAAGGCAGCTTGCAGGGAAAATGCCTTTTTTTATCTTTATAAATGCAATTATTGCTGCAGCAGATTCCAGACATGGAACGGATGTGCCACTTTACAGGTAGACTAAGGGGACCCCCCAGGCACTATATTGGAAGGAATTTTTCATTTTTATGCTTTCACTTTAAAAATCCAAAAATCACTGCTCATTTAAAAATGCCTTTTTTTAAAAAAAAACATTTTTAATGATACATGCCCCCCAGGGCAGGACCCGGGCCCCTATAACCATTGCATGCCCAATTACTTGCATATAAGCCTTCAAAATGGGCACTTTTGATTTCCGAAGTTCGGGTCCCATTGACGTTAATGGGGTTCGTTATTCGGGTCCGAACTTTCGCGGGGTTCGAAAGTTCTGTTGCGAACCGAACAGGGGTCCGTTCAGCCCATCCCTATTCCAGGGACGTTCCCACCCGACCTATTGCAAAATGTCGGCCGGGTGGAACTTTCATCATATGACGTCCTCCCCGAACATGGCTGCGCTCTGTCACCGGACACCGGTCAGTGTACCGACCTGCTGCCAATACCATGGGACCGCTGTGACCAATCACAGCAAATCACATGACAATTGTAAACAATGGATAGATTCTTTTTATGCTATTCATTGTATACAATTCTGTTGCCAACTGTGATTGGTCACAGTGATCACATGGTGCAGACAGGGCCAATCACAGCCCATCTGTACCATGTGATTCGCTTTGGCCAATCACAGCTAATCACAACAAAGGACACTGAATTAACCAGTTTCATTCAGTAAAAATGGTTGCTTATACCAATGAAATGTATTGTTATAAGCAATCATAATGTCCAAAACCACCCCCAAAAAAATCATCACTTCCCCAATGTACAATGTATTTATGGTAACATTATATTGCTCTGATCACAGTGTATTAAAAAAAAATCACAAAAGAAAAAAATTGAAAGAGGTGCGAATCACATGCGATGTCTGGGATCGCAGCAGCTTTAGGTCTGATTCCCATTGCGGCTCTGCGAGGTGCGCTTTGCGCGGGCGGCTCATTCGTTTCATGCAGGGAAAAGGTTCCTGATGCATTTGCAGAAACCGCAAGTGCAGTGCAGCTCCCAGTGCGGGTGCGATTTTTAGTGCATGCGGCGCTCCATTAGGATTAATGGCACCCGCATGCGTCCAGCGTGTTGCGGATAGAGGGGCGGACCCGCAATGGGAATCTCCCACACAGATGGGAGCGGGCTGCAGGGCCTGAATATGAACTAGGAGAGCAATTATCAGCGACCTCACAGTCCAAGCTGTGAGACACAGGGGATGATGGTAGTTGTAGTCCGTGCATTCACAGGAAACTGAATGGATGACGCGGCCATGTGGGCGGAGCCATTCCCAGCTGCGTTATTTTCAAATAGTGACAGCGGGCGCAGGAAGAACATCCCCCGCTCGCTGTCACGGGGAGGGAGGAGGGGGAAAAGCTGCAGCTGCTGGAACAAGTCACAAGTTGCACCCTATATACGGTTGGGATGCTTCGCTTCAACGCCTGCAGCGAAAAATCTCTGCCATGTCACAATATCCATGGAAGGGAATGGGGAAGCGCAGCGAATGTCCAGCAAACGTGTGCAATGCATCGCACCCGCTCCTCACTGCCTGTCAATCACCTCTGAAAAGCAATCCGATTGTGGATCACTTTTCAGAGGGGTGGTGGTTTGCTGGAGACAATGTGCTTAGACTGGAAGTGGCTGAAAGAGGCTGGAGGGGATCAGCGGCACTGGGGCAAAATTAATTCTGATACTCTGCGCTTTAGCAAATGAAATTCCATCCATCCGGGTTTCCATCTGCTGTATGGAAGGAGCTCCTGGAGGAGACATACAAACTCCATGCAGACTGGGGCCCGGCACTGGCGCTCGGTGTGCTGGCGTTATAGGAGTGGGGGAGGGGTCCATGTGTTGCAATCATTACAAAGCATTCAGAGGAATTGAAGGTGACAGATGACAACGCGATGACAGCGATTCCCCGCTGAGGACGCCATGAATGACACTGCGGGGATATTACATGAGCAGGCGGAGGAGGATGGGCAGGAGAGGGTTAACAGGGGGGAGGGGAGTGATAAATGATTGCATGTATCCCTCAGGGACCCCAACTGACGTATTGGCACAGCGAGCCGATCGATATTCATCTACAGCGCCAATAGAAACACAGCGTCACCGCTCAGACTGATTTCTATAAAACGGTCACTCCGCCCCAAACTGGGGTCCAATATATCCCTGCCAGGGGGTGGAGTCACCTCCTGATGGGCCCATTCACACAGACTGGGTAATGCATGCTGCGTCATGCGGTAACGCGTTACATTGGGGCGCACAGTCACCTTGAACGGACCAAAAATTTGACATTTGGCATTTTTCTGATGCAGCGAACGCATGGCAGTGCCTCACCATGCATTGTAGTGCGAGACGCCACAGTGCGCAATGTCATAATGCGAGATGTCACAGTGCGAGACGCCACAGTGCGCAATGTCATAATGCGAGATGTCACAGTGCGAGACGCCACAGTGCGCAATGTCATAATGTGAGATGTCACAGTGCAAGTCGTCACAATGCGCGATATCATAGTGCCAGGCATCACAGTGCGCAATATCATAGTGCCAGGCATCACAGTGCGCAATATCATAGTGCCAGGCGCCGCAGAGTGCGATATCATAGTGCCAGGCGTCACACTGCGCGATATCATAGTGCCAGGCATCACAGTGCGCAATATCATAGTGCCAGGCGCCGCAGAGTGCGCAATATCATAGTGCCAGGCGTCACAGTGTGCAATATCATAGTGCCAGGCGCCGCAGAGTGCGATATCATAGTGCCAGGCGCTGCAGAGTGCGATATCATAGTGCCAGGTGTCACAGTGCGCGATATCATAGTGCCAGGCATCACAGTGCGCAATATCATAGTGCCAGGCGCCGCAGAGTGCGCAATATCATAGTGCCAGGCGCCGCAGAGTGCAATATCATAGTGCCAGGCGTCACAGTGCGCGATATCATAGTGCCAGGCATCACAGTGCGCAATATCATAGTGCCAGGCGCGGCAGAGTGCGATATCATAGTGCCAGGTGTCACAGTGCGCGATATCATAGTGCCAGCCATCACAGTGCGCAATGTCATAGGTCTAAGCATCACAGTGTGCGATATCATAGTGCCAGGTGTCACAGTGTGCAATGTCATAGTACCAGGTGTCACAGTGCGCGATGTCATAGTGCAGCATTTACACAACTGCTGTTGACTAAAGTCACAACACTACCCGAATCAAGCAGTGCAGTGTCTGGCTTCCCATCAACCCAGTCCTCTCAAGGGTCCCCAAGACCTTCCTGGCTTCTTTGGTCAGTCTCCAAGGCTAGAGCCCATAGTCTCTTTAGCCATAGCAGTCTTATCAAACTTCCCGATGCCTTTAAACCCTGGAACAGTCTTACTGGGTCTGCCGGGCGATCTTTCACCCCTAGATACATTGGAGTGGGGCGCAGATAGGTGCAACAAGTACAAGTACAGCACCACTGTATCTCTCCATGAGGTCCACCAGTTGGTTTGCCGTTTTGAGGTCCCCATGGCTGACCCACTTCCTCAAAGTAGCAGGGAGTGCATGCAGATACCGGTCCATGACCACATGCTCCACGATCGGAGGGCTTTGCAAAGTCTCTGGCTGTAACCACTTCCTCGTGAGATGGATCAAGTCAAACATTTGGGAGCGGGGTGGCTGGTCCATGCCATAGGTCCACTGATGCACCCGCTGAGCCCGGACTGCCATGGTGAGAAGTGCGAGAATCTCCATTTTTAGAGACTCATAGTCCTGGGCCTTATCGGGTCCCAAATCAAAATAGGCCTTTTGGGGCTCATCTGCCAGAAAAGGTGCTAACAGTCCTGACCATTGTTCTTTTGGCCATCCATTGCGAAGAGCAACTCGTTCAAAAGTCGTTGGGTACGCCTCCACGTCAACCATAGGTGTCATCTTCTGCAAGTTGTAAGAGGCGTGTACCAACTTTGGTTCTACTGCCACGGAAGCAGTGGCGTCACTAGGGAGGCGGGCAGAGGGGGCCATGACCCCCCACATTGTACTGTGCCCCCCCATTAAATTGACCAATCTGGGGAATTATGCAGGGGGTAAGATCATGAATTGAGCCGCTGTACTAGCTCTGGCTCTGCCTCCAGACTCGTCTCTACTCCTCTTCACTGGTTGCTAGAACCGCCTGGCGTCTAGCAACCAGTGACGTCATGGCCACGGCGCCTGCGACGCCCTCACCGCCCAGTTTTGAAAGCGGAGAAGGATTTAACTTCCTCCTTCTCCGCGCTTAGAGCTCTTGGGCCGAAAGACCTGGGTTGAGCCGCCGCCCCCTTGTGATGGATGGTCCGGTCCTGCCGCCGGTGACTCGGTCTCGTCTCACTGACTCTCCTGGAGACGACTCCCCAGCTGAGTCCCGCTGGTCCGGTCCGGTGGCGGTGGCGGCAGGTTCAGACTCTGTTACAGTTGGCTTGTGTCCTGGAGAAAGTGTGCAGCAAATGAAGGAGCCTCTCCGCAGCGGAGAAGAACAACTACCCCCCACCTGGCATCGCACTAATCAGCCCGGCTCCCCTCTCATCCACCTACTGAAGTGTCATGGGAGTTGGAGCTAAGTGCGGCGTCAACTCCTACAGAAGCGAGCGGTGTCTGCAGAGTGGCCAGCCGGTAAGCACAGCAGCACGACGACAGGCGAGGCTAGCTAGCATGAACAAGCCAGGGCGGGAAGGAGTGAGAGAAGACCTCAGCACCACGGCGCCAGCAGCAGCATCCTCGGAGCTTTCACTCTGACTCCTTCTCCAGCGTCCGCTCCCAGCTCTGCTCTCACTCACTGACTGTCCTCAACCTCAACACCAGAAGAAACTAGGCAGGCCTGGCTGTGTCAGGTACCTGGTGGATGAGTCTGACTTATGCAGTGGGTAACTTCCCTTACGACCCTGACTCGGGAACCCCTGGTAGAGTAGACAGGTTGCTCGGGAGTGCAGGATGGCAAGAGGGTCAGACTGGGTCACTGGTGTTGGTAGAAGTCCATTGATGCACTCGTGCACTTGAAGAGTGGTCGTATAGGCAGAGTCGTATAACAGGCTGGCAGTGCAGTACAGAAGGACGTGACACCGGTGCTCCTCCAATGATGACGAAAAAATGAGGATGTCATCCAGGTATACCACTACGAATACATCAAGAAAGTTCCAGAAGATGTTGTTTACTAGATGCTGAAAGGTGGCGTTACAGAGCCCAAACGGCATGACGAAGTATTCGTAGTGGCCAAAACGGGTTCAGAAGGCCGTCTTCCACTCATCCCCCTCTCTGATGCGGATGAGGTTATAGGCCCCTCTCAGATCCAATTTAGAGAAGACCAAGGCCGACCCAAGTCTTTGGAATAATTCCGGGACCAGAGGCAAGGGATAACGGTTCTTAACTGTGATCTTGTTGAGATCCCTGTAGTCGATGCAGGGTCCCAAGGCTTTATCCTTCTTTTCAATGAAGAATATCCCGGCACTGGCAGAAGTAGACGGGCGCATAAACCCCTTTTTTAAGTTGTCTTCCAGGTAGGCCTTAAGGGCTGCCAGCTCCAGCTCGGAAAGGGGGCATATGCTGCTGAAAGGCACCTCTGCCCCTGGGAGTAGCTCGATGGGGCAGTCGTAAGGTCGGTGTGGAGGCAAGGCATCCGCTCCCTTCTTGTTAAAGACATCTAAGAACTCGTGATACAGGGCGTGTCCAAGATGGCGACCTGAGCGGCCGCGTTTGTCAGAGCTCCGCCGGGTGCCCAGTTATTTATCCGGTTCCAGCGGGCCTTTCTCTTACATCCTGAGACACACAGACCGTGGATGAGGCGGGGAGCAGCCGGGGCTCGTCGAGGCAGGAGAAAGAGGCTCCGTTTCCCGCAAATAGGGGAGACCTCGCCGCTACAGCCGAGCGTT
>BLSH010243219.1:110722-126807 GCA_018402905.1 Glandirana rugosa
ACTTCCCTAGCCTGTCTATATACTACCCCAGCCTATCCATATACTACCCTAGCCTGTCCATATACTGCCCTAGCCTGTCTATATACTACCCTAGCCTGTCCATATACTACCCTAGCCTATCCATATACTTCCCTAGCCTGTCTATATACTTCCCTAGCCTGTCTATATACTACCCCAGCCTATCCATATACTACCCTAGCCTGTCTATATACTACCCTAGCCTGTCCATATACTTCCCTAGCCTGGCTATATACTTCCCTAGCCTGGCTATATACTACCCTAGCCTGTCTATATACTACCCTAGCCTATCCATATACTTCCCTAGCCTGTCTATATACTACCCTAGCCTCTCTATGTACTACCCTAGCCTATCCATATACTACCCTAGCCTGTCTATATACTACCCTAGCCTGTCCATATACTTCCCTAGCCTGGCTATATACTTCCCTAGCCTGGCTATATACTACCCTAGCCTGTCTATATACTACCCTAGCCTATCCATATACTTCCCTAGCCTGTCTATATACTACCCTAGCCTCTCTATGTACTACCCTAGCCTATCCATATACTACCCTAGCCTGTCTATATACTACCCTAGCCTGTCCATATACTTCCCTAGCCTGGCTATATACTACCCTAGCCTGTCTATATACTACCCTAGTCTGTCCATATACTTCCCTAGCCTGTCCATATATTACCCTAGCCTATCCATGTACTTCCCTAGCCTGTCTATATACTACCCTAGCCTGTGTATATAGTTCCCTAGCCTGGCTATATACTACCCTAGCCTGTCTATATACTACCCTAGCCTGTCTATATACTACCCTAGTCTGTCCATATACTACCCTAGCCTGTCCATATACTACCCTAGCCTGTCCATATACTACCCTAGCCTGTCTATATACTACCCTTGCCTGTCCATATACTACCCTATCCATATACTACCCTAGCCTGTCCATATATTACCCCAGCCTGTCTATATACTACCCCAGCCTGTCTATATACTACCCTAGCCTGTCCATATACTACCCTAGCCTGTCTATATACTACCCTTGCCTGTCCATATACTACCCTATCCATATACTACCCTAGCCTGTCCATATATTACCCTAGCCTGTCTATATACTACCCTAGCCTGTCCATATACTACCCTAGCCTGTCCATATAGTACCCTAGCCTGTCTATATACTACCCTTGCCTGTCCATATACTACCCTATCCATATACTACCCTAGCCTGTCTATATACTACCCTAGCCTGTCTATATACTACCCTATCCATATACTACCCTAGCCTGTCCATATATTACCCCAGCCTGTCTATATACTACCCCAGCCTGTCTATATACTACCCTAGCCTGTCTATATACTGACCTAGACTGTCTATATACTACCCTAGCCTGTCTATATACTACCCTATCCATATACTACCCTAGCCTGTCCATATACTACCCCAGCCTGTCTATATACTACCCTAGCCTGTCTATATACTACCCTAGCCTGTCTATATACTGACCTAGACTGTCTATATACTACCCTAGCCTGTCTATATACTACCCTAGCCTGTCCATATACTACCCTAGCCTGTCCATATAGTACCCTAGCCTGTCTATATACTACCCTAGCCTGTCGATAAACTACCCCAGCCTGTCTATATACTACCCCAGCCTGTCTATATACTGCCCTAGCCTGTCTATATACCACCCTAGCCTGTCCATATAGTACCCTAGCCTGTCTATATACTACCCTAGCCTGTCTATATACTACCCTAGCCTGTCTATATACTGACCTAGACTGTCTATATACTACCCTAGCCTGTCTATATACTACCCTAGCCTGTCCATATACTACCCTAGCCTGTCCATATAGTACCCTAGCCTGTCTATATACTACCCTAGCCTGTCTATATACTACCCTATCCATATACTACCCTAGCCTGTCCATATACTACCCTAGTCTGTCCATATACTACCCTAGCCTGTCCATATATTACCCTAGCCTGTCCATATACTACCCCAGCCTGTCTATATACTACCCCAGCCTGTCCATATACTACCCTAGCCTGTCTATATACTGCCCTAGCCTGTCTATATACTGCCCTAGCCTGTCCATATACTGCCCTAGCCTGTCCATATACTACCCGAGCCTGTCCATATACTACCCTAGCCTGTCCATATACTACCCTAGCCTGTCCATATACAGGGGGTAAAACCGATTTTGTAAATAAAGTTTTGTTACATTGTATTATATAGGAGAAAATGTAGAATTTGTTAGACACTATGGCCGTGTACCTGTGTGCACTATATGATGGTTATATTGTACACTGTATTATTATATCAGTATATTAAACACTGTATTATTATATTGTAAACTGTATTATTATATTTATTCTATTATTGTATTGTACACTGTAATATTATATTATTGTAATATATCATATTGTACACTGTATTATATTATTATATTGTACATTGTATTATTATATTAATATATTGTACACTGTATTATTATATTATATTATTATATTGTACACTGTATTGTTATATTATATTATTATATTGTACACTGTATTATTATATCAGTATATTGTACGCTGTATTATTATATTATATTGTACACTGTATCATTATATTATTATATTGTACACTGTATTATTATATCATTATATTGTACACTGTATTATTATATTATTATATTGTACACTATGTAGGAGATGAGTATAAAGTGTAACGCGATTACCGGTGTGGTTTTATGGGATAGCCCAATAAAAGTGGTGTGGGGGGGGAGGGCAGAGAAATGACGCAGGGCCCAGCAGGGAAGCGATGTGACCGATAATACGGCGTTGGGTTACCAATACTTTCCATGTACAATGCGATCACTCGAGGAAAGCAACCCGGCAACCATTCCCAGATTATAATAATCACTCTCATTATATCACTAATCCCAGGAGTGCGATAGTTAACCCTTTATCCCGACTTCCATTCTTTCCTTCAAAACAAATATCATCCAAATAATAACATAAAAGTAAATACAAAACATAAAGCATGTTAAAAAAAATAAATAATTAAATGAGGAAAAATACCGCGCTAAAGTACTATTTGAAATGACTTGTAAACTTGAATGACAAATATTAAAATAAAATTAAATTGAATAAAAATAAATAAGTGATTATACAGCTGCGTGGTCACGTAGCTCCGCTAAGAGTTCTCAGAATCCGAGTATTGCGGGTGTCACCACCGTCCTTCCTTTCCCTTATCAAACACCTGGTGAAAGGATCTCTGTTACTCGTGATACCTAATATCAGCTGTATATGAACTAGGACTTGATTGAAAAGTTTTTTTGAACATATTTTGCCCATTTGCACATATTTTGCCCATTTGCACATACTTTGCCCATTTGCACATACTTTGCCCATTTGCACATATTTTGTCCATTTGCACATATTTTGCCCATTTGCACATATTTTGCCCATTTGCACATATTTTGCCCATTTGCACATACTTTGCCCATTTGCACATATTTTGCCCATTTGCACATATTTTGCCCATTTGCACATACTTTGCCCATTTGCACATATTATGCCTATTTGCACATACTTTGCCCATTTGCACATATTTTGTCCATTTGCACATATTTTGCCCATTTGCACATACTTTGCCCATTTGCACATATTTTGCCCATTTGCACATATTTTGCCCATTTGCACATACTTTGCCCATTTGCACATATTTTGCCCATTTGCACATACTTTGCCCATTTGTACATATTTTGCCCATTTGTACATATTTTGCCCATTTGCACATACTTTGCCCATTTGCACATATTTTGCCCATTTGCACATACTTTGCCCATTTGCACATATTTTGCCCATGTGCACATATTTTGCCCATTTGCACATACTTTGCCCATTTGCACATATTTTGCCCATTTGCACATACTTTGCCCATTTGCACATATTTTGCCCATTTGCACATACTTTGCCCATTTGTACATATTTTGCCCATTTGCACATACTTTGCCTATTTGCACATATTTTGCCTATTTGCACATACTTTGCCCATTTGCACATACTTTGCCCATTTGCACATACTTTGCCTATTTGCACATATTTTGCCTATTTGCACATACTTTGCCCATTTGCACATACTTTGCCCATTTGCACATATTTTGCCTATTTGCACTACTTTATGAACTTTATTGGCACCTTAATATCACGCTCTACATAAACTTATATTTATTTAGACAGAAATGTGGACAATATTTTTATACTGTTAATATTTTTTCAACTTCTAGCACTAGAGATTTGTCACATATATTTAAATAGCGCAATCTGTATTTGCATTAAAAAAAAAAAAAAAAAAAATAGATGCAAAACCCGGCCGAATTACATTTTATATTTTTGCTGAAGTGCCGCGCATTTTATATTTATATTAATATATATATAATTCTATTCTCACCCTTCATTGTATCTCCCTGCTGACATACAAAATAAAATGGGGCGCCCTTGATAGTCTTTGTCTGCCCTCATGCTTCTATGTTTCTGCTGATCTCCTGCAGCTTCTTTGCAGCCACTTTCTGTCTCCATGCACTCCAGTGATGCCCACATGGCATTTCTCAGGGTGGGTTTCCTGATGGTGACACCAGCGCACCATACCGCTATCAGAAGCCCCGTGGGAGGCTCTAGTCACATCTATGCAGGCTGCTTTTCAGTGCTTTTTGCAGTTTTTATACCGGGATTTTGCTGCATTTTTGCCGGGATTTGCAATTTTTTACCTTTTTTTTGGGGGGGGGGGTGTTTGTTGTTGGGTGGATTAAAAAACCCAAATTGCGGTGAAAACGCATTACGTGCTTGTCTGCAGCTTCTGGGTGAATGGTGGTGCAATATACTACATGCAGTGACGGATGGAGGAATGGCGGTGCAATATACTACATGCAGTGACGGATGGATGAATGGCGATGCAATATACTACATGCAGTGACGGATGGATGAATGGCGGTGCAATATACTACATGCAGTGACGGATGGAGGAATGGCGGTGCAATATACTACATGCAGTGACGGATGGAGGAATGGCAGTGCAATATACTACATGCAGTGACGGATGGATGAATGGTGGTGCAATATTCTACATGCAGTGACGGATGGATGAATGGCGGTGCAATATACTACATGCAGTGACGGATGGATGAATGGTGGTGCAATATTCTACATGCAGTGACGGATGGAGGAATGGTGGTGCAATATACTACATGCAGTGACGGATGGAGGAATGGCGGTGCAATATACTACATGCAGTGACGGATGGAGGAATGGTGGTGCAATATTCTACATGCAGTGACGGATGGAGGAATGGCGGTGCAATATACTACATGCAGTGACGGATGGATGAATGGTGGTGCAATATACTACATGCAGTGACGGATGGAGGAATGGCGGTGCAATATTCTACATGCAGTGGCGGATGGAGGAATGGCGGTGCAATATACTACATACGGTAACGGGTGGAGGAATGGCGGTGCAATATACTACATGCGGTAACGGGTAGAGGAATGGCGGTGCAATATTCTACATGCAGTGACGGATGGAGGAATGGCGGTGCAATATTCTACATGCAGTGACGGATGGAGGAATGGCGGTGCAATATTCTACATGCAGTGAACGCGCCACCATTCGCTGTGGTAACGTGCAGTGCAGCAAATCAGTTGTGTGAATTGTCCCTAAACAGTATTATCTTTTAGCGCATACAATGTTACAAATAATAATAATAGGCAGCAATCGCAGATTCGGAAGAATAGCGCCCATCCGAAATCGGCGTTCCTGCGCTGCAGAGCAGATCCAGAGTCACCGGGAACCCCTGGGAAGAACATTCTGCTGCCTGAGTCGTGTCTTTAGCTCCCTTATGTTCCAATGTGACCTCTCCGAAGGAGCCCGTCACTATTCTTGGCGTCTCGAAGGAACGCGGGTGCTTGAAGGGCAGCGTCTTAATATAGCGCCGGCCGTGGGTTCGACCTTTACATAAAGGTCAGACAAGCTGGAAGAGTTGGAGTGCCAGCGGTGTCAGAGCGGGACCCGGAGCTGCTGGGTCAGGGTGTCGACACTGCGGCTGGGGGGGTGAGACAGGTGCAGAGGTCACTTGTGGAAGGACAGGGACACATGGTCCAAGTTCTCCGGTTCACGCGTTACTCTTCAGCTTGTGTATATATTTTGTTTCCTGCGATCTGAGGGTCTTCACACTGTGGGGCTGCGATGAGGCAAGCTTCGTATAGTGATAGAGCCGAAAATAGCACAGCAGGCACTTCAACCTTCTGCTTGGCCTTATCTCCACCTAAAATGCCAGGTTTGTTGTCTGCATAAAGTTTTATGAAAGTTTTAAAAGTTACAAAACAATGGCTGAATACAAAGACAGCAAGAGACCTGGCGTTGGCCAAGGGTGCAGACCAGGAACATTGCTACCCAAAGTCACGTTCGTAAGATCAACCATTTGTATGGCACATCACCATGTCATTGTTGCCACCCAACAGCCAAGTCATCGTCATCTTAACGAGTACTAAGGGGTGCAGGCTAGGAACATTGCTACCTAAAGTCATGTTCTTAAGATCATCCATACATTTGGTAAATCACCATGTCATCGGGGCCACCCAACTGCCAGCTTATTGTCATCTTAACTTGTACTAAGGGGTGCAGACCAGGAACATTCCTACCCAAAGTCACATTGGTTGGATCACCCATACATTTGGTAAATCACCATGTCATTGGGGCCACCCAACTGCCAGCTTATTGTCATCTTAGCTTGTACTAAGGGGTACAGACCAGGAACATTACTACCCAAAGTCACATTGGTTGGATCACCCATACATTTGGTAAATCACCATGTTATTGGGGCCACCCAACTGCCAGGTCATTGTTATCTTAATGAGTACTAAAGGGTGCAGTCTCAGACCAGGAACATTACTACCCAAAGTCACAGTATGGCCACATCTATTGGGACAATCATATTATATGATACGTTAAAATGTCAATGGGGCACCCCAACTGCCAAGTTATCGTCATCATAATGAGTACTAAAAAGGGTACAGACCTGGAACCTTACTACCCAAAGTCCCATTGGTTGGATCACCCATATGTATTTTACAGCACCATGGCACTGGGGTCATCCAACTGACAAGTCATCTTTATCTTGATGAGTACCGAAGGGTACAGACCAGGAACATTACTACCCAGAGTCACATTGGTTGGATCCTCCATATGTATGGTACATCACCATGTCATTGGAACCATCCAACTGCCAAGTCATCATCTTGAGGAGCACCAAAGGGTACAGACCAGGAACATTAATACCCAAAGTCACATTGGTTGGATCACCCATATATATTGTACAGCACCATGGCAATGGGATCATCCAACTGACAAGTCATCTTCATCTTGATGAGTACTGAAGGGTACAGACCAGGAACATTACTACCCAAAGTCACGTTGGTTGGATCACCAATATATATTGTACAGCACCATGGCAATGGGGTCATCCAACTGACAAGTCATCTTCATCTTGATCTTGATGAGTACTGAAGGGTACAGACCAGGAACATTACTACCCAAAGTCACGTTGGTTGGATCATCCATATATATGGTACATCACCATGTCATCGGGACCATCCAACTGCCAAGTCATCATCATCTTGAGGAGTACCGAAGGGTACAGACCAGGAACATTACTACCCAGAGTCCCGTTGGTTGGATCATTCATATGTATGGTGCATAACCATGTTATTGGGTCCACCCAACTGTCAAGTCATTGTCATCTTGATGAGTACCAAAGGGTACAGACGAGGAACATTACTACCCTAAGTCACATTGGTTGGATCACCCATATGTATTGTACAGCACCATGGCACTGGGGTCATCCACCATATGTATGGTAAATCACCAGGTCATTGGGACCATCCAACTGCCAAGTCTTTGGCATCTGTATGAGTACCAAAGGGTACAGACCGGGAACATTACTACCCAAAGTCATATTATGGCCACAAAGGTCAGATCTCCCATATGTATGATACATTACTATGTTATTGGGGCCACCTGACTGCCCAGTCATCTTAATCGGTACCAAATGATGCAGAAGAATATGACTTAAAGGACATGAAAGGGAGCAAAGACAGAGAGGAGGTAAAGAAAAGCAAAGGTCAGAGTAAGAAGGAATAAAAGAGCGAAGGGGGAGAGGAAGGGAACCTTGGTGATGGGGAAACCCCTAAATCCCAGACCAGGAATATTACTTCCAAAGTCACAATATGGCCACATAAGTCAGATCTCTCATATGTACGATACATTATCGTGTTATTGGGGCCACCCAAGTCTTGGTAATCTTGATGGAGTACCAAAGGGTACAGAAAAAGTATGAATTCTAGTACAAGAAATTTAGTAAAGATGTAGAGAATGTAAAGAAATACAAAGGTTGGGGGTAGGTAGGAGTACAAGGGGTAAAGGGGGAGACTACCTTGGGGCTGGGAAACCCTCCAATCCCTGAAACATCCAGGAAATTATTATAATGTGGGTACAGTAATGTACCAGGAACATTACTACCCAAAGTCACATTGGTTGGATCACCCATATGTATGGTACAGCACCATGGCACTGGGGTCATCCAACTGCCAAGGCATCGTAATATTGATGCATACCAAAGGGTAAAGATCAGGAACATTACTACCCAAAGTCACAGTATGGCCACATCAGTTGGGTCAATCACATTATACGATACATTAACATGTATCGTATAATGCGCGCTCACTGTGTTCGGGGAGGGCCAGGGAGCGGGTGCGGCGGAGTCGATCTCCGCCGGCCACCCACGATGGCCCCCCCGGAGTGAAAGAATGGAGGTCGGTGTAAGTAAACACGGAACTCCGTTCTGTGAGGGGGGAAGGGCTGTGATCACAGCCTTCCTGTATACAAAGGCTGTGATCGCTTCCCTTCCCCAGCAGTCCCCCCACAGTTAGAACGCCCAGGGAACACAGTTAACCCTTAGAGCGCCCCCTGCAGGTTAACCCCTTCACTGCCAATGGCATTTACACAGTAATCTGCATTTTTATAGCACTGATCGCTGTATAAATGCCAATGGTCCCAAAAAAGTGTCAAAATGTTCCGCCATGTCCGCTGAAATATCGCAGTACCGCTAAAAATCTCAGATCGCCGCCATTACTAGTAAAAAATAAAAAAAAAATAAAACCCCAGAAATGAATTCTCATAATCCGTAAACGCGACCACTTTTGCGCAAACCAATCAATAAACGCCGATTGTGATTTTTTTTATCACAAATATGAGGAAGAATATAAATCGGCCAAAACCGATATAAAAAACATTTTTTTTATATATTTTTTTTTTTGGATTTGTATTTTAGCAAAAACTAAGAAATTTGGGTTTTTTGCAAAATTGTCGCTCTTCTTTTGTTTATAGCGGCGATCAGAAATGACGCAGCGGTGATCAAATACCACCAAAAGAAAGCTCTGTTTGTGGGAAAAAAAAGGACGCAAATTTCGTTTGGGTACAACGTCGCACGACCGCGCAATTGTCAGTTAAAGCGACGCAGCGCCGAATCGCAAAAAGGGCTCCGGTCCTAAAGCTGGAAATCCTTCCGGGGCTGAAGGGGTTAAGCGCGTGCACAAAAATGCAGAACAGCCGGCTGTGGAAGGGTTAAGGTGGGAGCTTTGATTTCATTGGCTGCAGGTTTCTTCCAGGGCCAATGAAGCCAGAAGACGAAAAGTCGGGGGGGGGGGGGGGTAAAAAAAAAGTGCCACCAGGCTTTCATGGTCGGTGAGATGTCACTCACCAGGAAGGTCCCGCCTTTCATTTCCCCAGAACAGCTTTGTAAATGAGATCTGGGATTTGATTGGTCGCTACCCCTCCATAGCTTTTAGAAGGAAGGGGTTACAATGTGGCAGCGCAGCGGGCAGGAGAAGGTTAATGCGGGCGCTCAGTGATCAGACCGGCACATTGCTGAATATTTCATGAGGATCCGACTCTCTTCCACAAACTTCCTTTTAAGGCCGCGTTTGTTTCTAGGTTTTGTTGCACGGTAGCGATGGCGCCCAACCACAATTTAGTATCGGCGTCTCCCAGCTGGGATGGTTTCCACGGCAGCGCGGCGAGCCGGGAAGGAGCAGTGCATGGGAGCGTCCATGGAGGTGTCCTCTTAAAGGGGACCTGTCCTGCCCTGGACGCCACCATTACTTAAAGCAGAACTCCAGACAATAAGAAGATAAAAATGAAAGATTAATAATAAAACCAGCTTTTGGCGCAATATTCACCTTCAATCAGGGCCATCTTTAATACTGATTGGACCCCCGGGCAAACATATTTTTGGGCCCTCGCTAATCCACTTATCAACTATTTGCTGTCTCAAGGAGGTAGCTGCTTCGGGCCCCACAATAATGACTAGGCCCAGGGCAGCTGCCCCTTTTGCCCTGTGCTAAAGACAGCCCTGCCAGGGCCATCTTTAATATTGATTGGACCCAGGGCAAATATATTCTTGGGCCCTCCCAAATCCACTTATCAACTATTTGCCGTCTCAAGAGGCAGCTGCTTCGGGCCCCACAATAATGACTAGGCCCAGGGCAGCTGCCCCTTTTGCCCTGTGCTAAAGACAGCCCTGCCAGGGCCATCTTTAATATTGATTGGACCCAGGGCAAATATATTCTTGGGCCCTCCCAAATCCACTTATCAACTATTTGCCGTCTCAAGAGGCAGCTGCTTCGGGCCCCACAATAATGAATAGGCCCAGGGCAGCTGCCTCTTTTGCCCTGTGCTTTAGACAGCCCTGCCAGGGCCATCTTTAATATTGATTGGACCCGGGGCAAACATATTCTTGGGCCCTCGCTAATCCACTTGTCAAATATTTGCCGTCTCAAGAGGCAGCTGCTTCAGGCCCCACAATAATGACTAGGCCCAGGGCAGCTGCCCCTTTTGCCCTGTGCTAAAGACAGCCCTGCCAGGGCCATCTTTAATATTGCTTGGACCCGGGGCAAATATATTCTTGGGCCCTCCCAAATCCACTTATCAACTATTTGCCGTCTCAAGAGGCAGCTGCTTCGGGCCCCACAATAATGAATAGGCCCAGGGCAGCTGCCCCTTTTTCCCTGTGCTTTAGACAGTCTTGCCAGGCCCTCCTTTAAAATTGATTGGACCCGGGGCAAACATATTTTTGGGCCCTCCCTAATCCACTTGTCAAATATTTGCCGTCTCAAGAGGCAGCTGCTTCAGGCCCCACAATAATGACTGGGCCCAGGGCAGCTGCCCCTTTTGCCCTGTGCTAAAGACGGCCCTGCCTTCAATCCAGAGATTTACCCCACCCCCCGCAGTCCTCCCTTTCTACTCACTTCCTCTGAGCCCAGGCTCCCCTGGACCTGCCCCCCAGCCGGGACAGTAATAGGATAAGCAGCATAGCCATGTCACTCTGATCTCTCCTCCTAGCAGCATGACGGGCAAACATATTCTTGGGCCCTCCTGAATCCACTTATCAACTATTTGCTGTCTCAAGAGGCAGTTGCTTCAGTCCCCACATTAATGACTAGGCCCAGGGCAGCTGCCCCTTTTGCCCTGTGCTAAAGACGGCCCTGCCTTCAATCCAGAGATTTACCCCACCCCCCGCAGTCCTCCCTTTCTACTTACTTCCTCTGAGCCCAGGCTCCCCTGGACCTGCCCCCCAGCCGGGACAGTAATAGGAGAAGCAGCACAGCGATGTCACTCTGATCTCTCCTCCTATCAACATGCTGGGCAAACATATTCTTGGGCCCTCCTGAATCCACTTATCAACTATTTGCCGTCTCAAGAGGCAGCTGCTTCAGTCCCCACATTAATGACTAGGCCCAGGGAAGCTGCCCCATTTGCCCTGTGCTAAAGACGGCCCTGCCAGGGCCATCTTTAATATTGATTGGTCCCCAGGCAAACCTATTCTTGTCGCTCCCTAATCCACTTATCAACTATTTGCTGTCTCAAGAGGCAGTTACTTCAGGCCCCACAATAATGACTAGGCCCAGGGCAGCTGCCCCTTTTTCCCTGTGCTAAAGCCGGCCCTGCCTTCAATCCAGAGATCCCCCCCCCAGTCCTCCCTTTCCACTCACTTCCTCTGAGCCCAGGCTCCCCTGTGGACCTGCCCCCCAGCCAGGACAATAATAGGAGAAGCAGCACAGCGATGTCACTCTGATCTCTCCTCCTATCAGCATGCTGGGCAAACATATTCTTGGGCCCTCCTGAATCCACTTATCAACTATTTGCTGTCTCAAGAGGCAGCTGCTTCAGTCCCCACAATCATGACTAGGCCCAGGGAAGCTGCCCCATTTGCCCTGTGCTAAAGACGGCCCTGCCAGGGCCATCTTTAATATTGATTGGTCCCCAGGCAAACATATTCTTGGGCCCTCCCTAATACACTTATCAACTATTTGCCGTCTCAAGAGGCAGTTACTTCAGTCCCCACATTAATGACTAGGCCCAGGGCAGCTGCCCCTTTTGCCCTGTGCTAAAGACGGCCCCTGCTTTCAATCCAGAGTATCCCCCCCCCCCGCAGTCCTTCCTTCCCACCCACTTCTTCTGAGCCCAGGCTCCCCTGGACCTGACCCCCAGCCGGGACAGTAAAAGGAGAAGCAGCACAGCAATGTCACTCTGATCTCTCCTCCTATCAGCATGCGGGAACAGCTGCGATTCTGGCACTCGCATGCACCCTGCACAGTGTGAGCCTGGCCTTAGGGCTCATTTACACCTCCTCATGCCTGCTTTAAACCCCCAAATGCTGCAGCACCGCACCGCAACTGACTGCAGCGCAGTCCCATTCACTAGAATAGGTACCAAAAATGACAGGGGGTATAATTCCTGCAGCGGCTGTAAAGCAAGGCATCCCTGCTAATGGGGGAGCAGCTGGGGGTGGTAAAAACGCAGCTCAACCGTGTGATTTTACCACATCCCAACCACCAATGTAAACAAGCTATTAAGCTCCTCCGGGTTCCTTTTAAGCTCCTCAGCCATTTTGCTCCGGTGCCCGCGTACAAGGACGATGAATATTTTATTATCCTACATTGACTGCCAACCACGAAGGTCACTCCTGTGTGGAGGAGGAAGAGGCGGCAAGGCAGGAGATCAATGGTGGGCATAGGAGGTCCCGGTCCAAGGTCACCTTACCTCCCGCCAGGGTCGTCCCTGCATTGCTGAGCCGACAATGGAACGACCTCCATCAATGTGCAACAAGTTACAGAACGACCGATCTCCCCCACCGGACAGCTATAGATGATGCATAGAAGGAATGCACTCCTCACTGCTTGTATTAGGAAGGAGGTGTGAGCTGCAATTCTCTGTCTTCAATTACACACACAGTATCTGACAAAAGTAAGTACACCCCTCCCATCATGTGACAACACTGAAGAGCTGACACTTTGCTGCAATGTAAAGTAGTGAGTGTACAGCTTGTATAACAGTGTAAATTTACTGTCCCCTCAAAATAACTCAACACACAGCCATTAATGTCTAAACCACTGGCAACAAAAATCAGTACACCCCTAAGTGAAAATGTCCAAAAGTGTCAATATTTTGTGTGGCCACCATTATTTTCCACCCTCTTGGGCATGGAGGTCACCAGAGCTTCACAGGTTGGCACTGGAGACCTCTTCCCCTCCTCCATGACGACATCACAGAGCTGGTGGATGTTAGAGACCTTGCGCTCCTCCACCTTCCATTTGAGGAGCCCCACAGATGCTCAATAGGGTTTAGGTCTGCAGATGCTTGGCCAGTCCATCACCTTTACCCTCAGCTTCTTTAGCAAGGCAGTGGTCGTCTTGGAGGTGTTTGGGGTCGTTATGTTGGAATACTGCCCTGTGGCCCAGTCTCTGAAGGGAGGGGAAGCTCTGCTTCAGTATGTCACAGGACATGTTGGCATTCATGGTGCCCTCAATGAACTGTAGCTCCCCAGTGCCGGCAGCACTCATGCAGCCCCAGACCATGACACTCCCACCACCATGCTTGACTGTAGGCAAGACACACTTGTCTTTGTACTCCTCACCTGGTTGCCGCCACAGACGCTTGGCACCATCTGAACCAAATAAGGGGTAACGCTGTGGACCCTGTATGTAAAAGGGAACTCTGTTGCTTTGCTCGCCAAACCTCCCACTTACATCAGAGTTCCCAGCATCCCCCCTTAAATCAGTTTCCAAAGCCCCCCTTACATCTGAGTCCACAGGGCACCCCTCACATCTGAGTCCCTCTAACCTTAGTGCGCTCACTCGCTTGGAGGCAGGAGACTTCAGTCCTGAGGATGGAGGCTCAGGCATCTACAATGTATCTGCCGGTTGCTGAGCTTCCAGGCAGACGTGGGGGTGGGAGGAGGAGCAGATCAAGCCCTCTCTCCTCTCCTGTCTGTGTATGGGGCCAGTGTGAGCCCCTATGCACTCAAGAGTTGTGGTTCTGTTACTTGGGAGCCACAGACCAGCATGAATATTGCGTCTGGGTTTCATGCAGTCTGAAACCCGGACACACAATTCACAACCCCGACGGTCCGGGTAAATCCCAGACAGGTGGCAAACCTAGTTATAACCCTTCTTTTCTCTATCCAAAATGAAAAATAAATTGTTGTCTATAGTAGGGTTGCACCGTCACTGTTTTTTTATTTTTTTATATCGGTGAGTATGAGTACCGATACTTGGCACAAATCGCACTGCAAGGAATCACATGCGATTTCCCCCACTGCTCCTGTGTGTGTATATAGAAAGCGAAAAGCGCCACCTAGTGGACAGTTTAATAAATGTCAGAACTCACCGTGCATATCTGGCCACATGCAAAATAATCTACATAGGTGTCCCAGTCTGCTGATGATAGCAAATCACGTCTGCTGGAGGCGACACTCACAGGGCTGGAGGAGAAGTACCCTGTGGGTATAGGGCGGAAGTGACATCAGCTTGGGGGCTGGCTGCCTCTACATCTCCTCCAGCCCTGTGTGCACCTCCAGTGGCCCTGATTTGCTATCATCAGCGGACCGGGACACCTATGTGCTAGTACTGTGAGTTCTAACATTTTTTTAAACTGCCCCCTAGATGGCGCTTTAATGCCTTTCTAAAGATACACACGAGTGTTGGGGGAAAAGGCATTGCACCACATTCCTGTTCAAATCGCATCCGATTCTTTGCAGTGCAAATTTGCACCCATTAATTTTGTATTGACTCAAATCTCACCGCAAAGTAACTGTTTCAGTATCAAAGGCATTTGGCCACATAATCTTCATAGGTGTCCCGGTCCGCTGATAATAGCAAATCATGGCCGCTTGATGTGCACACAGGGCTGGAGAAGTTCCAGGACTCCTGTGGGTATCGGTCCCTCAGGGGTTGGGCTTGGCCCCTTAATTCCAGTGAAGGGAACTCTTAAGGCGTCAGCATACCAAGACATTTTGGACAATTTCATGCTCCCAACTTTGTGGGAAGAGTTTGGGGATGGCCCCTTCCTGTTCCAACCTGACTGCCCACCAGTGCACAAAGCAAGGTCCATAAAGACATGGATGAGCGAGTTTGGGGTGGAGGAACTTGACTGGCCTGCACAGAGTCCTGACCTCAACCCGATAGAACACCTGCAAGCCAGGCATTCTCATCCAACATCAGTGCCTGACCTCTGGAAGAATGGCCAAACATTCCCATAGACACAAAGGGTGGGCCAACTCAATATTGAATCCTATGGACTAAGACTGGGATGCCATTAAAGTTCATGTGCGTGTAAAGGCAGGCGTCCCAATACTTTTGGTAATATAGTGTACAAACCGGTAAGAAGGTCTCCAGTCCGTGACTACAACCTACTCTTACGGACCGAACGTCCACAAGATAGCCCAACTCCAGTCCTGAGACACGTCCGGTCAGTTCAAGGAGGTGGGGTTTGAGCGAGTAGGTACAGAAATACCTGGAACGAAACACGTGACCACCCGTCAGTCCAACCTTGTCCTTCCCCGGTAGGGGTTTGAGAAGGGTGTTTCAACCCTCGTACTTTAACAGGTTTTACAGAACCATACGACTGCGGAATTCTCAAGGGAAGTGACCTTAATTCCCCGGTTCGGGTTGGGGACTCCCTGGCTATGGG
>BLSH010243219.1:131717-143879 GCA_018402905.1 Glandirana rugosa
ACTAAGGAGATATATCTAGAAATATAGTGATCTCCCCAGTGGTCGTCCTCCTTCCTCCAGGACTAAGGAGATATATCTAGAAATATGACCCCTCTAGTGATATAAAGATCTATATAGAGGAATCAGGACCCCCTTCCTCCTGCTGGTGACCCCTCTACTGATACATCCCAGAATTCTATTTGCTTTTCCCACTGCCTGGTCACACTGTTTGCTCATTTTGCAATCATCTGAAATAAGCACCCCCAAATCTTTTTCTTCTGTAGTGCTGGCTAACACTGTGCCCCCAATGATGTGCTCTCTAAGGTGATTATTTTTCCCTAGATGCATTATTTTACATTTAGAAATATTGAACTGCAGTCTCCACCAATCTTCCAGCAATGCCAAATCCATGTTCCATGTTACAGACCCCTCCAGGGATATCAACCCTATTACACACCTTTGTATCATCAGCAAAGAGACATACATTGCCCAGCAAACCTTTAGTTCTATCACTTACATATAGGTTGAATACAACAGGACTCAATACAGAGCCTTGTGGTACCCCACTAGTGACTGCTCTCTGTTCTGAGTGAACCCCATTTACAACCACACTCTGGGATCTATCCTTTAGCCAACTGCATATCCACTGAACCACCCAGGGGTTAAGTCCCAGCTTGTACAACTTTTTTATCAGATCGTTATGTGGAACTATCCAATGCCTTGCTGAAATCAAGATACGCTGAGATGTCCACAGCTCCACCCCGGTCCAAAACACTGGTAATATAGTCAAAGAATTCAATCAGATTTGTCTGCCACGATCTGCCCTCAGTAAAGCCGTTGCTTTGGGTCCAGCAAGCTGTGTATTTTTAGGTGATCAATGATCCTTCTTTTGAGAAGTGATTCCATTACCTTGACTACAATTGATGTTAAACTCACTGGCCTGTAATTGCCAGCTTCTACCTTGCTGCCCTTCTTGTGGATGGGTACAATATTAGCTATCCGCCAGTCATGGGGAACTTCTGTTAGAAGAGATTGGTTTAAAAGATTTGTTAATGGTCCAACAACGATATCGCAAAGTTCTCTTAGAATTCTGGGATGAATACCATCAGGGCCCATTGCTTTATTAAGCTTTAACCGAGCCTCAGCTACCTCTGTCTCCAGAAATCCTAGAAATGAACCATCATTACCAGAACCAATATGATTCCCTAACAGATCTCTCCATAAAGAGGACCTGTCACCGCCTATTACTGTCACATGGGATGTTTACATTCATTATAGACCCCAGATCTCTCCATAAAGAGGACCTGTCACCGCCTATTACTGTCACATGGGATGATTACATTCATTATAGACCCCAGATCTCTCCATAAAGAGGACCTGACACCGCCTATTACTGTCACATGGGATGTTTACATTCATTATAGACCCCAGATCTCTCCATAAAGAGGACCTGACACCGCCTATTACTGTCACATGGGATGATTACATTCATTATAGACCCCAGATCTCTCCATAAAGAGGACCTGTCACCGCCTATTACTGTCACATGGCATGTTTACATTCATTATAGACCCCAGATCTCTCCATAAAGAGGACCTGTCACCGCCTATTACTGTATGCAAAGACGAATGAACACAAACAGCGATCGTCCCACACATGCGAGGCATCGCCGCAAACATGAGATCACGGGCGGTAATTCTATCAGCAGACCTCCTCTGTACATCTAAAGTGGTGACCTGTAAAGGCTTTTAAAGCGTCGCCTATAGATAGTAAAAGTTACGTTGTTTGTCACTGTTGCACAGGCGTGTGCAGTTTCTGAGTGTGACAGGTTTGGTATCTATTTACTTGCCGTAAAATCATCTTTTACAAAAAAATGTGGTTATTTATTTTGTTTATTTGCATTAAAATTCAAAAAAGTGTATTTAAAAAAAAAAAAAAAAATTGCGTTTGAAAAAACGCTGTGCAAATACAGCGTGATATAAAAAAAATGAAAAACCCACCAATTTATTCTCTAAGGCACTGGTGTCACATAAGGATGGGCTCGGGCGTGTTAGCAAGAGCACGTGCCCGCCTGGAAGTAAACCCAGCACTGCGCCAATCACAGGCAGTGAGACATTTCCCCGATGCGCGGCTGCAGCGATCGGGGAAATGCCTCATTGCCTCTTATTAGCGCAGTGCAGGGTTCACTTCCCAGTGGGCACGGGCACTTGAAAACACGCCCGAGCCAATCCTTAGCGTCAAACTGGCGGCCCTCCAGCTGTTGCGAAACTACAAGGCCCATGAGGCATTGCAAGGCTGACAGTTACAAGCATGACTCCCACAGGCAGAGGCATGATGGGAATTGTAGTTTCGTAACAGCTGGAGGGCTGCCAGTTTGTGACCCCCTGCTCTAGGGCCTCTGCTTTAAAAAAAATATGTTCCGGGGATATAGCTAATTTTCTAGCAAAAAATATGGATTGTTATATGTAAAAAAAAAAAAAAAAAGGCCTGGACTGGAGGTGGATATATGCAGTATATATTTATTATCCATATCCAGAGTAGATGGCAGAATTGTATAACTGCCTGACACTCCTCTTTAGAATTGAGCGACGTTCAGTTGGCGTTATGTCAGGCACGGGAGCTCTGGCTCTCCCTGTAGAAGCGCATATTGTATGTGAATAGATGGCTCACCCAACTCTTCTTGCACCATCAGTTATTTTATTCCCCGCTGTTGGATTTCTTCCCTCAGTTTCTGTATTGTGAAATTTGCTAAATCATGACAGCAGCATTGGAGAGGAATTATTGAACTGGCTGGGTGAGTAGCACAGGCTGCGGCCCCCCCCCAGGCAATACATGGGGGTCAGACAGAGAGCCATGCTCCCATTCCTGCTGCTCTGTGTCCAAGGTGACATTGCCACCGGGTGCGGCGTCACTGCATGCATCAGTATGGAGGATGGGAGGGAGAGACAACCAGACAACACTGAACCACGAGACAGAAATCAGTATCAACCTCAGCATCCCCCACCCCCATCTCTATAGACTGTGCTAAATACAACACGGGATACAACATGAGATACACGAGATACACGGGATACAACACAAGAAACAACATGAGGAACATGAGCTACAACATGGGATACATGAGCTACAACATGGGATACATGGGCTACAACATGAGGAACATGGGATACAACATGGGATACATGGGCTACAACATGAGGAACGTGGGCTACAACATGAGGAACGTGGGCTACAACATGGGATACAACATGAGGAACATGGGCTACAACATGGGCTACAACATGGGATACAACATGAGGAACATGGGCTACAACATGAGATACACGAGATACAACATGGGATACATGGGCTACAACATGGGATACATGAGCTACAACATGGGATACATGGGCTACAACATGAGGAACATGGGATACAACATGGGATACAACATGGGATACAACATGGGCCACAACATGGGATACAACATGGGATACAACATGGGCCACAACATGGGATACAGCATGAGATACACGGGATACAACATGAGGAACATGGGATACATGGGTTACAACATGAGGAACATGG
This sequence comes from Glandirana rugosa, assembly GCA_018402905.1. NCBI lineage: Eukaryota > Metazoa > Chordata > Amphibia > Anura > Ranidae > Glandirana > Glandirana rugosa. Next base: position 135,264 of record BLSH010243219.1, read on the forward strand.
GCTACAACATGGGATACAACATGAGGAACATGGGATACAACATGAGGAACATGGGCTACAACATGGTATACAACATGAGGAACATGGGCTACAACATGGGATACAACATGAGGAACATGGGCTACAACATAAGATACAACATGAGGAACATGGGATAAATGAGCTACAACATGGGATACATGAGCTACAACATGAACATGGGATACATGAGCTACAACATGGGATACATGGGCTACAACATGAACATGGGATACATGAGCTACAACAAGGGATACAACATGAACATGGGATACATGAGCTACAACATGGGATACATGGGCTACAACATGAACATGGGATACATGAGCTACAACATGGGATACATGGGCTACAACATGAGGAACATGGGATACATGAGCTACAACATGAGCTACAACATGAGGAACATGGGCCACAACATGAGATACAACATGAGATACACGGGATACATGGGCTACAACATGAGGAACATGGGATACAACATGAGGAACATGGGATACAACATGAGGAATATGGGATGCATGGGATACAACATGAGATACAACGTGGGATACAACATGAGGAACGTGAGGTTACTGCGCTAGTGATCTCTAATAATCTGGAAAGCATGGTTATCTGGTAAGGGAATTAATAAATATACAGTGCCTTGAAAAAGTATTCATACCCCTAGAAATTTCCCACGTTTTGTCATGTTACACCCAAAAACATAAATGTATTTTATTTGGATTTTATGTGATAGACCGACACAAAGTGGCTCATAATTGTGAAGTGGAAGGAAAATAATACAAATAAATCTGTGAAAAGTGTGGGGGAAATTTGTATGGCGCCCCCTTTACTCCGATACCCCTAACTAAAATCTAGAGTAACTAATTGCCTTCAGAAGTCACCCAATTAGTGAATAGAGTCACCTGTGTGTAATGTAATCTCAGTATAAATACAGCTGTTCTGTGAAGCCCTCAGAGTTTTGTTAGAGAACCTTAGGGAACAAACAGCATCATGAAGGCCAAGGAACACACCAGACAGGTCAGGGATAAAGTTGTGGAGAAGTATAAAGCAGGGTTAGGTTATAATAAAATCTCCCAAGCTTTGAACATCTCATGTAGCTCTGTTCAATCCATCATGGGAAAATGGAAAGAGTCTGGCACAACTGCAACCCTACCAAGACACGGCCGTCCACCTAAACTGACCGGCCGGGCAAGGAGAACATTCATCAGAGAAGCAGCCAAGAGGTCCATGGTAACTCTGGAGAAGCTGCAGAGATCCACAGCTCAGGTGGGAGAATCTGTCCCCAGGACAACTATTAGTCGTGCCCTCCACAAATCTGCCCTTTATGGAAGATTGGCAAGAAGAAAGCCATTGGTGAAAGGAATCCATAAGAAGTCCCGTTAACAGTTTGTGAGAAGCCATGTGGGGGACGCAGCAAACATGTGGAAGAAGGCGCTCTGCTCAGATGAGACCAAAATTCAACTTTTTATCCTAAAAGCAAAATGCTGTGTGGGGGAAAACTAACACTGCACATCACCCTGAACACACCATCCCCACCGTGAAACATGGTGGCGGCAGCTTCATGGTGTGGGGATGCTTTTCTTGAGCAGGGACAGGGAAGCTGCTCAGAGTTGATGGGAAGATGGATGGAGCCAAATACAGGGCAATCTTAGAAGAAAACCTGTTAGAGTCTGCAAAAGTCTTGAGACCGGGGTGGATGTTCACCTTCCAACAGGACAACGACCCTAAACATCCAGCCAGAGCTACAATGGAATGGTTTCGATCAGTGTTTCCCAACTCCTGTCCTCAGGACCCACCAACAGGCCAGATTTAAAGTATTGCCTTGGGGAGATGCAGACTAGAATACTGCAATCACTGAGCAGCAAATATCATCACCTGGGATGTATTTCAGTTATCCTGCAAACCTGGCCTGTTAGTGGGTCCCAAGGACCGGAGTTGAGAACCACTGGTTTAGATCAAAGCATATTCATGTGTTAGAATGGCCCAGTCACAGTCCAGACCTAAATCCCATTGAGAATCTGTGGCAAGACATGAAAATTGCTGATCACAGACGCCCTCCATCCAATCCAATAAAATACATTTCCGTTCTTGGTTGTCACGACAAAGTGTAGAAAATGTTAAGGGGTATGAATACTTTTTCAAGGCACTGGATGTTCATGGTGGTTTGGGAGTAAAACATGGAACGGTGGCATTTTATTTTCATACAGGATTATCCACACCGGTCCCTGGATCTTCCTTTGGGAGTGGACTTCCATTTCCAGAGAAGTTTATATTGGCCCCGGAGTGTAAATTTCAGGAGTTTGAGGGCCACGGTTGCTGATGAAGGTTTTCCCCGCATCCAATTCACATTGAAGGAGACTGTGAAGGTCCCTCCATGGAGCCGCGTCACATCTCTGGGGCAGCAGCGGCGGTCCACGGTGGTCCGGTGAGTCTTTGGCTCCATTTCAGGCAACAATTCGGACCTAAAATGGAGAACGGGGGCTGCACCGGACCCCCCGCTGTGAACCCGGCCTTATAATATTGCTTGATTTGTACTGAAGATGGTTTTATTCTATTTTTCTTAAATACAGGCAATTTTATTTATTATTATTTATATCACTTTACGTTTTGGTTACATTGTGATTTGTATGGCCAGAGGTTTTGCAAACTCATTTTGTGTATTTTTTTTATTTCCTGGATCCGGAACCCAGGGTGGAGCATTAACCCCGCAGCACCCGGCACATATTTATTTGGTGGTTTATTTATATTCAGGATTTGTTGCTAGGAGATTTGTCATCAATTTATTACAGGTAAATATAAAAGACGCCAACAATTTACACAGCCTCAGCCCCTCCCCTCTAGGACAGGGTTTCTCAACCAGGGTTCCATGGATTCCTGGGTTCCTCCGGAGGTTGTTAGGGGTTCCTTGAGCAATTTCTCCCTCTCAGATAAATTCCCAATGACACCATCGATCTTTTTAGCTATCTGTAAGGAGCATTCTTCCCACTGACCGCCAATGTTAGGAACATTCTTCCCACTGATCACCAATGTAAGGAACATTCTTCCCACTGATCACCAATGTAAGGAACATTCTTCCCACTGATCACCAATGTAAGGGACATTCTTCCCACTGATCACCAATGTAAGGAACATTCTTCCCACTGATCACCAATGTAAGGAACATTCTTCCCACTGATCACCAATGTAAGAAACATTCTTCCCACCAATGATGGTTTCTCCACATCCAATTTGCATGACAGGAGACTGTTTCTTAATGGAGACGCTTCACACATCTCCGGGGCAGCCGTGGTCCAGATTGTAGAAGGGTCCTGCGTATTTGGCTCAGTTTCAGGTTCAAATTCAGGCAAAAATTCAGACCCAATTTGCACCAGGATTGGTGTACAGCAGGGAAATGCAATTAACGGACCTCCAGCTGTTGCCAAACTACAAGTCCCATCATGCCTCTGGGTTTCACGCTTGTGACTGTGAGAGTCTTGCTATGCCTTATGGGACTTGTCGCTCAGCAACAGCCGGAGGTCCGCTAGTTACATATGCCTGGTGTACAGGGATGCACTGGACCCACGGCTGCAGCCAATGAGAACCCAGGCTAACAAATATAAGACCTTTCTATCGGTTTACAAATGCTAGCAGCATAAGGGTTACACATGGTCCATATCGAGGGAGTGACGTCCCACTTAAAGGCCACTTTCACACTGTGGCAGGAGCAGCACCACGAGCTTTAACGCTATTCGGGCTGCAGCGGAAAGCTTTTAGACCCCCCCACAAGGAATTAAAAGCGCCACAGTGCTTCGGAAGCGCTGACCATTGATTTCAATAGCAGGGGGCGGTGGAGGAGGGGTGTATACACCGCCCTAAAGATGCAGCTTGCAGGACTTTTTGTAATCTCCCGCAAGCGCACCGCACCAGTGTGAAAGTGGTCTAAAGAGGAAGTAAGACTCTGGAGTCGTGCGGTCGTTGTACTCCAACTAAATTTGCGCCCTGTTTTTCCCACAAATAGAGCTTTCCTTTGGTGGTATTTGACCCCCTCTGCGTCCTTTCTGATCGCCGCTATAAACAAAAGAAGAGCGGCAATTTTGCAAAAAAAACCCAAATTTCTTACTTTTTGCTAAAATACATATCCAAAAAAAAAAAAAAAATTATACAAAACACTTTTTTTTATCGGTTTTGGCCGATTTATATTCTTCCTCATATTTGTGTTATATATAAAAAAAAACAACCGCAATCAGTGTTTATTGACTGGTTTGTGCAAAAGTGGCCTTTTATGGATGATGAGAATTCATTTCTGGGTTTTTTTACTAGTAATGGCAGCGATCTGCGATTTTTAGCAGTACTGTGATATTGCGGCGGACATGTCGGACCATTTTGACACGTTCTTGGGACAATTGGCATTTATACAGCGATCAATGCTATAAAAATGCACTGATTACCGTGTAAATGCCATTGGCAGTGAAGGGGTTAACCTGGGGGGGGGTCGCTCTAAGGGTTAACTGTGTACCCTCAGTGTGTTCTAACTGTGTCAGTGTTTGACTGGCAGGGGAAGGGGCGTGATCACAGCCCTTCCCCCTCTCACAGAACGGAGATCCATGTTTACTTACACCAACCTCCGTTCCTTCACTGCGGGGAGGGGGCATCGCGGGTAGCCGGCGGAGATCAAGTCCGCCACACCCGCTCCCTGGCCCCCCTCCCGAATACAGTGAGAGTGCAGGCACACCTCCGGCGGCGCGCACGCTCACAGTGCATATCGCAGCCGCCATTGCATGACAGCGGTTTGTGATATCGAGCCACCTTGTCGCCGTCAACCTGCGGTTGATGGTCGGCAAGTGGTTTAAAAAAAAAAAAAAAAAAGTCCTTAAAACGTCAGTAGCTTATCAGTGATTTGGTCAGCTTTTTTTGAGCGCTTTTGCGGCGTTGAGCATTTTTTAGAGCTGGCGTTTGAGCATTTTTTTTCTTTCCTTTCAATGGATACAAAACGTCCAAAAATGTTGGTGAGCTGCGTTATTGAATGTTAGTGAGCGTTTTTACAGTTGAAAAACATACCTGTCCTGGAGTCCAGTGATGTCGGCACCGATCGGCTGGAAGAGCGCTGCCACCGCCATTGAGGGTAAGGGAACTCGGACATTTAGCCGTTCGGCTTCACGGCCAGGCCCCTACTGCACATGCACGAGCCACCACTACGCCCTCATGGGCGTCAGGCTGCTGCCAGTCAAAGGCCTGGGCCCCCAGACGTAGGGAATGGACACCTCTCCCCTCTTCGCCCCCCCATTGGGGCCAAATGCAACACCTGCAGGGGGAGATCCACTTTTTAGGTGGAACGCCACTTTAATGCATTCTATGCATTAACCACTTGCCGACCGCCCGCCGCAGCGTGACGGCGGCAAGGTGGCTCGTTATTGCAAAGCGCCGGCACAGGGCGGCGGCCACGATAACTAGTATTGTGGGCGCGCTCACTTTGTTCGGGGGGGGGGCCCAGGGAGTAGGTAGGGAGGAGTCGATCGCCGCCGGCTGTCCGCGATTGCGCCCCCCCGCAGTGAGAGAATGGAGGTCGGTGTAAGTAAACACTTAAACTCCGTTCTCAGAGGGGGAAGGGCGATGATCACAGGCTTCCTGTATATGGAAGCCATGATCACCCCCCTTTCCCCAGCCAGGGCAGCCAACACACAGAACACGCCCAGGGAACACAGTTAACCCTTAGAGCGCCCCCTGCAGGTTAACCCCTTCACTGACACATGGCATTTACACAGTAATCTGCATTTTCATAGCACTGATCGCTGTATAAATGCCAATGGTCCCAAAAAAGTGTCAAAATGGTCCGACGTGTCCGCCGCAATATCGCAGTACCGCTAAAAATGGCAGATCCTTGACATTACTAGTAAAAAATAAAAACCCCAGAAATGAATGCTCAGCCGTAAACGCAGCAACTTTTGCGCAAACCAAACGCCGATTGCGATTTTTTTACCAAAAATATGACGAATATAAATCGGCCAAAACCGATGGAAAATTTTTTTTTTTTTTTTTTAATATTTGTATTTAAGCAAAAAGTAAGAAATTTAGGGGTTTTGCAAAATTGTTGCTCTTCTTTTGTTTATAGCGGTGATCAGAAATGCCGCAGCGGGGATCAAAAACCAAAAGAAAGCTCTGTTTGTGGGAAAAAAAAGGACACAAATTTTGTTTGGGTACAACGTCGCACGACCGCGCAATTGTCAGTTAAAGCGACGCAGCGCCGAATGGCAAAAATTGCTCTGGTCCTAAACTGGGAAATCCTTCAAGGTGAAAAACCTTCTGTAGTACAGCAGCTCCCCTTTTACTTGGCTAAACCTGATTATTCCAGCGAACAGCACAGGAGCTCCAGCCGATGTCTCAGATCCTCATTGGATAGAATTCATAGCGGCAGGAGCCATTGGCTCCTGCGCTATTGTCAATCAAATCCAGTGCCGCGCGGCTGAGTCCTGCTGTCTGTGTCAATGGACACAGCAGCAGAACTCGGGCGCACGCCCGCACGAGTACCCCCAGGGAACGCAGCTCTCCATGGGGGCACTTAGGAGGAGGAGCCAGGAACACCACTGGGGGACCCCAGAAGGGGACGATCAGGGGCCACACTGTGCAAAACCGCACAGAGGAGGTAAAGTTTATTTTATTTTTTTAAGTAACAAAACAAACAAACCTTTACAACCCCTTTAAGCAAATCCTATCTTTTAACTTGTTCCTGACCAGCTGGCATACATTTAGTGCTGCACTGTGGCAACGTAGCGGATGGGCGCACTCCACCAGCGTGTGGCCGCCATGTCGAACGGACTCAATGACCTGCGATCGCTTACAACAGAGGAAGAACAGGGAACCGCCCATGTAAACACGGCGGTTCCCCGTTCTGACAGGGATCTACTGATCTGTCAAGTCCCTGCCAGCCCAGCCCCCATACAGGGAACACAGTTAACCCTTTGATTGCCCCCTACAGGTCACCCCTTCCCTGCCAGTGAAATTTATACAGTAATCAGTATGCATTTTTAGCTCTGATCGCCGTATAAATGTCATTGGACAAAAAAAAAAAAAAGCGTGTCAAAATTGTCCGATCCGTCCGCCGCAATATTAGTCCTAATAAAAATTACTAAAAAATAAATAAAATGTTGCAGATTGCCACCATTACTAGTAAGGAAAAATAAAAAATGAAATATTAAAAAAAAAAAAAAAAAAAAAACGGCATAAATCAATTCTCATAGTTCGTAAACACGGCAACTTTTGCACAAAACCAATCAATATACATCTACTGAGATTTTTTTTTAACCACAAATATGTAGAATACATTTTGGCCTAAACTGATGAATAAATTCGTTTTTTTTATATTTAATTTTGGATATATAGCAAAAAATACTGTTTTTTTCATTCAAAATTGTCGCTCTTTGCTTATAACACAAATAAAAAAACCACAGATTGGGGATCAAATACCAAAAGAAAGCTCCATTTTTGGGAAAAAAAAAAAAAAAAAAAAAAAAAAAGGGACGTAAATTTAGTTTGGGTACAACGTCGCACGACCGCTCAATTGTCAGTTTAAGCAACGCAGTGGCGAATCGCAAAAAGTGCTCTGATCAGGAAGGGGGGGGGGGGGGGTGGTAAATCCTTCCAGGGCTGAAGTGGTTAAGAAAGGGAGTCCGGTACCCCCTTCCTGCCCAGGTTGGCTGTAGTTAGGACTACAGAGCCCTTTATTAGTGCTGAAGGAAGGTGCCGTGAAAGGAAGGGTGGGCATCAACTCTTCATAGCTATGCACCGGCCCCGAGGACGGAAGTAGGCGGGGCTACTATCACGCATATACGGGTAATGCTGCCATGTTGGCGTCAGGAAAATAATTCAGCTGCAATTGGATATGAAAAATGTTGCAAAAAGTTTATCCAAAAAAAAAAAAAAAAGATGGCGGCCCCACTGTAATTTGACAGCTTTAGTAGTGTGGCTGGGGGGGTTGAAAGGTTTTAGGAGCTCAGCACACCCATTTGAAGGGGAAGCACTCAGAGAACCCAAAGGCAGCCAATCCAATATAGAAGAGAAGATCGGCAACAAGACTTGGGGGGCCACTGCCTTCAGCTGTTCATCATAACAAATAAAATAAACTCCTCTTTACCAATTCTTCAGCTTTTGAAGCCTTTCTTCCATTGACACACAGAGGATTCGCTCAGACGGGGGATGGGCAAGAAAACAAAGCGGAGTCTTATGTAATCCGTGACATTGAGGACAGCTGAGACCACAATGGCCTCCCCCGGGGTGACAGCTCAGAACAGCCTGGAGGAACACCTGTTTGCAAAGCTGGAGAACCGGTTTCCTCCTCTGATATCGTGTGAATGGTGAAAAGGCATCGAGCCGGAGGTCATCACCTCTGACCCAACATTAAGATTTGAACCCCCCCTTCCCCGGGGGAATATTGTAAATTTAAATAATCGCCATATAGAGAAGAGGGGACATTCAGGAGAGCAATCCGTTGTAGAGGATTTGCAATGCGTTTCCAGGATTTGCAGAACAAACATTCACCTTACGGCAACGTGCACAATGACTTCACCCATTCAATACCCTTTCCGAAGTTTTCGACTTCTTAACCATTTCTCCTCAAAT
>BLSH010243219.1:206454-216571 GCA_018402905.1 Glandirana rugosa
CGGAATAATATCCGAATGGACATCCAATTTCACCGACAGTGCTCAACTGTTGGTGAAGTCGAGACTGTAGCAGCTGACTTCTTGGATTTGACGGATGACATGCCAGGGGGTCTCTACGACAGGGTGTAGAAAGCTTTTAAGGCAATGGAGGAAAGTTTGCGGTCCCAGGATTATAATTCAGGATCTCGGATGGCGGAGCTCTCACTTAAAGCACCCTACACCATGAAGCTCCAGACCACACACCCTCATTTTTACATTTTTTTTATTGGAGGTTTTATAGCAGAAAGCAAAAATTTTATGTGGGTACAGCGTCACACAATAGTCAGTTAAGCTAACGCAGTGCCGTATCAAATAAAGATGGCCTGGGTAAAATCTTCCAGAGCTGAAGTGGTTGTCAACTCGTGACAGCCACTTTAACCTACAGGTAAGCCTATAATAAGGCCTGTAGGTTCCCTGCACAGTTCAGGAGATATGCAGTTTCCTAGATGTGCCGACATCATTTCGGCCTCCGTGCCGTTTCTTCACTGTGACCGTGCCGCGACTGACAGCTCCTGTAGGCATGCGCGGGAGTGACGTTACGTGACTCCGGCCAGTCAGAGCCAGAGGAAGGAAGAGGGGCTGAAAATGGATGCTGCCAGCAGAGGGGACAGCACAGGCTTTGTTTGTAGGCAAGTGGCACATAATGGGATAATATGCGATGTATAACAGCCCATTATGCAGGGGAATAGAGGAAGTAAACCTCTTTATGAGCAGTTGCAGCAATGGGTATTCAAATCTGATAAACCCCCTGGCAGTGTTATAATTTGGCAGACAGCTTGGATCAGATCTATACATAGAAACCCCAACCAATCCCAGAAGTCATTGGGGAAGTTGATCCAGCCAAGAATGTATAATCCCCATTTCTGGTCCCTCAGCTTTCCTTCCATCCTCCTCTCACCTTCTTGGTTGTTAAACTCCTGCAGGACCTGCTGGCTGCATCTCTGTAACACTTCAGCGCAGATCTCCTCCGGCTCTTCCGCCATTTCATACACCAACCTCACAGCAGTCTCTTTGAAGGGCAACCAGTACGGGTTCTGCTGGGCGACCCCTGACATGGAAGAAAGCAGATTTATTATCACATCAGCCAGACAGAACCCCATATAAGTAAAATGTATTTCTCAGCTATACATTTTGCTATCTCACTTACACAACTTAAAAACATAAAAGGCATGTAGGGTATCAATGGCTAAGGCTGGAACAGCTTATGACAAGCTAAATACATCTCACCCAATGCCGCCTGAAGTGCATGAGTCTCCTCAGTCCCCTTCATCCACCACTACCAACTCAGCTGTTTGCTGCACAGCCACGCCCCTGACATGTTTCATCACATAGACTTACTCATGGGATAGCAAATGACTAAGTCCCCATGAGCAAGTCGAGGTGACTTAACCTGTCGGGGGGCGTGGCTGTACAGCAACCAGCCGAGTTGGTAGTGGACGAAGGGGACTGAGGAGACGCATGCACTGTAGGCGGCGTCGGGTGAGTGAGATGGCATAAGGATTTGTGCGCCATAAATTTATGAGTTCTGCCATTATTGCACTAGTGGAGATTTCTTTTCTCTCCCACATGTACACCCGTTTAAGCAAGTGAGAGCTGCCATTGAGATTGATTTTTCTCAACACGCTGGTTTGCCAGGCACGAGAGTGTGCGGCCAATATTTGCGGTGAGTGCATCTCCTATGGGGAGCGGGATTCTGTGACACTATTGGTTCTGTGTGGTTCCTTTCCATTACTCTGCATTGGATTGATCTTCACTCCCCTGCTTAATTATGCTGGAATAAGGACTTTACATGATTCTTTTGAAGAGTTTCTGCATCTCTTCTTTTAAAGGGCTGCTTTGCCACTAATACTTTATTTGATCAATTTGTGGTGTTTTTAAATACTAATACTTGCCTGTTCAGCAAATCCATTCTCCACCAGGTTTAAAGTGATACTAAACATGCTGCTTAAAGCGGCAGAACTACACGGCATCCGAAACCCACAAACGCAGTTTAATCATTTTCAATATTCAAAGCAAACTCCCCCATCCATCCATGTCTCCATGTTTTATTTTTACTGAGAAATCACTTTGAACTCCACCCCTCGCATTTCTGGACACGGCCATTTTGAGTAATGGCAGATGATTCATGTAGCATTTACTTCCTGGTATCCAGTTACCCTTAGCTCAATCATGCAGGTGTAGCGTCTAATTGGTAACCCCACAAAAATGGAAACCAGAAGTAACGTTTCAAAAAAAAAAAAAAAACAACAAAAAAAAAAAAAAACACTGCGCATGCGTCCCTCCTCGCACATTACAAAAAAAAAAAAAAAGTCCAACACAGGGGAAAGTGTTTTTTTCATAACTAGGTCTACGTGGAAGTTTGGGAATGAAATTGGACACACATGGGATTTGCCGAGCCCCGATTTAAGCAGTCAAAAATTCAAGCCTTACCTCCCACAATGGCTTCTTTCAGGCTTTGGAAGAGACAATGGTCATTCGGAAGGCGAAAAGGGTCTGATTTTTTACCAAGGGGAGACTGTGAAAATAACAGAAAATGTATAAAATGATCCGATATTCATGTTAAAGAAACTTAAGCCAAGCCTTTTATTTCAACAATCTTCCCGTAACATCAGCAGGTCAATTTACTAGAATTAAGATGATATGATACAGCCAACAGACCCATTTCCTATTCGAGGAAATAATTCCTGAAATACTTGCTGTCTTAAAATTAATCTGGAGGGGATTTGTTGCACAGCGCTCAGTACACATTCACAGGTTTAGACCAACCTTTTGGCTATCCGAAATTTTCAGGATGCAGTTGCAGACGTCTTGGGCGAGCCGATAATCCTTCTCCCCGTCCTGGGCCAGGCCCACGTTCACCAGAGTCTCTATATTACTGAGCACAATTTCCGGCTGACCCCTGAAAAAGGAGGGATAGGCCAGTAAGGGTACAGAAAGCAGCTTGTAAAAAACACATTGATCAGGCACCTATACCAGGGACTTACCGAGACATCATCCCCAGCATCATGACGGCAGCTCGGCGCTCCAGGTCAGAACAAGGAGACTTGAGAGTAAACTTCTCCCAAAGCAGCTGGGGGACGGCGGGGTTGATTTCCCCCTTCTGTACAAACTCCAGAACCTGCCAAAAAAATGACGTACATGTAGAGCTCAACTCCAATGGAACAAAACCCAACCAAGGAAATAAACGGTTCCTACTCACTATCTCCTCCAGAGACTGGATCACTCCGGCAGAGGAGTCCACCATAAGCAGAGAAAGGTTACGGATCAGATTCTGAGCTCTCACCCTATAAGAAAAAGTGTCTGGATTAAAAACATGTAGCCAATCACCCACAAAAGAGGCTCAATATGAAACGAATAGTGCAGAGCTATTAAAAAAAAATAAAAATATAATATGCCACCGCTGTGTTACTATAGGCGATAGTTCATAGTGTTCTATTATCCAATGAACTCCACCTCTGGCTAGAGTGCCTGATCACCTCTGAGTGATAACCCCACTAGGAGAGTCTCACACGCCTGACTAGGTCTCCTGGAATGGTATGGCGAGAAAAATAGGATTTTATTAAGAACTTACCGTAAAATCCTTTTCTCTGAGTTCACTGACAGACGCAGCCCTTCATTGACAAGTGGGGTTATATGCACATCCTGCCAGGAGTAGACAAGGAAAAACAGAAAAAAAAAAAAAAAAAAAAAAAAAAAAAAAAGCAAGCTGACCCCTCCCAGGGGGCCGTCCTCACTCCAGCATATAACCCCCCTAGCTCTGCATAGCATATCAGTTCGTAACAAGCCGTACAAACGCAACAGAGGGGTGGGTGCTGCGTCTGTCAGTGAACTCAGAAAAGGATCTTACGGTAAGTTCTTAATAAAAAAACTATTTTTTCTTACGTTCACTGACGCAGCCCTCCATTGACAAGTGGGGATGTCCCAAAGCAGTGTCATTCAAGAGGGGTGGGTAAACAACAACAACTGTACCCAACAGAAACCTCTCAGGAGGCGCCAGCCACGCCTACACCTCCTGTAAAACTTTACGGCCAAAAGCAGCATCCGCGGATGCCGACACATTAATTTTGTAAAACTTAACAAAAAAGTGTGCACCGAGGCCCAAGTAGTCGCCTTGCACACCTGTGACACCGAGGCCTGGTGTCTGAAAGCCCAGGAAGTGCTAACTGCCCTAGTGGAATGCGCCGTGACTGGAAAAGGGGGTATTTCGCCCCAAACAGAATACGCATGGGTCACGGTCTGTTTGATCTAACGGGAAACAGTGGCCGACGAGGCTGCCAACCCCTTGCGCCGGCCTTCTGTCAGTACAAACAACGCATCAGACTTCCGAAAAGAAGCTGTAGCTGCCAAATACACCCGCAAAGCCCTCAACATCCAAAGAACGCAACTAAATCTCCTCAGGATGCGACGGGTGCGGACATAATAAAGGAAGAACAATATCCTCATTGTGAAAAGAGACCACCTTCGGTAGAAACGAAGGTGCAGGTCACAGGACCGCCTTATCCTTATGAAGGACTAAGTAGGGAGACTTGCAGGACAAACGCCGCTAACTCAGACACCCACCTAGCAGATGTAATGGCCACCAAGGCCACCTTTTGGGACAGCAATTGTAAGGGAATGTCCCCGATAGTCTATGGCGGATTCTGCAGTACAGAAAGTACCAAGTTCAAATCCCACAGCGCAAAAAACGACCGTACCTGAGGAGCCACGTGGCGTACACCCTGTACAAATGTACGTATCAGCGAATGTGACGCCAAGGGACGTTGAGAGAATCGCCAGAGCCGAAATCTGACCCTTGAGTACGCAATGCCAACTTTTTATCCAGGCCTTGCTGCAAAAAGGCCAGCACCCGTGACAACGTAAGAGCGGGGGTTCCAACCCCCCCGCTTCACACCAGGCAATATAAGCCTTCCAGGTACGATGATACATCACGCGAAGTACACTTGCGCACCTTAAGACTAGTAGGGATCACGGAGTCAGGCACCCCATCCCTCAACCCGAGACTCAATAGCCAAGCCATCAAAGCCAGCGAGGGTAAAGCAGGGTGCCGGATTGGTCCCTGTAACAGGAGATCTTCTCGCAGCGGAAGACGCCAGGGGACATCTGTCACCATCCGCACCATGTCGGCGTACCAAGGGCGCTGAGGCCAATCCAGAGCTACCAGGATTGTCGGAATCCCCTCCGCTTCTACCCTGCGCAGTAGAGCTTGAGAGGGAAGGCGTACAGGAGCCGGTAATGACCCCAGGGCGCTACCAACGTGTCAGTGGCAGCCGCCAACGGATCCCTTGTTCTGCACACAAAGGTCTGCACCTTGTGATTGAACCTGGATGCCATTAGGTCCACGTCTGGTGTGCCCCACCTGTGGCAAATCTGTCGGAACACCTCTGGATGCAGGGACCATTTCCCCCGATCCAGCGTCTGGCAACTAAGAAAGTCCGCCTGCCAATTTTCTACCCCCGGAATGCAAATAGCGGAGATTGCCAGCACATGAAGTTCTGCCCATCGCAGAACGAGAGCCGCTTCCGCAGCCGCGCTCCTCGTTCCGCCCTGATGGTTCACATATGCCACTGCCGTGACGTTGTCCGACTGAACCCGAACCAGGAGGCTGCGTGGCCTTACCATCCAGTGGGAGAGGCAGAGCCTGATTGCCCTCAGATCCAGCACATTTATCGGAAGGCGGGATTCCTGCGCCGACCAATGGCCCTGAGCAGACAGCTGTCCCAGGACCCCCCCCCCAGCCCAATAGGCTGGCGTCCGTCGTGACTATCGACCAGTTTAGGGGGAGAAACAACTTTCCAAACTTTAGGGCCGGGTCGCGAAGCCACCAGGTCAACGATCCCCTGGTCTGATGATCCAATTTTATCAGCCGGTCCAGGGACAGTGGAGATTTGTCCCACCGTGACAGAATCTCTCGCTGTAGGAGCCGAATGTGACTCTGGGTGTAAGGTATCGCCTCAAAGGCTGAGACCATGAGCCCCAACACACGCATACAGAACCGTAAGGAGGACCTCTGGCGTGACAGCAGAGTTCGCCCCGCTGCTTGCAGTGTTAGTAACTTGGCCGGAGGTAGGAACACCTTCGCCTGCTCTGTGTGCAGAATCAGATCCAGATATTCCAGTCGACAGGACGGGGTCAACGTCGACTTCTGCAGGTTGATCAGCCAGCCGAAGTCTTTCAACGAGGCCATGGTGATAGCCACATTCTCCTCCAGAGCCGAAGCAGACTCCGCTCGCAGGGAGTAAGTCGTCGAGGTATGCTACCACAGCAATGCCTCTATAGCACCAACACCGGAGCCACCAAATTGGTAATGTAGATCCCCCATCGCAAAAGCACAGGAAGCGCTGGTGTCGGGGACAAATGGAGACATGGAGATACGGGGGAACAGACCAAAAACAAGCAGGTGAACCTGTAGCCCTGAACCCTCCCACCGGCCGGCATAATCCACAAAAACGCCCAGCCCCCACTCCGCACCAATCTGACGGGCGTAGCAGGTAGCCACCCGGTAGCAGACCTTCCTCCAATCAGGTTGGAAGGGATGCTGCAGGCCAAGCGCCCCTGGACGCGAGCATAGCCTGGGCACTGGGTGCAAGTGGGGTCACCAACTAGCCACCCGCACGGAACGGGTACGATGCGGCGGACCCCGCTTAGACTACGGGCAGCTCGCATCAGTCAGCCGTGCTAGGGAAATTCCAGGATTCGAGATATCCTCTATGCCCCAGCAGGCTACTTGATAGCAGTCTTCATCAGATAGCTTGCGAAAGCAAAAAGAAAAAAAACTGGGGAACCGCAGGTCCCAGTAGGGAACCAGATCTAACTCCTTGCACTAGGCATAAAAAAAAAAACCTGATATGCTATGCAGAGCTAGGGGGTTATATGCTGGAGTGAGGACGGCCCCCTGGGAGGGGTCAGCTTGCTTTTTTTCTGTTTGCCTAGTCTACTCCTAAGTAGGATGTGCATAAACCCCACTTGTCAATGAAGGGCTGTGTCTGTCAGTGAACGCAAGAGAAAGCCCACCTCCCGCTGTCCCTGGATCACACTGACCTCCTCCCAGGTTCTCAATTATTCATGTGTGGCCATAAAATGATAAAGGTAAACCATAGTGCTCCCTTACAAAAATGTATTAAAAACTACACAGCGCAACTCCTCCCAGAACCACACAGCATTGAAATGGGAACTCCTCCCAGAACCACACAGCATTGAAATGGGAACTCCTCCCAGAACCACACAGCATTGAAATGGGAACTCCTCCCAGAACCACACAGCGCGGAAATGGGAACTCCTCCCAGAACCACACAGCGCGGAAATGGGAACTCCTCCCAGAACCACACAGCGCGGAAATGGGAACTCCTCCCAGAACCACACAGCGCGGAAATGGGAACTCCTCCCAGAACCACACCGCGCGGAAATGGGAACTCCTCCCAGAACCACACCGCGCGGAAATGGGAACTCCTCCCAGAACCACACCGCGCGGAAATGGGAACTCCTCCCAGAACCACACCGCGCGGAAATGGGAACTCCTCCCAGAACCACACCGCGTGGAAATGGGAACTCCTCCCAGAACCACACCGCGTGGAAATGGGAACTCCTCCCAGAACCACACCGCGTGGAAATGGGAACTCCTCCCAGAACCACACCGCGTGGAAATGGGAACTCCTCCCAGAACCACACAGCGTGGAAATGGGAACTCCTCCCAGAACCACACAGCGTGGAAAGTGCAGGACTTGGAAGTGAGCATGCACCAGTGCCCCCCCATAGCAAGCGGCTCGCCATTGGGGGCACTGACAAGGTCAGGCAGGAGCGCCCGGGGGGGACCCGAGAAGAGGCAAATCAAGGCTACTCTTTGCAAAACCATTACACAAAGCAGGCGAGTAAGCCAAACCTTTAATATATCTCTCTCTCTCATAGGCGACTTCCTGCTTAAAGAGACTGTATAAAAGGTAATACAGTGGAACCTCGGATTGCGAGTAATGTGGTTAAAGAGCATTTCGCAATACAAGCAGTTTTAAAAAACCCAGACTCGGTATGCAAGCGCTTTATAGCAAAACGAGCAGGATTAAGCCTCTGTGCGTGCAATACCACATGTAGCCAGGAGGTGCATGGGTGCTCGCCAGGCACTAGGAAACATTCGGTATTTCCAAATGCTTCCGAGCCTCACCAGCACCCCCGCACCTCTGGCTACATGCGGTATTGCATGCACAGAGGCTTAATCATGCTCATTTTGCAATACAGCATTAAGCCTCTGTGCACGCAATAGCGCATGTAGCCAGGAGATGCGGGGGTGCTGGTGAGGCTCGGAAGCATTCGGAAAGACCAAAAGTGTCAACAGTTCCGGAGCCTCACCAGCGCCCCTACACCTATGGTATTGCATACACCAACGCCCGCGGACCTCTGGCCACATACAGTACTGCATAAACAAGCAGTGACTGTGCAACAAATTATCTGAGTTTCCATTGTTTCCTATGGGGAAACTTGCTTTGATATACAAGTGAAATGCATTACAAAGCATTCTCCTGGAATGGATTATGCTCGTAATCCAAGGTTGCACTGTATATAATTTTTTTTTTTTTTTCCTTAACTTACCTGAGCCGTCATTGGATCCAGCGCTGCTAGCAAAGCCTGGGACAGGCCTGGACGGAGATAACGGACACAATTCTGTCATCGGTCATTTCCTCCAGGGTCAAACTGACAATTTAATTACTTACATAGAATTTACTATACCCCCTCACATCTGCATCAAATGGGTAGAAGAGACACGCCTGCTTGTCAGAGATGCCAGCATGAAATGATTTCTTTCACATGGTACGGCAGTGCGCTGTGGTAGGAAAATTCTGGAAAGAGGTCCTGCGCTTCATTGAAAATAAATTAGCCCTGCCCAACATACATTCACCAGCTAGATGTCTTCTGGGGGAGTTTGGGGAAGAGGAGATCACAAACTAAAAAAAACCCTATTGAGATTCCTATTTCTGTACGCAAAAAAGGCTATAGTGCTTAAATGGAAGGAACCGACAGCTCCCACTGTTGGATTCTGGGTGGAACTGGTCAATAAAGAGCTTCCTAAATATAAACTTACACATATATCTCCAGAGGGTGCCCTAAAAAAAATTTCGGAAAATAAGGGCGGGATGGGTTGCTTCGGTGTCCGGGGATGTGGAGGTTTAAAACGTGGAATGTTATAAGGAGTGGGAGCGGCATGAGGGACTAGAGGGCAAGTTAATAGCTAGATGGCTTTCTAATTTGAATTGGGTCATCAAGCAGCATAAGCAACAGAGGACGAGCAGAATTCTGACTTTGTCAGTGTGTGATTGCTGCATTTACCGAATTAACGTTGAATTCTATGCTATAAATGTATACGGTCTAGCTGCATAGGTCATAGATCTTGTTTAAGACTGTATTGTATCTGAGATTTGAAAGGTCATATTTGTCTGCAAATCCAAATAAAGTTTACCTTTAAAAGAAAAAAAAAAAAAGCCTGGGACAGGCCTAGTACTGCAGTCTGCAGCAGCGGGGCTCAGAAGCTAGCGCAATATGGGAAGTGGCCTCCCGTAGGGGCACTGAATTGAGGGGGGCCCCAAGAAGAGGTGGTTTGCGGCCATTCTGTGCAATGTCATTACAGAGCAGGTACGTTATACAATTTTATTTACACATACTTGTACATACCTGCTCTGTAATGTAAGTGCACAGAATGGCCGCAAACCACTTCTTGGGTCCCTCCTCTATTCAGTGCCCCCCATGGGATGCTGCTTGCTCCTGAGCCCCGCTGCTGCACTGACTGCAGGACTAAGCCTGTTCCAGACTGACTGCTGGGACCCCAGGAGCTATTGGCTCCTGCTGCTAAGCCAGTGAGACACGGATGTGAGGAGAGAAATGAGCTGCAGATGTGCACAGCGCTGCATCCAATGAGGGCTTGGGCAAGTTAAAAATAGGGGAGGGGGGGCGCGAGAGGGGATGCAGATACATAAACATTTTTTTTACTTTAATGCATTATTCCATTATAAAAAAAGAACACAACTAATAATAATGAGTGGGGGAGGGTGCCCTCACAATGTAGATACAACTAGAACAGCTAAAATGCACTCATCTG
>BLSH010243271.1:14914-27306 GCA_018402905.1 Glandirana rugosa
ATATATACATATATATATATATATATATATATACGGTTTTGACTAATTATATAAACAAAAAAATATATATAAAAAACCTAAACATAAAATCGTTTTTCGTTCTTTTGCCTTTTAACATATGAGTGGAAAGGCATTAAAAGGAAAGGACCACGTAGAAGTACCGTCGTATGTGTACCCAACACCGAGGCGGGGGTGTTGTACTATCCTGACCAATTGATATTTAGTTTCTGTCTGGGCCGAGTGGCGTAAGAGACATTGAGAGTGGTTAAACATATATACATATATATATATATATATATATATACGGTTTTGACTAATTATATAAACAAAAAAATATATATAAAAAACCTAAACATAAAATCGTTTTTTCCTATCATGTTGTGGGGGCGGAGCCACAACCCATGTGTATGCTGCCATGAAGATGCACCAGGAAAGGAAAATTACGGAAAGGTGAGTATACAATTTTCCGTTTTCTTGCTTTTTGCTAAAATACAAATCCAAAAAATATATATAAAAAAACAAATATATTAATCAGTTTTGGCATATATATATATATATATATATATACATATATATATATATACTCCCTCATGTTTTTGGTAAACAAAAATTGCAATCGGCGTATATTGATTGGTTTCTGCAAAAGTTGCCGCATTTACAAACGATGAAAATTAATTTATGGTGTTTTTATTTTTTTTTTAGTAATGGTGGCGATCTGCGATTTTTAACGGTAATGCGACATTGCGGCGGACATATAGGACACTTTTGACATTTTTTTGGGACCATTGGCATCTATACAGAGATCAGTGCTATGAAAATGCACTGATTACTGTGTAAATGTCATTGGCAGGGAAGGGGTTAACTCTAGGGGGCGATCAAAGGGTTAACTGTGTTCCCTGGGAGGTGTTACTAACTGTATGGGGGCTGGGCTGAGTGGGGAAGGAGAGTGATCTCTGCTCCCATATACTGGAAGCATGTGATCACACTCCTTCCCCCCCTGTCAGAACCGAGATCTGTTGTTTACACTCACGGATCCCCATTCTGTCACTGTGTGGGAGCGATCGTGGGTAGCTGACGGACATCGAGTCATCCCTACTCGCTCCCTGGCTCTCCCTCTACACAGTGAGTGCATGAGTGCACTCACGATCCGTGATCTTGCAGCCGCTGTCAGATGACGGCAATATGCGACATCGAGTCATGTTGCCGCCGTTAATCCACGGCGGGCGGTTGGCAACCGATTAATCTGACATGGTCTGCCCTCAGTAAAGCCATACTGCTTTGGGTCCAGCAAATTGTGTGTTTTTAAGTGTTCAACAATTCTTTTTTGTAGTGATTGTGGTAATTTTACTACTATATATATTAATCCCACTGGCCTATAGATTTCAGCTTCTTCTTTATGTAGCACCCTTGTCCTAAACAGGGCTGCAAGTAAATTTAGTTGTGCTAGGTGGTAACCTGGCTAATTTGTAGTCTTTTGGTCAAATGGGTTTCTCCTAAGCTTGGGTTTGACTGTGATTCTTCCATTTTGTCAATAGGTGGCAGCGTTACCTCTGGCATAACTTTGATAGATTACAGTGAATTCAGGTTATGAGTGAATATGCTTTTCTCAGCCAATTAGCAGGAGTTTCTTTGGCAACTGAGGCTGCTGGGATAGGCTATTTATTTGGAGAGAGTCAGGTGATCTGGGGTTCTTTCCACCCAGGCTGCAGCCTGGGTGGGCGTGTGTGGAGCAGCACCAGAATTGTAGGCCTGAAGCCTGGGGCCTAACCACATGTAAAGGGGCTCAGCCTGAGGGGAGCTGATATTTCTGATAGGAGGCAAGGGAGAAGAAGTTGCCAGAGAGACAACTTGTTGTTGGAGGCAGGTATAAAGGGATGGAGTTTTGAATGAGTACCAGAGAAGATTCTTCATCAGTAAGGGACTGTGAAGTAGCTGGGAAAGCTTCAGGATAAAACTCATGCAAGAAGAAAAGCTTGAGGGATCCAGTGGGCAGCTGAGGGTCATAGGAACCCAATGGGTAGCTGTGGGTGAAGCTTAAAAAATACAACAGGTAGCTATTAGTTAAGTCTGAAGAGTCCAGCAGGTAGCTGTGAGCCAAGCTTGAGGATCTACAGTGGGATACTGTGAGTAAAGCTGTTGCTTTAGGAGACAGCAATTGCTACAAGATACAGATTGCTGCATTTAGCTTAAAGGCCCTTTTTCTGTATTGCTGTCTACCTAGTTCTATTTTTGTCCAACGAGTCTGTGAAATTTGCTATTGAATTTGCCTAAGGGAGTCCTGTGCCCTTTCCGGCCTCTAGGGGTCACCACCAGGCCCTTGGAGGTTGGGGAGGGTGCTACATTCTGGCGCCCAACGTCCAGGGCAAGCATTCACTTGCTTGCCCTGGACGAGGTTCTGATGACTTTACCATTGTCTAAGCATTTTATATGTGAAAGAAAGGTGCGAAAAAAATGGTTTTATCCAGTGCTAACAAAAGAATTACCCTAATGGTCCTGAGACAATGTGGCCATCTGTGATGTATGCAGGATGACCATCTGTGATAGAACATTCAGTATGCAGAAATATATATACAGAAGTGACCACCTTAAAGCTACCATAGTTAATAACAACTAATACCAAATTCTTTGTACATCAATTATGAATATAGACCCATACTACAATGGCACATCTCAGAGTCTCCATGTCTGAATTCACCCGGCCTGCCTCAGCTGAGTATGCCCCAAAAGTTTGTCAGTTGGAGAGATAGCCCTGTACATCTCCCAAAGTTCTGCAGCCATGGAAATCGTTTGCAGGCGATGTTCCGGGTTTGCTGTTTTTCTGCGCCCTTGGAGTCGGTGCTACCATTGCAGAGAATTGCTGCTGGTGGCTGCTCGCCCACCACTGCCACCACAGGTGATGAAGGTAGACTGGGCCTGTGGATATGCCCCTGTTGAAGAAATTAAAAAATATTACTGAGCAGGTGATAATAACCTAAGTGAAATAAAGCTGCTTGCAATATCACAACAGAAGCAATTGTGCAAAAACATACATAATAAAAATTGCATCGCTAAATGAATGAAGTTCAAAATAAATCATTTAAAAAATAGTCCATATAGTACTTGAACGCTAAAGTGCATAGTGACAGATGGTAAAAAAAAAAAAGTTAATTGAAGTAATATCCAAAGAAATGTGATTATTTATATGAATATCCACCTGGTGCACCTCCACCATAATAATATATAGGATGTGAGCTTACCAGATCTCTAGACTCCACGTTATAGGAGTCTAAACAGGCATTTAAACAATAATCCAGCACTCAAAGTAAATCCCTCAGTGGTTAGACCGATAAGCAAGGTGACATGCCTGGCCAAACATACCCCTAATGTTCCTCAGACATGTATACAAGCTCAATTGGCATGGTTAGTTCAGACATAGACTATGCCTCAACTAACCACACTAAATGAGCTTGTATACAAGTTGTTTTTATCCTGGGAACTACTGTTTTAACTGCTGACTATTCACTGGATTGTTGTAAGTGTTTAGTAACCTTTTCTCAAAATAAAAGTGTTTTACGATTTTACACTATGTGGACCCCCTTTTTCTTCCTTATTGGTCACGTCTGAGGAACACCAGGGGTTTGTTTAGCCAGCCATGTCACCTTCCTTTTCGGTCTAACCCCTGAGGGATTCACTTAGAGTGCTGGATCATTATTTAAACGCCTGTCTAGACTCCTATAACGTGAAGTCTAGAGATCTGGGAAGCTCACGTCCTGTTTATTATCACAGTGGAGGTGCACCAGGTGGATATTCATCTAAACAATCACATTTCTTTGGATATTACTTCAATGAACTTTTTTTTTCCATCTGGCACTATGCACTTTAGTGTTCAAGCACTATATGTACAATTTTTTTTAATGATTTACTTTGAACTTCATTCATTTAGCGCTGCAATTTTTACACTGTTGAAGAAACCAAGTCTAACACTGCTGCTGCTAATTCTAGTGGGTTTGTTTCTGCTGATGTTGATCTTGCCTTGTTGGAGGCTATTGCACCCAATAGCATCACCGTTCCCACTGGCACCATTCATTGTGAGTCCTTTGCAGCCACCAATAGTCCTGACCAAGTAGTGGCCACATCGCCTGCTATCTCTGAGGAGATCCAAGTACCTGCATCTACCGCTACCACAGGTGAAGCTGCAACTGAGGACTGTAGACCTCTGTTACTGTCCATCGGGCTAGGCATGCCCGTTCATCCTGTGGCAGTGGGAAGAGTCGATCCCTTGTCTTGCCACGTTGATGCCTGAAGCTGGTGAGCCAAACTGGAATGGAGAATGAGCGTAATGAGTGATAACCTGTCACGTACCTGGTGGTGGAGTCTGACCTCTCTTACGGCCCTGGTTCGGGAACCCTTGATAGAGAAGACAGGAGATTCCAGAGCACAGGGGGGCACGAGGGCTGGTGCGGATGCAGATGATGTTGTGAGGATCCTCCAGGAGCTCGTGCAGACAGAAGAGTGGTGATGCAGGCCGGGTCGGTAACAGGCTGGCTGGTGCGGTACAAGGGAGCAGGCAAGCGGGTCGTCGGGTGCAGGCAGGGTCGTTAACAGGCAGGCAACTGAGGTACAAGAGGGTCAGGCAGAAGCGTGGTTGTAGACAGGCAGAGGGTCCGTACAGGCAGAGTTCAATCAAGGTCAGGCAAGCCTGGTCACAGATACAGGAAGTCTTTAGCAAACAGGTCATGGGAACACACTGGAACGCTGTAGAACGGACAGCACTTGCTTCCTGGTGCTGTCCTACTTAAATGGCCACCATTGGCGCGGGCGCGCGCATGAGCACAGAGGGCTGGTAAGAGCCAAGAAGACTATTTTCCTAACATTGCCCCCCCCCCCAAGGGGCAGCCTCCGGATGCCCAAACGGGCTCTCTTGGCCGGGTTCCTTCTCCAGAAGGTCCTGATCAGGGCTTCCGCATGTAAGTTCTCTTCAGGCTCCCAAGAGCTCTCTTCGGACCCAAAGCCTTTCCATTTGACCAGGTACTGGATGGTGCCACCTCTCCTCCTGCAATCCAGAATGGATTCCACTTCGAACTCCTCCATTCCGTCAACTAATACTGGTGCCGGTGGGCCTGTCTGCCGATCTGGGAAGGGGTCGGAGACCTTAGGCTTTAACAACGTGGAAGACGGGGTGGATTTGGAATGACTCAGGCAATTCCAGTTCATAGGCTACCTCGTTGACCTTTCGTTTGATGGGGAAGGGCCCCATAAACTTAGGACCAAGTTTCTTGGATGGGCATGCCAATCTTAAGTTGAGGGTGGATAGCCATACCTGATTACCCTTCTTGTCATAAGTCTCCTTATTGGATGCCTGTGTTCGGGCCATTGTCTCCTGCAGGAGTTTGTTATTGGAGGTGAAGAAGTCCAATAAGTCGGACACAGCTGGCACCGAGTTTTCTGGGCAGGCGTTGGACAAGAAGGCGGGATGGTAGCCATAATTGGCAAAGAAGAGTGATTGCTGGGTGGCCGAGTGGACCGAGTTGTTATACGCAAACTCCGCCAGCGGTAGGAGCGTAACTCAGTAGTCCTGGGAGAAAGACAAGAAACAGCGTAGGTATTGTTCTAGAGTCTGGTTGGTACGCTCCGTCTGGCCGTTCGTCTGGGGATGATATGCTGAGAACAGGGACAGGCCGATCTTCAGTTACTTGCACAAAGGGAACTTGTACGTGAATTGCACGCCATGGTCGGACACCACATTCATTGGAATCCCGTGTAACCAGACGATCTCCTTAATGAATATTTTGGCCATATCTACGGCCAAAGGTGTGCCTTTCATAGGCAGAAAGTGGGCCATCTTGGAGAGTCTATCCACTACCACAAAGATGGTCGAGCAGCCTTCGGAAGGGGATAACTCCACAATGAAATCCATGGATATGTGGCTCCAGGGCCTCTCCGGGACAGGTAAAGGTTTAAGAAGGCCCCATGCCCGAGTTTTACTCCCATTACACCGGCTGCAGGTAGTGCATGATCCCACATAGAACTTACAGTCCTCTCCAACTCTGGGCCACCAGAACGTGCGCTGCACTAGTTCCAAGGTCTTGCGTGCCCCGAAGTGCCCAGCGAGGCGGTGGTCATGGCAGAGGTCCAAGACTGCGGTTCGCAGGTGCTCCGGTACAAAGATCTTGGTACCCTGCCAGAACAGCCCATCCTTGAGCTGCAGAGGTGTTCACCGTGACTTTATTGAGCTCCCGGTAATTAACACATGGGCACAGGGAATGGTCTTTCTTCTCCACGAAAAAGATGCCTGCCCCAGCCGGGGAAGTGGAAGGACGAATGAAGCCCTTGTTGAGGTTCTCATCAATATACCGAGTTCCAGCTCTGTAAGCAGGTATATCCTTCCAAAGGGAATTTCTGCACCGGGGAGAAGCTCAATGGGGCAGTCATACAGTCTATGAGGTGGAAGGACCTCAGCCCCCTTTTTGCTAAAAATGTTCAGAATAGTGTGGTAGATGCTGGGGGCGAGCTGACAGATCTCAGGCTCTGGGTCAAGGTCCAGGGTTAGTAGAGCAGGATCAGTTCCAGGAATCCGGGGGAAGCAGTGCTTGTGGCAATACTGGGACGGGAACTGGATTTCCCCAGAGGATCAGTCAATGGTGGGTTTATGGGCCTGAAGCCAAGGCAGTCCAAGAATAACAGGGAAGATGGGCGAGGCGATGGCGTCAAGTGTGAGTAACTCCTGATGGCCTCCCAGTACCGTGATGGTCAGAGGGGTGGTCTCCTGTGAGACCAGGCCAGATTTTAAGGTTGTGCCATCAGTCAGGTGTACCGCCATCCTGCGGGTTTTTGGTCGCAGGGGTATCCTGTGTTGTGCAGCAAAGCTCAGGTCCAGGAAGCAGCTCCATGCACCAGAGTCTACAATAGCTGGGACGGTAATGGCTCCTCCAGGAAACTGTAGAGACAGAGAGAGGGTGAGGTGAGCCGCCCCGACAGGTGCTGGTTGAGGAGAGGTGGCAAGGCATCTTTCCAATTTGGACGGACAGGAGCACACGAAGTGCCCCAGCTCTCCACAGTAGAGGCAGAGGCCGAGGTTTCTTGGGCACTGGCTCTCTTCAGAGGTCAGTGCCGAGTGTGCCACACCCCGCTGCTGGGGTTCAGGCAGCCTCGGAGGAGGAGAGGTGGAGATGGTGGAGCCAGCCAGAGTACCTTTTGGCAAACCCACAGCAGAGGGTAACATCCAAGAAGGTCGCAGGTTCACCTTGGCACTTTCTGCTCTGCGTTCACAAAGGCGCCGATCGATCTGGATGGCTAGGTCGATGAACCTCTCCAGGGAGGCTGGCGCACCAACATGGGCCAACTCATCCTTCAGGGGGTCGGCCAAGCCCCGCTGGAACTGTTGGCGCAGGACAGCTTCATTCCAGGCCATGTCAGAGCTCCAATGCCTGAACTCCAATGCATACTCCTCTACTCCTCCGCCTTGTTGGAGGGCGTGGAGTGCGGCTTCGGCAGTAGCCGCCTGATGCGGGTCTTCATACAGCCGAGCCATTGCTTGGAAGAACCGAAAAAAATCTGATACCTCAGGCACCCCTTGCTCCAGGAGCCGGTGGGCCCATAGATGGGGCTCGTCCTGAAGTAGGGAAATCACCAGCCCCACCTTCGTGGTTTCCAGGGAGAAGGTGCGAGGCTGCAGGCTGAGATAAAGTTCACAGGCACAGCGGAACGCTCTGAACTTCCTACGGTCCCCTGAGAACCATTCTGGCAAGGGTACTGTGGGTTCCATTGCAAGCTGCCAGGCCCCTGATGGGGCAAGAGAGGCACATTCCAGAAGGTGGGACTGGAGCTGAGTGTAGTCCGCTTGCAAGTGTTGCACAGCTCGAGAGAGACCGTCCACATGCTGACAGAGTTCATGCAGTGGAGAGGGCCCCTGCTCAGACTCAGACATGGCTGTCCTTTTCTGTCACATACCTGGTGGTGGAGTCTGATTATGCAGAGGGCAACCTCTCTTACGGCCCTGGTTCGGGAACCCCTGATAGAGAAGACAGGAGTTTCCGGAGCACAGGGGGGCACGAGGGCTGGTGCGGATGCAGATGATGTTGTGAGGATCCTCCAGGAGCTCGTGCAGACAGAAGAGTGGTGATGCAGCCCGGGTCGGTAACAGGCTGGCTGGTGCGGTACAAGGGAGCAGGCAAATGGGTCGTCGGGTGCAGGCAGGGTCGTTAACAGGCAGGCAACTGAGGTACAAGAGGGTCAGGCAGAAGTGTGGTTGTAGACAGGCAGAGGGTCAATACAGGCAGAGTTCAATCAAGGTCAGGCAAGCCTGGTCACAGATACAGGAAGTCTTTAGCAAACAGGTCATGGGAACATACTGGAATGCTGTAGAACGGACAGCACTTGCTTCCTGGTTCTGTCCTGCTTAAATGGCCACTATTGGCACCATTGGTGCGCGCGGGCGCGCGCGAACGCGCACAGAGGGCCGGAAACAGCCAAGAAGACTATTTTCCTAACAACCATTCATTTATGTGTCTTCTGAAGTGTGCTTTGCTGCAAAAATATTTACAATTGTTGCAGTTATGGCCTCGGTCGTATAAGTTATGGCTGTGACACTTGTTGCCAGTGGGAATCGCTGGTCCTGTCTTGAATAAAGTACCCACTGCAATCATTATTGATGTTCCCGAAAGAAAGGAAGCTATAACATGTTCACTTTGTGCTCGCAGCCCGTGGCAGGGACTAAGAATCGTATTGTCACAAACCTGTGACTATGGTCATCATATTTACCCAGACTGTGTTGTTATTTTGAAGGCCTAACCAAGCTGATGTGCAGCATTACATTACCACTATTGGATCATCTGGAAAGCCTGTCCAATTATCTGATCCTCGTTACTACTGGTGATGCCATTCAGCTATTGAAATCTTGTTCATAAAGTCAGCATGGAACACAGCTCAAGTGAGTTGTGTCAGTTCCATTGGAAGCTGTTCTTCATATGGAACATGTTGTTACAGGGACACTCCAGTCTGTGCTGTTTGCTGCTGGACTGTGCTCCTGATACCAGCAGTTGCAGGAGATTCCCTAAAAAGTGACATGCTGGCCTGTTGCCCTGGATTGCCAGTATGCCTTGCCCTGAAAAGTGATATGTGGATCTGTTCCTGAATGCTCCTGCTCCTGTATGTTGGCATGTCTTGTTATTCAGCTTTGAGGAAAGTGGTCTAAATCACCTGCCATAATAGAGAAAGGCTGAACTATGTTTCCATGTACAAGGGAACCTATTGAAAGTTTGCTGACCATGTTTTTACAATTTAAAGGAAAATGCCTATTGGACTTCAGGGCTCCAACGACAATGGGATGTTTAGTTAGCTAGTCATGTAGGCTGTGCTGTGGCAAAGGGGCAAGTCTTTACGTATAATCTGGATCTCATGGACTAAATTGTTTACATGCCGACTGCTCTCTCTTTATTGATCATCAGATGGCGTGAGCATGCCACTCCGAGTGAGTCATAAGTTCTCACCTCAAATATACTTTGCTAAGTGGATATTACTTTCCGATATGCTAAAGTGCTTTTGGAAGAATGTGTTACTCTCTGTCATGAAACCATAGTAAACATTCTGTCTTGAAACCTAAGCAAACGTTAATGTCTTATCTGTTGCCTACCTTTGCTGCATGTGTCCAGTTAAAGGCCGGGCCTCCCTAACCTGTGTGCTTTAGTAGGCCCTCCTCAGCTGGCCTTAATTGGTAACAGGATATAAGCCTGGCAGTACAAGGCTGCATTGCTGATCAAAGTTTGTTCGTGTTTGGCTTCAGTGTGCTAGTCTCCTCCGGTTGCTTGAGTCTTATCTGTGTTCTGATTCTTGGCTTGTCTGACTATCCCTTCCTGCCTGATACCTCGATCTTCGGCTTGTTCCTGGTTTTCTCCTGTCTGCTTGTAGCCATGATCCTTTGCTATTCCTCTGACTATTCTTGCTTATTCCTCTGCTGCTGCTTCCCCTCTTCCACCTGTAGCCAGCCCAAGCCTGAGCTAGGGGACCCTGGGGGCCGCGACCTGGATCCAGTTGCAGCCAAATCCATCCTCACCACCAGAGGCTCTGGTGAATACCCACTGGCTCTTAGATTCTGCGCCCTGGGGAAACCAATGCACTAGCTCCCTGTGTTCCAGTGTCCGTGCTCTAGGGGGCCCTCTCCCCATATCAGCCGGTACTACTCAGCAGCAGTCAGCCATAGGTCAACAATCTTGCAGTGCACATGCAACCTTAGTGTGCGCTTCGCACTTCAGTGGTTCGATTCCTGCGGTGCCATGACAGTTTGATCAGCCATGGATCCGGCTGATGTGCCGCTACCCGCAGATAATCTGCTGCAGGGCATACTCTGCAGACTTGAGACCCATGAATCTAATCAGACCCAGGTGATGTGATTCCTCCAGGATTTGGCCTCCCGCTTTGAACAACTTCAGGCCTCCTTAGGAACCCCTGTGCAACAACCCCAACCGCCATCGACGGCCGCACCTATTCCAGTCACAGCCATGAACTCCTTGCATTTACCGGCTCCATCCCGGTACTCTGGGGACTCCAAAGCCTGCAGGGGGTTCCTTAGCCAGGGCACCATTCATTTTGAGCTCCAGCCCCAAAACTTCCTGTCAGATGGGGCCAAGGTAGCCTATATTATATCTCTCCTGTCTGGCGATGCGTTAGCCTGGGCCGCCCCCTTCTGGGATAATAATGATCCAGTGGTTTCTAGCTTGTCTAGCTTCTTGAAACTCTTTCGGAATATCTTCGAGGAACCAGGTCGTGTCTCCTCAGTGGCCAGCACCCTTTTACGTCTCCGCCAAGAGTCCGCTTCTGTGGGACAATATGCGCTTCATTTTCGTACATTGTCCGCTGAGCTGAGCTGGAATAATGAGGCCTTAGTGGCAACCTTTTTACATGGCCTTTCTGACAAAGTAAAGGATGAATTAGCAGGGAGAACCATTCCCGCTGATCTGGACGGGGTCATCTCCTTGTGTAGCCATATTGACATCTGTTTTCAGGAGAGGTCCCAAGAAAGAAAACACCAGCACTTCCATGCCCTCAGGCAGTCTGAGCTCCCCTCTCTTCATATCGAGGAGCATCCCCTGCCAGCTGAGGAACCCATGCAGCTGGGCCAGACCAGGCTATCTTCCGAGGAACGTGCTAGGCGCAGAACTCTGGGCCTGTGCCTCTATTGTGGGGGCAAAGGTAATTTTCGTGATACTTGTTCACTTTGCCCGGGAAAACGCTCAGGTCCAATACATCTGGAAGGTGGAGTATTGGATCCAGAAGTATCACCATTACCTCCTCGTCTTCTTGTTCGGTGTCCATCCATGTTGGCGCTTCTCTCGTCCGGTCATGGCATATCTGGATTCCGGGGCTGCTGGCAATTTCATAGACTGGAGAACCGCATCTTCGTTGGGACTTACCCTTTCGCCCCTCGCCACACCAGTGACAATAACGGCGATTGATAGCACTGTTCTCCCAGGGGGCCCTGTTCGCTTCCAGGCCCTCCCCGTTAAGATGTCAGTAGGGATACTCCACCAGGAGTGGATGCCCTTCCTTGTTTTGCCTAAGGCCTCAGCCCCCATTGTACTGGGCCTTCCTTGGTTACGGCTCCATTCTCCACACATGGACTGCACTTCTGGGCAAATCGTGGCTTGGGGTCCCTCCTGTTCCTCGTCTTGCCTACTCGAGGTTGCCCCGAAAGTGGAACTTACTGTTGCCACCACCTCTGTATCTCCTGTTCTTCCTGCTGCGTGCGGCCAAGTCTGGGATGTGCCCAGCAACAGTCAGGTTGATACTCTCTCTAGGTCATTTGGCACTCTCGATGGGCAGTCCACCTGTGAATTTTAGCCTATCTGTCTGACCTCATGCATCCTTGCCCATTCTACCACCTTGGAGTCAAAAACTCCTCCAGGCAAGTCCTTTGTCCCCACTGAGTTAAGAGCTAAGTTTTTTTCTTGGGGACATGATTCCAACAGGGCTTGTCATGTTTTTACCCGGTCTGACTCCTACATCCAAGCTTCTGCTGGTCTTCGCTTGTCCTTGCCCACTTCTAAGAAACTGTTAGTCCTCAAGAGCTCCTCTTGTCCTCCCCTTACCTCTGTTCTGGTCTCTGAAGATTATCAGAAGTACGAGGCTAGCCACGTTCTGGATTCTCACCTCTGTAAAGGCACCCTTCAGTACCTCGTGCATTGAAGAGGGTTTGGTCCTGAGGAGAGGTCGTGGATTCCTGCATCTGAGGTATTTGCGCCTCATCTTGTGGAAAGGTTTCCTCCAGGCCTGGACCCAAATGGGGGAGGGGGAGGCCTCATAGGAGGGGGGTACTGTCATGACACCATAGTAAACATTTTGTCTTGAAACCTAAGCAAAGATTAATGTATTATCTGTTGCCTACCTTTGCTGCATGTGTCCAGTTAAAGGCCAGGCCT
>BLSH010243271.1:30055-52896 GCA_018402905.1 Glandirana rugosa
AAGATAGGACTTCGAAAGGGTCGATGAAGTGTCAGGGACAGACTACTTCTTAGAGGAGACCATGAGGAAGTTTTGAGATAGGGAAATGTGGACGGAGGTCATTGTTCTCATCAACAGGGAGACCGTTGAAGAAGAGGGAACGGAGGACCGTCATTAAACCGAGGGGAGTCCGACTCGGGGAAATGTACACCAATCCAGGGTCCGAAGTCCAGATATGAAGACCACGACGAGGTGTGTGCGGGTGGGTCCGGCGTCGAGCCCACGTTTATTGGGGCTAGTGGACTGAGAGAGGTTTATTTGTCGGATAGGGTCGTCGGAATCATTTGGAGAGAGTCAGGTGATCGGGGTTATTTGCACCCGAGCTGCGGCCTGGGTGGGCGTGTGTGGAGCAGCACCAGAAGTATAGACCTGAAGCCTGGGACCTAACCACATGTAAAGGGGCTCAGCCTGAGGGGAGCCAAATTACTGCCAGGAGGCAAGGGAGAAGAAGTTGCCAGAGGGACAACTACTCTTGTTACTGGAGGCAGGTGTAAAGGGATAGAGTTTTGAAGGAGTACCAGAGGAGATTCTTCATCAGACAGGGACTGTGAAGTAGCTGGGAAAGCTTCAGGATAGAACTCATCCAAGAAGTAAAACTTGAGGGATCCAGTGGGGAGCTGAAAGTCCTAAGAACCCTGCAGGTAGCTGTGAGCCAAGCTTGAGGATCTACAGTGAGATACTATGAGTAAAGTTGTTGCTATAGGAGATAGTAGTTGCTACAAGATACAGATCGCTGCATTCAGCTTAAAGGTCCTTTTTCTGTATTGCTCTCTGCTTCTATTTTTGTCTAAGGAGTCAGCCAAGTTTGCTATTGCATTTGCCTATGGGTGTCCTGTGATCTAACCCTCTCTCCCACACATTTCTTGTTAAGAGAAATAATACTCTCTTTGTTAATTTTTAAAAGTGACTGGCGCCCATCTTTCCATCTTGCGCTACACCCACCATGCCTAGTAACCTGCACCCTGAGGAGGAATGTCGGCCCTTCCGGCCTCTGGGGGTCACCACCAGGCCTTTGGAGGTTGGGGAGGGTGCTGCATTCTGGCGCCCAATGTGGGGCACATCGTTATTTTTGCTGTGGTCGCCCCCTGGCAATGGACTGTAACTACATAAAGATTTTGCTTGGCTCTGTGGGAAAGTGACAAATAACATTTGTATGTCTCAGAGACTGTGTTATTATCCTTGTGAACCATGTGGAGAAGAACCAAAGTGTATTTTTGCTCTTGGGGGAGTGTCAGTCTCGTCTTTTGTCACTTTACGCCAGTGCTGAAGGGGTTTAGGCAGACTCCAGGAGAGTTTTGGCGTGCTGCTGGAGAAAAGAAGCGAGCGCTGACGTTCCTGAAGAGCAAGTGAACCAATCTCTTGTCAGGGGGAGGAGTCGTTGCTCTGAAGAGGAGGAGACACAGTTGTGCGCACCAACATCGTAAGTCCACGTGCTGGGAAGCTGCTACAGAGAGAGAAGCATGGCTGGAACAATGGGTTAAATTCCGAGAAATAATACTCTCTTTGTTCATTTTTAAAAGTGACAGAAGCCCATCTTTCCATCTTGCGCTACACCCACCATGCCTAGTAACCTGCTCCCTGAGAAGGAATGCCAGCCCTTCCGGCCTCTGGGGGTCACCACCAGGCCCTTGGAGGTTGGGGAGGGCGTTACATTTACTATCCTTCTTTTGGAAAGGCACAATATTAGATGTCCACGAGTCATGGGTAACTTCTCCTGTTAGAAGAGATTGATTGTAAAATCAATTAATTGTCCATCAACTATACCATAAAAGTTTTTTTTAATGAGGAGATGAATATCATCAGGACCAATTGCTTTTTAAAGCTGTATTCAAGCCAGTTCATCTGCTACCACTGCCTCTAGAAACCTTGATAATGAACCTTTACATTTACATACATTCTTCATGCATTATTCTGGCTGATGTGGTGATGTCACCACAGGATCCTTTTATTCTTCCAGTGGCGGCGTGGGAGGCAGACATTCTTTCAGGACTGAGCGGGCCAGTCTTGGAATACTGTGAGCCCAACCTGCATAATAGGGGTGTAAATAACAGACTTGTTAGAATGGGTGAGCTACATGCTGATTGTATTGTACTGTTATTTATGTTCAGTGGCTAGAGGCCAAACTGCTTCACTGGGCCCTACATACAGAAGCATAACAGGCTTTGTAGAGACATTTTGAAAGATACAGCATTGAGTGTTGAGTCTCTCCATCAGCTCTTCTGACACTGTACTATCCACCATGTTCAAACAGAAGGTAAAGAAGGGAAACATCACACTTGCTTTGCAAGGCCCCGAACACTGTGATTCTAGGTCCAGTCCCTAGGAAGGTTCTGTTCTACAATGGGTCCTAAAATAGGGACCCAGACGCCTGGTGGGATGCACCAAGTGCCAGATAACTGTGCCTACGGAACATTCTTATTTGCTACCACCATTCCATGGCTGCTCTTTCATCTTATTACTCCTCCTTTCATAAACCCAAAGGATTAACTTATGGTTATATATTTTGTTCCCCAGTTCACCAATACACTATGGAAGCACGTTCACTTTCACTCTTCACCAAGTAAATCAGATCAGACATTATTACTGAACCAGAACTTCTTTTACTGTAGTAAGTCAGTGCTCATACTGTACAGATTCCAACGCTTCAATAAAATTCACAGAATGGTACACTTTCTATGCAAACAGTGTATTTATAGTTTTCCCTTCACAAGGGCTGTGCTATGGTGCTCAAACTTTACATTGTGCTTTCTCCCAATAAATGG
The DNA here is from genome assembly GCA_018402905.1 of Glandirana rugosa. Classification (NCBI taxonomy): domain Eukaryota; kingdom Metazoa; phylum Chordata; class Amphibia; order Anura; family Ranidae; genus Glandirana; species Glandirana rugosa. The sequence goes on from BLSH010243271.1 coordinate 32,857, forward strand.
ATTAATAGGTTCAGTCCATAGTCCAGTATCAGGATCCCGCTGAGGGGCAACCTCACTCCTTAAGCAACAATTATACCTTGCATATATGGCTCAGCTACACACAGACCAATGGCCACAAGGTCTCATCTCCTCCTGCATATATAACTTCTGGAAAGCAAGTGACACATGCAGGGGGAAGGCACACCACAGCACACCATTAACCCCTGAGTTACCAAACATTAGTACAACATTACAGCAGCATTTTGGGCACTTGCCTAAAGACTGGGCTCACAGAAAATGGGCAGAATGACATAGTGCCCCTCTGCCCTGAAGATGACATCCAGCACTGGGCAGAGCAGGAAGTCAGGGACAGCGCTGGAATGTGGAGAGACCTGGTTCAATTTTTTTTCTCTTTTTACAGGATAGTTTGGTAGGGAACAGGAATTTAAAGATTAAGAAATAAAAAAACCTTAACGTTCCAATTTAAAAATAGAAGATAATAATTTAATTTTCTGTTTTTAAACTGTCCACTACCAGGCCATTAAATACCATCCATCCTATTTGAAACACAGAACATTGTATTTTGTATATACTTGTTGCTTTGTTAGATTTAGTAGCTCAAGTTTAATCCTCTTTAGAAAAATATATAGGTTATAAATGGATTGAACTTTAAAGTGGATCTAGTTGTAATATAGAAAACTGCCACCAGGGTGCACTGTTCTACATCACATATTTCTATAGTCTTGAATGTATTTTGTCCTCTCCCTTGTGCTTAGAGCTTTGAAAAGAATACACATGTTTTCTGCATGTTTGCACTCACTAGAAAGTACAGGGCTAGAAATAGCATCATAAACCCCCCAAACAAGTTTGCCTGAAAATGTGGATATAGAAGAAGATATACCTGAGTGAAAACAAAGCCATTTCCCCTTCTGGCTAAGTATTACCATAACAATTTGCTAGGAAATAGTTAACTAATCCTTTATGCGAGGAACTGACTGCTGTGCTCTTCATAATAAATGATATTTTATGTCTGCACATCTTAGACAGCTGGTTGCTTATCATCCATAATCTGCCAGGTTTTCTGTTCTCTGCTGGCTGTGCATTAATGCTCCGCTACCTTATATGACATGCTGACCTACTTCTGCGGAGATCAGAACGGCTCATCCAACTTAAAGAAAGCCGCAGGGGGCCCAGATCGTACAGTATGTGAGAGGTGAAATGAGGTAACGGGGATTCTACTGCAAAACATTCATTGTGCCGCTTCTGTTCTCAATAGACTTATGATAGGCATAATAATTCTATAGGCAGCCTATGGATTTGTTGGAAAAGCATGCTGTTTTCTCACATAAAGCTATTTCTGGTACGCACAAACAGATTACAACAAGAAGAAAAAAAATTATTATTCATTTTCTCAGGAACAAGACATATTTATCGTGGTTCAAAACACAGCTACATTTGAAAGAAGCCATTATGAGCAGTGGTCTGTACAATAGAACAAAAAAATTGGCCTTGGAGTTTATAATTTTGTGCCTAATTGAAAGTGGGATAAAGGGACTAAACCCCTACAAATATTTGTTACAGAGCATAGAGAGATGGCGTTGGGTAAACAAGCTCAGTCCACGTTAATCTATGTGGTTGGGTGCAATGGTACTCCCTTTGAATAACTTAAGCCCCGGAAGGATTTACCCCTTTAATGACCAGGCCATTTTTTGCGATAGGGCACTACGTTACTTTAGCTGACAATTGCGTGGGCGTGCGGTGCTGTACACAAATAAAGATGATGTCCTTTATTCCCCACAAATAGAGCTTTCTTTTGGTGGTATTTGATCACTCTTGCGGTTTTTATTATTTGTGCTATAAACAAAAAAAAAAACAACAATTTTGAAAAAAAAACCAATATATTTTTTCTGCTATAAAACACATCCAATAAAATAGATTTATGGCATTTTTATTATTTATTTATTTTTTACTTGTAATGGCGGCGATCAGTGACTTTTAGCGGGACTGCGACATTGCGGCGGACAGACTGAACACCTAACTGACATTTTTTACACTTTTTTGGGAACCAGTGACATTATTACAATGATCAGTGCTAAAAATATGAACTGACATTGTATTAATGGCACTGGTAGGGAAGGGGTTAACGTCAGGGGCAATCAAGGGGTTAACTGCGTTCCCTGGGTGTGTTTACTAACTGTATGAGGGAAGGACTTACTGAGACAACACACAGATCTGTGCTCCTGCATAGCAGAAAGACAGTATCTGTGTGTCATCCCTTGTTTACACAGGCAGATCCCCATTCTGTCTCTGCGGGGAACGATTGCGGGCGGCCGGTGGACATCGAATCCGCTGATTGGCTCCCCCGTTGGCCTCCGGTGGTGCGCGCGTGCCCCCAAATGCTAGTGCATGAATTGCCGTGCCGGCACGGCGATTTGCGCAGCTGAGCCACCTTGCCGCAGTATATTAAACAAATGTTTTTCTTTTTTTCTAGGTGCAATTGACACTTTTATTTTGGGGGGGAGGGTATGTGTTTATAGGGTTTTTTCACTTTTTTTTTTTGTCTATGTGATTGTAATTTCTTTGCATAAAAGAAAACAAGAAAAATGAGGTTAAATTGGGATAGTTTTTTGGCAGAACAGGTCCAGGATACTTAACGAATGTCAGGAAGCTACTGTGACGCACAAACATTGCCCATGGAATGGTATCCATACATGCACATGAAAGCGCTCACGCCGAAGCATGTCCACAGTGTCCACTGGTTCCAGATGGCCTATTTAAAGGATGCTCAGATTTATGCTCAGCGCTGACTGGTCTTCAGCTGTCCCTTTGAGCTTTGCTTGTATCCTGTATGCTAACCGTTGCTGACCTAGCCTTTTATTGACCTGACCTTGGATCCTGTTTATGCTTCAGCTTATCTGTTCCTGACCTTGATGTTCTTGTCTGATCTGATGCTTCAGTACTTCATTGCCCGCTCGTTGTTGACCCTGGCTTCCCTGTGACTATGCTTTTGTCTCTGGTTTGGCTCCACATTATTCCCAAGTGCCTGCTTTGGCTGTCCTTCATTCCTGCTCCAGTTGTCGCGGTGTGTTCCTGCTTCAAGCCTGCTGGGAGCTTTTACAAGCCACGCATCAAGAACCTGCAACTCCAGTAAAGTACCCCTTTAACCTTGGCTGGTCTAACCTGCATTGCCTCTGTTCCTGATCTGATGCCCTGCCTGACCCACTGAGTCTATGTCTCCTGCCGCATGTTCTGCTGTCAACACCTGACAGTAGAACTTGTGTTCCTCCTGTCCCTCGGCACCATCTTCTGTTCCACGTCCAGTGGGGCCTGGCCTGGAGATATAAGATAGGCAAAACTTGTCAATTCAGGCTCTGTAACCCTTAGGAGCCTTTTAATGCATTTTGCACCTCTAAACAAAGTGATGAAAGGCTGCCAAAATGTTGCTTTTCAACCTTTATAAGAAGCATGCAAATCATTCTGGGCAAAACTCAGCTGGAACTGAAAAGGAAACATGCAAAAACCATGCAAGATGCATTTAGAGTTCCATTGTGTCTGTATGAATGACCTTTGCAGTCAATCTAGCGGTCAATAAAAGAAACTACAGTATTCACAATGCAGAGCAGAAAGCCTCAGGATCCATCCCAATAGGCAGACTTGATGAGCTGCATATAGATTTATACATTTTCCTGGGGCAACGGCAGGATTAATGCAGTGGTAGCTGGACATTTATTTTCTAGCCCATATTTAACTGAAGAATAATGCTAAAATGAAGGTAACAGGCCATTGTAACTGATGGAACAGAAAAACACAAGGTGTAGCATTCTGCTTCCCAAGCCAGTCTACTGACCACTGTTCCTGACCTACTATTAAACCCTAGGCTCATTTGCAGAGATAAATCAAATCTTCTTATGTGAAGAGGAAATTGTCCCTAATTTAATGTGTAATTTGTTCTCTTCAAATATCCAATCAGGTGCAGGAGAATTTGAAAAATTGACATTCTCCTTCACACGATTGGATACTGAACACGGGTGATTTTAAGAGCTTCAATGCACTTTAGCTAGCTTCACACTTTATTAAACCAAGCTCTATGTTTTCGGAAAATAAATCATAGTCTATATATAGTAGGGATAATATATCAAAGAGGAGGTGTGATCTATAGTAACCCATCAGTCTTCTTATGTGTTTTTTCAATGCAGGTTGATAAATGAAAGTATACCATTGTTTAAATGGCTTGTGATTCTTTCTGTATTTTCTTCCTAAAAGGAAGATTCTAATTTATGCAACATACTTGAACCAATGCAAACACATATGAGCCCATAAGAGTTGATCATATTTTTGAAGACTGATTCAGAACACTGAAAAAGGGTAATTCAGATTGGTTGCAATCTGGAGCTCCATTTTGTAATTGAAACAAAGACCAATATAGGCCGTATAATAGAAACACAATGATTTTACGAAATGGACATAGACTATATTACCAAAAGTATTGGTCCATAAAGACATGGATGAGCTAAGCAAGTTTGGGATGGAGGAACCTAACTGGCTTGCACAGAGTCCTGATCTCAACCCCGATAGAACACCTTTGAGATGAATTAGAGCGGAGACTACGAGCCAGGCCTTCTCGTCAAACATCAGTACCTGACCTCACAAATGCGCTTCTGTAAGAATGGTCAAACATTCCCATAGACACACTCCTGAATCCTAAAAATTGAAAAAGAGACCAATATAGGCCATATGGGCATACGCTATATTACCAAATTGGTCCATAAAGACATGGATGAGTGAGTTTGCGGTGGAGGAACTTGACTGGCCTGCACCTCAACCTGAAAGAACACCTTTGGGGTGAATTAGAGCGGAGACTGCGAGCCAGGCCTTCTCATCCAACATCGGTACCTGACCTCACTTATGGATGAATGGTCAAACATTCCCATAGACACACCCTTAAACCTTCTGGACAGCCTTCCCAGAAGAGTTGAAGTTGTTAAAGCGGCAAAGAGTGGGCCAACTCAATATTGAACCTTACGGAATAAGACTGGGATGCCATCAAAGTTCATGTGTGTGTAAAGGCAGGTGTCACAATACTTTTGGTAATATAATATATGTCGGTTTGACAAGTTACATTTTTTCCGGCTAGGCATCAATCCTAGTGAACACCCTTTTCACTTTGAAAGAAATAGCCCAAGAGAGAATATGCCATTAATGTGTGTATAATTCCTTAAAAGACAAGTGCAGGAATCCAACATACACTACATACTCACCTAGATGGCTGCAGCATCTGTCCAATGCTACAGCTGCCCCCCCACCAGCTCTACACCAAGAACTGAGTAATCAAAGACTGCTGATTGCTCAGTTCTCGGATCCACTCTGAGCATAGAGCGGTGACTGTTAGTCACTAGCTCTCTGCTCTTTACCTCCAGTGCTTACTGGAGTGCCGGGCTGTGGAGGAGGTAGGAGCAGCAGGCTCAGGGTCTCAGTGGCACGCTGAGAGGCTGAGCATGCTGCTGGTCAGGCATCTGGGTGAATTATTGTTGGGATCCCTGCAGAGCCTGGACAGGCTCTATGACATCAGCCAACAGTGGACTTTAGCCTGCTGTCAGCTGAATCTATGTCACAGTTGTGCAGAAATAGGTGTATTCCTGTGACCCATGGGAGAAGTATGGCCAAAAGAGCTAATGAAAAAAAAACAAAATGTCCAAATGCAAGGTCTAATATACACAGCAAGCAATCAGAGTCCACCTTGTACTTGTCTAACTTTAGCAAAGTGAATTCAGATTGGGTAATATTGTTCACTGAACCTTGCACGTAGTGCTTTTCTCCTTTTGTTGTTTATTGAAGAAGGCAAAGGGTGGCATTTATTTAGTTTTTGGTGTGCATGTGAACCAGTAATTGCCTTTTATAATGTAAAAATTTAACTACTATATAGTGCTATGGTATATCTGTGTTGTTGTCAGCTCCAAAGTCTACAACGTACAAAGTGAAGATAACTGACATAAAAGGTGCTGATTCCACTTTATGAAGAACTGCTTAGTGTACAGTGAATCTCCTTTAAACTAGTATATCAACTTGGTTGGTAATTACATTTTGTTTTTATTATAAAATAATGGGATATCCTGCCCTAATTTTCCCTTCTTCCCCAAGGAGGGTATATTAATTATGCTATGCCTATGTATAGCCAAATTGCATGGTGTTTAATTATTTAATAATAGGAATAATCTATCAAGTACATTTTTCCAGGTTAATATTGCACCTTAGTATATTGCCGTTTTTACGTTAGAAGAAATAAAGTTTCCAAAGTCCTGAATTATGTCTATGACTATGTATTTTGCAGCTGAGTGGGTTCCTGTGAGATTAGAAAAAAAGTACACCTGGTTTATAGTTTGGCTTTTGGCACCTGCACAGTTCAGAAATCTATTTTCAATGTGCTGTAGCAGATTTCCTCTTGTTGGGAACTTTGGTGTAATAAAGCACATTTTACCAGCTGTGTGTCTGTTTGTTCTAATACCAGGTGGCACTGCCTTGCCATACGCAGATCGTTCTATTTTTAACATTTCCCTTGATTACTGTTCTGACTCTCTAATCGTGTTCTGCACAGAGCCGCTCTAACCCCATTATTTGAGAAGCGTGATCTTATCTTATGCTAGTTTAATTTGATATTTAAAATATCTTGCACTTGCCATTAATTGGGCTGTCAGCATATACAGGCCAGCCTAGTCAGCATGTGATTGTGTACCGATATGTAAAAGTCATCATGTCTCCATTGCTCTTCCTCTCAGGAGGTGAGGTGAGGGATTGTCAGTATTGTAACATTTAAAGGGAATCTGTCACAAACTGAGGACCTGTGTGATTAAGCTCTGGCAAAAGCTGCCATTCCATGAATCAGGCGCCATATGCCGGTTCTGTGGCAAATATGCAAAACCTGTCCTGTAACTTCTGTACACTATGTGTCAAATATTGTTTTTTTTAGCTATTGCACAAACAGCCTAATAATTGCAGTTGTAATTATCTCTGCATATAGTTATACTACGGTTGACTCTTAAAGCAGAGTTCCACTTTTGTGTTTATTAAGTCAGCAGCTACAAAAAGTGTAGCTGCTGACTTTTAGCCTGATTTCACACTGACAGCGGGACTGAAATTGTGCGAGTTCAGCTGACCTCGCACAATTTCATACCTGCATGTTAGTCCAACTTCTAGGGCTAATTCAGAGACATCTGTGCGGGTTGCTGCACAGATGTCTATACAAATCGCACCCCAAAGTTGCCAAAAGTAGTACAGAAACTACTTTTGGGAATCGGTGGGCATGCCAAATTGCACCAATATGAAACTAGGCTTAATAAACAACCACTCACCTGTCTCACGATCCAGTGATGCGGCCGCCCAAACCCTTGGGTCTCTCTGGCGCTGGTGTCACAAGTGTGGGCACCCGGCTGTGACAGCTTGCGGCTTCACAGCTAGGTGCGCACTGTGTATACGTGAGTTGCGCTACGCCTCCTCAATGGCCGGGCAATCTTCTGGGACTTGTGACGTGTCCCAGAAGATCTCATTGCGGGAGGGGGAGAGGAGAACTTCTGCTTGAGCTGCTTAGGCAGAAGTGGGAGCTGGGTACCTGTCAAAACTAGGTACCCACTCCCCCCCCCCAAAAAAAATGACATGCCAAATGTGGCATGTAAGGGGCTTCCACTTAAAGCGGAAGTTCCACTTTTGGGTGGAACTCCGCTTTAAAGTGGATCTACACTGCATCTGAGCACCACAAACCAAAAAACAATATTGGATTAATTTTTAGTATTCAAAGCAAACTTTCCCATCCATCCATGTCTCCATGCTTTATTTTCCTGAGAAATCACTTTGAAAAACACTCCCCTAGCATTTCTGGTCATGGCCATCTTGATTAAGGGCAGATGATTCATGTAGCATTTACTTCCTGGAATCCATCTGCCCTTAGCTCAGGCATGCATACAGGAGAGTGTGCTTAAATGAGAAAACCCCTCCTACCCTCCTGAAGACTCTTGGGATGTATGATATAAGTTATGTAGGCCTGGAAACCAGGAAGTAACTGAAGAAATGTAAAAAAAAAGTTTAAAATAAGTAAATATGATATACGTTCCTATCTGTTAACTAATGCTAGCAGCATGAGCATTAAAAATAATCAATGTTGATTGGGAGACTGAAGTTCCACTTTAACCTCTTTGCACCAAGCACACGCAAATATGCGGCCTCTTGGTGGCCAGGCCTTTGAGGCAAGCATACACAAATATGCAGCCTCTCACCGGCCAGGCCCTGGCGCAGAGTGGCTGCATATTTTGAGCTGTGCCGAGAGCATGCACCTGCACAGTTACTGGCAGCTAACAGAAAGCTCCCGTGTTCGCAGGGACAGCCAATCACGGTGGTCATATGACCATATGCCCCGCCCTGCCTCCCAGCATTCTAAACCCCTTAAAGGGCTGGAAGGTGCCAGCTCTAATGGGTTAAAAGAGTGATAACAAGTACCATTGGTGGTCAGAGAAGCTAAATATTACAACCAGGTCTGATTTTTAGTCTATGGTTCTTGGCTGTCTCCAGCATGATGATTCCTGAAACTCCCAACTCCCTGATTCTGACTTGCTCAAGGAGAGGCAAACATCTCCTTAATGTTCTTAGGGATAATTCTGCCTGCCTATGGTAACAAATGGAGTGGATTGTATTAGTGATATTTAGTGATTTTGAAAAAGTTTCGCAAGTGACATAAACATTATTGCTAGTTGAGGTTACTTTGCTACCTGCTAGCAAAAACTCAGTTGCTAAAAAAAAAAAAAAAGCAGAAATGGGGCAACAACGCAAGAGTGTGGGCAGTCATGGAGTGATTATGGATTATGAAAGTTGAATTAAACGACTCTGCCACTGGCAAGCTGTTACCAGCAACAGGATCTTCCATTTAACATGGGCCTTAAAATAACGGAAAATTGTTTCAAATACTTAACGTAATTTTTCTTTCCTGATGCCAAACCATGGCTGCATACTAGTGATAGAGCCCCGCCTCTTGACCACTCCCTCAGGACCAGTGAATAGCATAAAAAAAGGCATAGTTAGCCACCACCCCCCCCCATTCTTTGTAACAAGCTACATACCAAAACGCACAGGGTGGGCCCATATGCTGCCATGGTTTGGCATCAGGAAAGGAAAATGACGGTAAGTATTTGATACAATTTTCCGTTTTCCTGACGCCAACATGGCAGCATACTAGTGATAAATAACTAGCTTACAGGGTGGGTTCTACTTGCCAAACCAATATTCTAATTAGGATGGGACAGTGGACTGAATAGTCCTTCCTACAAAGTCCACTGATGACAAGGCACCTTTGTCTACTCCATAAAGTTTGAATAGGTATGCTGGGATGAGCATGATACTTCTACAGATGGATACTATAGATGCTCCCAAATGGGCTGCCTGTGAGACTGCAACCACTCTGGTAGAGTGCACCGCCGCTGATGGAGGCTCACGCCCCCTCGCCCTATATGCATCACCAAGCCTGCTAGATTCCAGGCAGTAACCTCTTTTCCTTGATGATTCCCAGCTGGAATGACAAAAGGCTTATTAGATGATCTGAAAGTAGCAATTGTGAACAGGTGCTTCTTTCTGAAAACGTCCAGGTCGTGTGACTTTCCTATGTGATGTTCTGGAAATGTAGGCAATTCCCAGATGTCTGTTAAATAGAGGGCTATTGCTACCTTTGATACAGGATGACCTACCAGACAGAACTCTACTCTTTTTGTAAAGAAAACATTTTTTTTTTTGAAGCTCCAAGAGCTTGAATCTCAGACAAACTTCTGCTTAACGTTTTTGCAATAGATACTGTCTTGTAGGTAATGGCCTGAACCAAAAACTGCTCTGTTGGAGCAAACGGTTGAACGGACAGGAGATCCAGCAACACCAATCGATCCCACTGGGAAAGACTCCTTTCCGTTTGTAAAATATAAAATAGTGTATATACCGCACTAAAATTGGTGTGAATATGATTAAGTGCGGTTGCAGCTAATCATTAGGATACCACCCAAGTTCAAAAATACAATACAAAAAACTGTGCAACCAAGGATTAAAGTGCTAGTGCAAAAAACATATATATGAGGGTATACAGTGCAAATTGTACAAGAAGTGCAAGTTTTGCAAGAACAATACCAAAAACTGAACAACCAATTATTAAAGTGCTAGTGCATAAAACATACTTAGTGAAGGTATGCAGTGCAAAAAATATAGAACAAATTTCAATCAATCAGAAAAGTCTATGTACAGTCCACTGGGATCAAGGTTTCCCTGAATATGCATAAATGTAAATATAAAGTAGAAAGTAGACTCCTCCACCGAGTGCAAAAGGAAAGTGAGATGAAGCTTCAGTGTCACCACACACTCAGATAAGTAAGACTCTTACCAGAGCCTGTTGGCTACCTATCTCTAGGTCAGTCTCACAAGCAGGCAGATAGCCTCTGCAGGCATATACTAGGAGGAGGTTGCAAAGCAGCCTTTCTTCTCAAAATGGATTTGTTCGTCCCCTCAATGGAATCAGGATCCACCCAAATTCATATATATATATATATATATATATATATATATATATAAGAGAAGGATCCAATAGTCTGATACTGCTATTGTTTATTAAAATTCATAAAAGATTGCCAAATGGCTACTCACATTTCATCAGATTTCAGTGTGCATGTAAGATAAAAACATCAAGCCGGCTGTCACATACAAATCGCCCGTGCGTTCCGTTTGTGACTGAATCCTTATGACTGCCTTCAAAGTCGTGCAGACTGAAGGATTCTTGGCCCATTTAAATTTGTTATTGCCAATATGGCTGACACTTGCCAGCTCAGTGAGGATAGACTAAGGCTCATGTCCAACCCAGCCTAAAGGAAGTATAGAACAGCTGGAGGCAGTAGGTTCAATGTCTCACCCTACCGAGATAACGCAAACTTGCTCCAGATTTAGGCATTGATGTTGTAAGTAGAGTGCCTTCTAGCACTCAACAAAGTAGAGATTGCTCTGGAGCAACCGGAGTTCCCCCCCCCCCGCCTCCCCTATTAGCACCCTGGTTGCAGTCCTGGTCTGCATATGTGCATAGGGGAAATGTCTTCTGTATTCTGAAGTGAATGGCCAAGGAAAATCGAGGGCTTCATGGCCAATATGGAGGATTGGCTATGACAACCATGTGCTCCTTTGACAGACTCTAGAGGAATCTCATTACGATAGATGTTGGGGAGGAAATATATAGGCTAGATTGCAGCCCCAAGGAGAGACCAGAGCGTATGGCCCCTGAGCCTTGGGGTGCGGAAACAAGGCCAGACATACCCAACATTTGTGATTGCTATGGGTAGTGAAGAGGTCTGTCTGTGGTAGGTCCACATGCGGCACTTTCTTTTACTCTACCTGGAGGGCCCAAGTTATGATCTTACACACAAGCCAACTGCTTTCATAAAATGCCCCTGCTTGAGTGGATTCAAATGTATGGCTATCCAGAAAGTTGAAGGAAAGTGGAGAGGTGGAGACTCCATTGAGTTTTTAAACCAAAAAAAGGCCTTGCAGATATGAATGGGGTCATACTTCTTTTCCTGAAATTTCTTGGCAAGTATAACTGCTTGTTGGTCATAATCAGCAGTATTACTACAGTTTCGCCGAAGGCCTCAAAACTGACTGTACAGAATATTCTCTTTCCACTTGGGATGATGGCACCTATCCCGACGGAGATTGCTGTCAGTGTGATTTACTGCTCCTTATAATTAGCATTCGGTCAGGGATGCTGAATTCCATGTTGTAACTGCACTGCCATAGCAAACAGGGGTACCGAGACCCTTTATGGTCAGTTCCATCTATCTGGGAGGTATCATCTGTGAGCTGTTAAAAGAAGGAAGTGCAGTGGAAGGGAACCCACAGAAGGTTATTTCTGCCTGCCTATTTGACCCACTAGGAATAGTGAGTCCTTGATCATTGGTAAGAGTACCCATCTATAACATCTCACCTGGTGTGCATGCCTCTGGTGGTGGAGTTATCTCTGAATAATTTTTGAAGGCATTCCCTTATACCACAAGTGGGATCTTTAGGAGACTTTGGGACTGTTTCCGGAGGATACCCATTTTTCACAATTTATTTTATTCTTTTTAATCACTGGGCTTTGTGTTATTTTCTTTCATTATATCAAATCACAATATTGCTTTCTATGTGCACTGTTGTGTATGCATTTTTTATATGTATGTTATCACTCATTCAGTTGATATTTTGAATTTATCCTGGTGCTCTGTCACATTAGAGCTCCAGTGTTTAACCCTGCATTTAGACACGGGGGCTCCTCATCACACTAGAGCCTTGTTGTTTGTTTTTTCACTTTTGTTTTTTCACTCATGTTTTAGCGCAACTATATATTTTGTTTGTTGTCTGTCTGTGGCAGGCCCCACCTATGGACCAGCTCAGAGAAGACCTGGGATGTAGACCCACTTGTTGTGCTCTAGGAAGCTTGCATGATAGTCGGTCTGCCTATGTGTTCAAAAGTCTGCTGGGAGGTAAACTGCTTCCTGAATTTGCTAGTGATCTTCCGTCCCAGACTTTATGGGTTTCACCTCTCTCAATAGCATACTGCTGATAGTGAGAGTTCCTCCCTGGAGCTGAATATAGGCAACTGCTGTCCTGTTGCTCAACTGCAAGGAGACTGGTCTTCCCTTGATTCTGTGTAGAAAGGCCAAAGTGCTAAAAAGGCTGTTTGAACTTCCAGCGCATTCGAGACTACCCTCCTTGGCTGGAAATGTCCATTTGCCTTGAATGACAGTCCCTCACAGTGTGCCTCCCAGGCTGTCTTGCCAACATGATTCATAACATTGATCCAGTGTAATGGTTCAAAAGGGCCGTGACTTCCTCAAGGTCTTTCCATCACCGTGGACCGCTACTCATACTAAGTGACACTGTTCTCAACTGTGCTCAATCCCGTTTCCTCCCTTGCGCTAAGAATCCTAGTTGAAACTTGTGCAGGCGCCTATGGAATCATCGGTATGCATGCCATCAAGTGCTCAAACAAGTGAAGGTAGCTGTCCTCAGAATTCTCTTCCTGACTGTCACTGTTTCTCTGATGTAAGCAAAACAGAGGAATTAGCAGAGCACCCCCCAACTACACTAACTGTTGGGTTGGAGAAAGTCAGCTCCTCTTTCCCCTATTTTTTTTTTTTTTAAGTTGATAACCCAGCCATATCTCTGCAGGGTATGTATGAGGACCTCTTGGTGCGACAGCAATTGTTCCAGTCCCCTGGATAGAAGAAGAATGATGTCCAGGTAGTGACAAACCCATAGACCCTGTTCTCTGAGTGGAGCTGACATGGCACTGAGACCCTTGTCAACATTCTCAGAGATATTTATTATTTATAGGTCACAAGGTAGGCTGTTAAAGTGGAGATGCGTCTAATCGATCACCAAACCTACTTATTTTGGAAAGAAAAGGAAATTTGGGATGTGAGGATAGGCATCCTGACAATCCAGCAGTAGCATCCAGCCAACTGCTTGTACTATTTTAATGGACTCCATCTTTAAGATCTCTAAGAGGGCCAACAAGGTTTAACCTCTTTCGATCTGCAACTAGACACTAGCCTCTGTCCCATGCGAACTACAAACAAGGTTGGGTAGAAAACCTGCAATCTTTCCTGTGAATAGGACCGGGACAATGACTCCCTGAGTCTAAAGTGTCTGTAAGTATTGTAGCAGCCCACCCGCTTTTGGGGTGGATTTGGCAGAGAAATGGTCTGGAGGAGAAGCAGTGAGGAATCCCTGAAGTGACCATGAGTGCCTAATACCTTCCTCCAAGGATCTGTACAACATGCTGTCCAAAAACCCATAAACCCATCTTATGGGAGCAGATCAGACTTACCTCCTGTCACTTATGATATGGCTGTCTCTAGTTACCTACTAAACAGAGATCTTCTGCCATGAAGTGACTCACATCAGTCTTGTTTTTAGGAAGCAAGACACTGCCCATGGTCATCGCTATGGCCAGGCACCTGGTTGAGAATATTGCTGCTTCTGCAATACAGTTCAGAGACACATTCATCTTGGCTAGGGTTCGAATGATATCAGCTTCATGGATTTCCTCTCCAATGGCTGTCTCTATCTCCCAGAACCTAAAACCTAAAGCACTAGTCATCAAGATAAGGGCAACTGCCGGACGGCAGACCCCTGTTGGTTGCCTCGTTACTATGCTACAGTCGCATTTAATGTGGGCATGGATTTCAGTGATGCTATATCTGGTCTCTGACAAGGATAACACTTGTATAGACAATCAAAGGAGAAACTTTCTCTGGACTTTGCCATCCATCTGATTACATTTCTTCCATAAAAGGGGAAGGAATTGCTGTTTTGAAGAAAGAGTAAATATGACTTTGTCTTTTTACCCATGTAATGGCCTGCATGACCTCCTGGATCCACTGTTCCACGAAGGTAAAAAACTGAAACCAAGCAGCTCCAGGTTTTCCTCTGATGAAGAGGAGCTATTAACTGCAGGCTGCACACTCACCAGGGTAGCCCAAGCCTCAGCCCACAGACACTTACATAATGGCAGATTTCGTTCCTAAAGAGGAAACACTGCAGGGCCCCATCAAGACCCACAGAAGGGGCACCCAGGCTTTTTAGAGCAATTTAGCATCCCAAGCACTGGGTCTTCGGACTGGGAGATGCTTGAACTCAGACGGCTACTGCACAGAGGCAGAGGTGGGGACATAGAACCGCTTACTCTTCACTGCAGAACTGAGTGGTTGAGCGCCACATGCCAGGGTGCCAGGTTGCTTTTCTAGTGGCTAGAGTAGCAACTAGGAGGGGGCTACCTGGCTGGCATAACTGAAGTGAGTCCAAAATAGCATCTTGCATCATAATTAATAAAGATATTTGGTGTTACCTGTTAACTGCGAACTCCTCCAAGCAGTCTTTACTCACCAGCTTATTGGCTACAGGCGCTGTGCCATAGGCCCTGCAGGATTCTTGCTGGGGCATTGGCGTTGCTCTGGGGAAGAGCCGATAAGACGTCTTCTTTGGAACCTTTTCCCTTGAGTGGGTGCGGCATCTGCAGTTACACTCTTATGAAGACTGTCCGCATTTCCCTGGCTCTTGATTTTTGAGAGCATGAGCATGCGGGGCTGAACACACTCAAAGCAATCCGCATAAGGAGGCACTCTTTTTCTGCAAACTTAGAAACACGGTGGTCCCGTGGACCTTTGCACTTGAGGGTCTTTTTGCATAAGCGGTGACTGACTCATGGCTTGAGGACAAATAGGACGGCCAGCTGAAATGAGGTTAGCCAGAAAGGAAAATAGCACCCGAGAGAGAAGGTCTTTTGACATTAAAAAGAGAGGATAAAAAATATATGCCTTCATAACAAACAGAAAATAAAAGTCTTTTTTTTTTTTTTTTTTACCAAACAAAATAAATAAATGTGTATATATATATATACATTTCTCTTTTTTTTTTTTTTGAGTAAAAGAAACAAATGAATGCAGTATATATATATATATATATATATATATACACACATACACATATATATATATATACATACATACATACATACATACACACACACCCACACACACACACACTTTTTTTTTTCTTTTTGATGTACTGCCTGTTAAAAATCAGCAGGGGGAGCTCCTTGATTGCTGGCATGGCAACAGTGAGCTTTTGCCCATAAGCAAGATGACCGGTGCAGCCCGATGATGTCATCGAGACGCCCCAGGCAAACAGAACACAAACATGGAGACATGGGAGGCAGTCAAAAGAGAAACAGATCAAGGTAAGGGAGAACACATATGAGACAGCACAGAATAAAAGGGATAAAAAAGGAAAATGAATGAACTAGCTGGCCCTCCCAAGCCTCAGCCCACAGACACTTACATAATGGCAGATTTCGTTCCTAAAGAGGAAACACTGCAGGGCCCCATCAAGACACACAGAAGGGGTACCCAGGCTTTTTAGCACAATTTAGCGGCCCGAGCACTGGGTCTTCTCACTGGGAGAGGCTTGAACCCAGACGGCTACTGCGCAGAGGCAGAGGTAGGGAAATAGAACTGCTTACTCTTCACGGGTGCGTGGAGGTATGAGGAAAAAAAGAAGAGCGGGGGGGGGCTAACTATGACTTTTTTATGCTATTCACTGAGAGATCCGCCTCTTGACCACTCCCTAGTGGTCAAGAGGCGGAGCTCTATCACTAGTATGCTGCCATGTTGGCGTCAGGAAAAAATATTTTACTGTCGATCAATCTTGTGCAGACATTTGTTATCAAATAATGGAATTGCTGTTAATGAGGTAATGCCTGGCTGTGCACAATGAGTGAGAACTGTTGGTGCTTGTACAGTATATACTTTCATTTTGAGCAGCACCGTGCCCTCTGATTATGAATTTCTTCCAAAAAAAGCCTAGCCACACAGGTGTCTGCTTTATGACAGAGTCCCTTTGATACCTACTTCACATCCATAAGCCTGCTCTAATTTATCTAGACAATAACATATCCTGTTAGTTATGATACACCCCCTTTATGAGTCCTTGAAGTAAAAGAGCAGTGAAGAATGTGTTTTCTATTTATTGCCATGCATAGCTGCATTTAATGGAAACGTCATTCATTCATGCAAATTCAGTGCTGGCTGAAAAGGAAAAGCTTTTTGCCACAGTTGCAGCCTGTTGTAATTTAGCATTCGTCCCTTGCTTCTAGGCCTGTGATTCAGTTCTGTGCCAGTAGACACATTTTATTGTTCTGACCTATATAATAATTTATCTTGGTGACCATATACATTTTTTTGGTGATTAAAAGTTAATTACAGTTATTGTCTGTAAAGACTAAAAAGCAAAATAAATTTGGTTTTACTGCCTTCAGCTGGCCCTATACATTAATTTTCTTTTTCAGCCCCAAGGCCTGAATGAGATATAACCCCTGATTTACCCATCTAAGCAACATAGATGGACAAATCTACAGTGCTGGCTAGTCTATTTTGACACAGGCACAGAATAGTTGCCCTTTGGGCTTTAAATGAGGCATAATACATAAATAAAAAAATATATAAATTGATTCTACAAGAATTTGACACATACATATAAAAATGATTTGGTATGTCTAGCCGGTTGGTTGCATATGTCAGTATA
This sequence comes from Glandirana rugosa, assembly GCA_018402905.1. Classification (NCBI taxonomy): domain Eukaryota; kingdom Metazoa; phylum Chordata; class Amphibia; order Anura; family Ranidae; genus Glandirana; species Glandirana rugosa. The sequence continues at coordinate 49,960 of BLSH010243271.1, forward strand.
AAATATGCATCAAGCTGATCTATTTTACAATGCATGTTTCAAATAACCAAAGTAATTCCAGTTTAAAAGAAGGAATGCATCTTGTAGCTCTTCGCGTTTCGGGAACACAGTTTCACTTCTTCAGGAGTAGATGCCTCCAACAACAATTCTCTAAACTAAAGAACAGATACATATATTAAAGCATTCCGTAATTCCGTACCAATACCATACATATTGTCCTAAGGATTAAGGACTTACAAACCAGCTTGAAGCTTGATCAAACAAGAAATCTTCAATTTGGCGACTGCTGCTCAGTATCTGATCCGGGAGTGGTGGAAGGGTCCAGAACACCTAATGGGAGAAACCAAGGGGCAGCACAAGAGAGTACATGGCTGGGATAAAGAGATCAAAACCAAACCTATGAAAAGGAGATATACAGAGTGAAGCTGAATTACAAATGTGCTAAGTACCTCGAAGTACTACCAACATGACAGAAGAGGAAATAGATCAATATATTAGGGGTGAGAGTAACATATATATATATATATATATATACTAGAGGGGTACTGCACTAAATGAGTGCTACATTGGTAAAAGGAAACTGAAAAAGTGAAAGAAAGGAAAAAGAAAAATGAAAAGGGGGTAGGACATGGGATAGCTTAACCAATTCAAGACCGAGCCTGTTTTTTGGGTTCGGTGTTTATGAGTTAAAACCAGTTTTTTTGCTATAAAATTACTTAGAACCCCCAAACATTATATATGTTTTTTCTAACACCCTAGAGAATAAAATGGCGGTTGTTGCAAAACTTTATGTCACACAGTATTTGCGCAGTGGTCTTACGAGCACAATTTTTTTTAAAAAATTCAGTTTTTGAGTTAAAAAATAAGACAACAGTAAAGGTAGGCCATTTTTTTCCATACTGTGAAAGATAATGTTACGCTGAGTACAATGATACCCAACATGTCATGCTTCAAAATTGCGTCCGCTCGCGGAATGACGACAAATTTGCAACTTAAAAATCTCCATTGGCGAGTTTAAAATATTCTACAGGTTAGCAGTTTTGAGTTAAAGAGGAGGTCTAGTGCTCTAACGATCGCGGCGATACCTCACATGTGTGGTTTGAACACCGTTTTCATATGTGGGCGGGACTTACGTATGCGTTCGCTTCTGCGCGTGAGCTCGCGGGGACGGGGCACTTTCATTTTTTTTTTTTTAATTATTTATTTTACTTTTTATTTCTACACTGTTCTTTTTTCTAAAAAAAATTTTGATCACTTTTATTCCTATTACAAGAAATGTAAACATTCCTTGTAATAGAAAAAAGCATGACAGGATCTCTTAAATATGAGATCTGGGGTCAAAAAGACCTCATATCTCATATTTACAGTAAAATGCAAAAAAATAATAATAATTTGAAAAAAAGGACAGTGCAAAAAAAATGGGCCATTTAAGAGCATTGGGCGGAAGTGACTTGTGACGTTGCTTCCGCCCTGCCATGTTATGGAGCCGAGTGAATGGCTTCAGTCGCTCACTCGGCTCACGGACACTGGGGGAAAAGGAACCGATCATCTCCGCCGCTGCCGATGGGAGGTGCCCCAACTGATAAAAGTGATCTAGCTGCTGAGACCACTTTTATCTTACACAGAATCGCCATCTGAAAAAAAGATACCGGGGTTATGGTAGCTATCTGCTACCATAACAACAGTATTCCACATCAAAGTGTCCGCCGTCAGGTGACGGCGTTGGTCCAGAAGTGGTTGAAGTGAAAGATGTGTAGAATAACAGGAGTGACAGTATTTGAAACACCAGTATGAGTACTGATTCCACACAGAGCTAGACCCATTTCAATTGTGTAAGGGATTAGCTCAGTAGCGGGGTGTGTAGGATCCCCTGGATGGGTCACAGCACAGTGAAGTAGGCATGTACAGACAGCAGGATCTTTGTGAAAGCAAAAACTGTGGTTTATTTACATGTCTGTGATTACAAAGTGCAGGCATCAAAACAGGTAAAATAAAACAAAACAGAATATAAACCCTTGCCACTTTGGACATCTAACTACAGACACAGGAACCTGACTACTTGTTCTGCCACAGCCTACCACTGCCCAGACACTTGGCGATCACACAGAAATAAACAGACTTAATCTCGCCATTCAGAGGTATTGCTGCTCCCTAGTCTGTCAGGCACAGAGATCTGGTTCCAGGGTGAAGCCCCTTGTTGAAGCAACCTGGGAGTTTTATAGAGCCCTGAGTGCTTTATCTGTTACACCTGAGCTCGTTAACCCTCATTGAGCCCAAACAAGCTCACTACATAGCACAAACACGAAAGCAATCAGTGTACAGCATAACCCTGGGACAAATATATCTCCCATCCTGGACACAACCCATAGATTTTCCTGGCTTACTGTCACAATATATAGTGTAAATAAGGGAAAAGTACCAACTAGTCAAATATTTACCCAGTGTTCTCCAGCCACACAAATTTAAGCTACAATGGAATGGCCCTCAATGCCCCCCCCCCCCAATTTATCCCCAGAGGAAACTCTGGCCCCTACCAGCACCATGTTTGCCCACAGCAAAAGGGCCAGATTCCCACCATTCACGCCCAAGGACATGTGGGCCAGATTGCGGCTGGGCCACAATTCACCCCAAAGCATGATAACGTGCATACGCGCACAATATGTCGGCGTAATGACGTCACACACGCCAACGTGCTTGCCGATGTCACACGCTAGCAAAACATGACACCAATGCAGATGGACACCCAGCATTCTGCAGCCTAAAGAAGTGAAGATAGTATTAGGCAGGAATATTTGCAGCCCCGCCCAGAAAATGGGAGAGGCTGGGAGGAAACCCGCCAGGCACCTGGTACTGTTTGGTAAAGAATTTTCCACCCGGCTTCTTCGACAAAAGCCAATTGCAAATTGGACTTTTATTGAACCAGGTGGTGCCAACAAG
>BLSH010243271.1:60737-78011 GCA_018402905.1 Glandirana rugosa
ACCTTTAAAGATTGACCGACTTCGTTTACTGTTTGTACTCGTGTAGTGTTTTATAATTCAACCATTTATTGACTGTTATACAACTAGACAAGCTTACTACTATAAATAGCGTGTTACTCACCGGTCATGTACCACTTCTATACAGTCACTATTACATTGTATCATCGACGAGGACACATGTAGATGTCATTTGTCAAGTTTGTGTCATTTTTTATTATTATTAACAGTAAGTAGTTAAAAGATACGCAATACTGATCACAACTCGCTTGGGCCTGACATTGCAAGCCCAGGCATGGCTTGAAAACCCACAGGCACCGTGCCTGGGCCTGGGCCTGTAAAGTTTTTAGCAAGCCCAAGCCAGGCCCCAAGACGATAAAACCCGAACGATTTTTGAAATGTCCGGGTCCGGGTCCGTGCCACGGACACCCAAAAGTTCGGTACGGACCCGAACGTTACAGTCCGGGTTCGCTCAACACTAGTCATAACGCATAGAAAATTGATGAATGACAATTATTATTATTTTTTACTGTGTTTGAACTGTTTACTGTAGATGTACACAGGAGCAGCTACTATGTTACATTATCACTGACATATCTTCACCATGTACTGGCCACTCATTGTGCGATAAATATCATCATTCGAACAGATCAACATATTGTCAGTTATTTACCAACTTAATATTTTGTGATGTGCTCATGTTTGTCATTTGCTTCAGCCAGTTAGAAATTTCCATGAATTAACTGTGTACAGGGTACACTTTTAAAATATTTTCTGTGCCTTCTGTGCACTCAAATCTCAAACTAAAGCACACCTGTATAGACCCTCCCCATATTGGATTCCCCTTGGGTATGTACTGTATTTCCTTGCTGTCCTACCTCTTATTGTGCATCCCTGCCCAGAGATACACAGCCAGTCCTGACAGTTCTGGCCAGACCCTGACTAAACCTACTGTGCATGCATGCCATGATCCCAGTTCATTCATATAAAGTGATCTGTAGTCAATATCATGTTTGAGTATAGACCCATTTGTAAAAATAAATGGGAACTACGTGGCACATTGCTTTGTCTTTTATTCTTTGTAATTACTGTTCACTGTAATCAGTGTTGTGGCGTTGATTATTCTGGCCTGTTCAGTGTTTCACCTGCTGCAGGTTTGATTGCTCTGTCTGCTTTCTAAAGAACTGTGGATCTCTCTGGAACATAGGTGTGGAGCAAAGCAAATGGGCAGCATGAATATTTATACAGCCCTGGCCAACCCTGGGGGGGGGGGGGGTTGGCCCAGATGGCTACTGGGAGTCTGTATAAATACTCTGGGAATTAGACCTTTCAGGTCTTTTCCTGTAGGGGAGGGATACAGCCTAGAGGTGGCTGCTTGCCCCCTTTAGATTACCCTACCATGTGCTTGCAAGGTGCTGTGGCCCCCAGGTCAGCATTGCTGAAGTTGCAAAGAAAATAAAAAGAGGGGCTGTCGTTTAAAGATCTAGTCTGGTATCACAGGGAGAATGGTATTACACAGATGTTGGAACGAGGCAACTAACTTTTGTGAGTACAGACTGCTGTGAGAGATCTTATAGACTTTTGAGCTGCTGTCATCCCTCTGGTGCTAGAGGGTCAGCTGCATGTGTGTAAAGGGGACATTGGCTGGTGTCCTGAACAACTCAGACTATCTAATTTATCTGTTCTAATTGCTCAAAAGAGGAGGCTTCTGTGCCTCTAGTTACTACTACTAAAAAGTCCACAGTCTACTTTTACAAGGGCTCTGCTTACAGTTCTACAGAAGGAAATTTACTGTCCTCACTTTGTATGCAGTTCTTTTTGGAGTATCCCACTCATTTCCCCAGAACTATGCAAGTTACCCCAAAAATAAAAACACCAAAATGAACACCCTTGGATTGCTTATTGAGCGGAAGAGAGACTGTGGCCATGTGCCTGGCTGCCGGCCAATTACTGGGAAAAAGAACCTGGGCAAATTTCTATTGGCTCTTACAGGAGTAGCGCCACACTAATATTTAAAATTAGCCGTTAACGTTTCCCTTACAACTAAGACATAACACTTTGCTCAGTGGTGAAAAATATTTATCCATATCAGAGTGTGAATTTTTAATTCAGGTTGATTTTAAAGCAGAGTTCCACCCACATTTTTTACTCTTCACCATGCAGCACTAATGTAATCCTTAAAATGAATTGGCAATGTATTTATTTTTTCTGTTCACTTACCTGATTTATCACTATATCTAATTTAACTTCCTCCTTTAGGGGCTGTGGCGCCGTACGTCATTTTCAACTTTGCATTGGCTCCTTGGAGATCTTGGCCAGCTTGGCATGGCACTGCTCCCCTTAAATCTAACATTGGCGTCTATGGAAAATCTTGGTCTGCTTGGCATGTCGCTGCTCCCATAACATTTATCTTTGGTGTCTATGGAAAATCTTGATCAGCTTGACATGGCACTGCTCCAGTGCCATGTCAAGCTGACCAAGATTTCCCATAGAAGCCAATGTTAAATGTTACTGGAGCTGTGCCATATCAAGCAGACAAAGATTGCACCTCACTGCACATGCACGACATTGGCAGGTGCATGCTGGGTAGCCAGCATGCATGGAATCCAGGAAGGAGGACACTGCGGCTTCAGGTGCCCACACTGGAGATGGCCGCACTGTGCAGGAACTTCACAAAATAAGAAAACGATGCTGCACAAATAGAAAACTGGGCATAGTTTACAGCATACCTTTGTTACACTGCACGAGGCATAAGTATTCTAGGGGTATTTTTATCTTAAAAGTCATATTTCAGCTGGAACTGCGCTTTACTAATAAAACAGCACTGGTAAAATGGCTTAAAACTTAAGTTCTACAGAGAAAATGAAATCTTATTTCAGGCATTTTAATTCCCACCTGAGAATAACAGGAACTTTTTCTTGGTTTGGGGAATTTTCTTTTGTATGTGCAAATGTAACGGCCAGAAAATCTCAGAGATGTATCCTTTATTTTCTTACTAATGCATCCAACATTTCTTGGAACGATCCTTGAATGATTTCAGTCCCATTTCTTCCTGCTAACCCAGTTAGAAACAGATGTTTCCCATATTTCTTGTCCTTGTCAAGTTTAGCAGGTTGTGTTGCTTATGCTGTTACACTCTAGATTGTATATTAGAAAACAGCCTATTGGTCAAAGGCATATCAATATTGCTGTAATTTTATTTGTACAAATGAGTTGCTTTGCCTGGTAGAAATTTTTACCCATATGATCTAAAACATGAAAACTCTTTTATTTTTCATATGTGGCAATCTTTGTAATTGTTATTTAGAATTTTGAATTCTAAAATAAATGGACCACCCTACAGTAGGACTATGAGGTACAAAAAGCATCTGTATATTATTTTTTTTTAATTTACATTTTTACATATCATGATGGAGTTATCATCTCCCGGGCCCATTTCTGGGTGGTAAGTATGCTTAATACTTTCGAATTGGTTCTGCATGGTTATATCCAACAAACTGTCATAGTTTGTCATGGTTCATATTATATTTTATATAGAGGAACGACCAAATATCACTTCTACTACACTGGGAGAAAAAAATGTAAGCAAACTGCCAGCTGTTATAGAGGCTGATAGATTGTTTACATGCTGGTACTGCCATCATAATACTCACTGCAGCAGAAAGTAAAAGGGTTAAAAACTATAAACCTGTATTCCATCTTTTTTTATGTATTTTCTTTAGATCATTTTTGAAGCTCTCTGTTTTAGACGTCATGTACACTGGTAGCTCCTAAACTTTTAAGAGCTTTTGGCATTTTTTGCCAAACCTTCTAAACTCAACTCAATAAAAACCTATGTGTCAATGAACAAATATGCTTTTAGTAGAGTTTAGGAGCTGCTGTGTTTGGGTGAGGTTATACCTCCCTCTCCTAAATGAAGAAGAATCATGTTCAGGATAGGAATGTTCTGACCTCCGGCCATGGGAAAACTCAAAACATGGCAAAGTCTCGGCAAAAATTATATAAACAATGTGTGATTGCACTGTCCAATGGTCCAAAGGTGAGCACAGCAAATCCAAACATGTGAAAGGAATCAGAAGACTAGGAGAAGCACTGTGGCAAGGAGATCTATATGGAGATACCCCCCTGGGGAAGCTAAGCCATTAAAGGAGGATTTGAGTGGAGGACCATTATCTGGTTTATGGGATTGATTCTTTTCCTGCTTTGTTGGAGCATTTATGGGTCTTGAATTAAGGTTGAGCGTGCATTTCACCAGGCGACGGAGCGCTATTTGATGATGTGGTGGAGCACAAAGTGGATTTAAGGAGGAAAATACACTGAAGACACAATTGAAGACAAAATAATAGAGCACTTTCTGTGTGGACTGTTCGGACATATTTTTTTTATTATTTTTTTTATTTGTATATCATATACCTTTTAGTTTTTCCACAGACTTGTGAGCACTTTATTACATTATTATATGATAGTCACTAATACTGATGATTGATTTTTAATAGGTGATAATTAACATTTGCCAATATTTTTATTATAATTTGGGCAGCACAATCACACATTGCTTATATAATTTTGCACTTTATGTGGGAACACAGTAGGTAAGTCAAAGTCAGGAACTAGGTGGCAGTGCACACCACTTCCATTACTTGTAAAATCTTGGCAAAAAAAAGCATTTTTTTGCAGCCTTAAGGACTATACACATGATGCGAAATCCGGACGGAATTTGTCGTTCGACAGCCTGACGCCCGATGCACACATATGCTTTTAGAGGAGTTTAGTGGCAGAGGCATTTAGAGGCATGACAAAAAAACACACTGTCAGTGGACCCAGGAGCAGCAGGGTTTTGGCAGAAAAGCGCTTGACGCTTGTAAAAGCATGTTAACGCTGACCTGAACATTTCTTTAAAGTTTTGCTTTGCGTTGTGTTATTTCAGTGCCTAAATATGCTCATTATTGCTGTTTATATATATGAAGTTTCTAGAGGTAGGTATTAAAGGGCATCACCTCTATGACATCTTTATTTGAGTACAAAATTTTGTTTTGATTATTATTTCAATGCAATTCCTTCATTACATAAGCAGCAGTGCTTCATAGTATTTGATTTAATAATTTGATAATTAGTTGAGTATTTAATTACGCTGAGTTATTTGTACAGCTTTTCACAACAGATGATTTTTGTGTCATTACTTCATTTTAAAGGTAGTAAAGTGATTCACCGTGTTAGCTATAGATAGCAGGAGGAAAGTGAAAATATAGACAATACTTTATACGAATTTTATAGTTTAGGCGGGATTCACACATATGCGTGCGAGAACCTGCGCAATTCCAGTGTGGGTTTCCTCATCACATGTCACCCACCCGCGGTTCACACTGCCCTATGCGAACCGCTGTGGGTGTCAATAGAAAGCTAATGAAACCCTCAGATCAGTTCCCACATCGCAGTGCATCTGTCAAATGGTGCAAAATTGGATCACATAGGTATGAACCACCATGCACTCTGATTCCGGTGCGGACCAAAAAAAGGGTCTTGCACCATTTTGGTGAGAATGTGATGCAATTTTAGCCATACATTTTGTATGGCTGAAATTCCCATCGCTCAGACATCGCATGTGATCTGCACAGTAATGTGGTGCGAATCACATGCAATGCCTGTCATCGCATATGTGTGGACCGGCACTTACACTTTCTTGAATGCAGGGTTTTCAAGAGCTAGCACTGTAAAATATATATTAAGCTAATACAAGGTCATTTGTATATTATCATTTAAACATTGTCTACCTGTGAGTTTGTGTGTGTTTGCCCTGACTGTGGGGGTGTTCGGTCTGATTGTGTGTCTTGCGTGTTTGCCCCGACTGTGTCTGTTTGTTCTGACTGTGTGTATGTGACTGGGTGTGTGTGTCAGTTATGACTGGATGTGCCTGCTCTGTACCTTGGCTGGTTGTACACTGTATTACCTACTGCTTGTACATGCACGTACATTTTAATGGCATCCCAGTCTTAGTCCGTAGGGTTCAATATTGAGTTGGCCTGCCCTTTGCAGCTATAACAGCTTCAACTCTTCTGGGAAGGCTGCCCACAAGGTTTAGGAGTTTGTGTATGGGAATGTTTGACCATTGTTCCAGAAGCACATTTGTGAGGTCAGGCACTGATATTGGACAAGAAGGCCTGGCTTGCAGTCCCTGCTCTAATTCATCCCAAAAGGTGTTCTATTGGGTTGAAGTCAGGACTCTGTGCAGGCCAGTCAAGTTCCTCCACCCCAAACTCGCTCATCCATGTCTTTATGGACCTTGCTTTCTGCACTGGTCGCAATCATTTGGTGGAGGGGGTATTATGGTTTGGGGTTGTTTTTCAGGGGCTGGGCTTGGCCTCATTATGGACCTTGCTTTGTGCACTGGTGCGCCGTCATATTAGAACAACAAGGGGCCATCCACAAACTGTTCCCACAAAGTTGGGAGCATGAAATTGTCCAAAATGTCTTGGCATGTTGACGCCTTAAGAGTTCCCTTAAGAGTTCAAGTCCAACTCCTGAAAATCAACCCCACACCATAATCCCCCCTCCACCAAATAATTTGGACCAGTGCACAAACCAAGGTCCATAAAGACATGGATGATCGAGTTTGGGGTTTAGAAACTTGACTGGCCTGCACAGAATCTTGACCTCAACCTGATAGAATACTTTTGGGATGAATTAGCGCGGAGACTGGAAGCCGGGCCTTCTTGTCCACATCAGTGCCTGACCGCACAAATGCGCCTCTGGAAGAATTATCAAACATTTTCATAGACACACTCCTAAACCTTGTGGACAGCTTTCCCAGAAGAGTTAGAGTTGTTATAGCTGCAAAGGGTGGACCAACTCAATATTGAACCCTACAGACTGCCATTAAAGTGCATGTGCGTGTAAACGCAGGCATCCCAATACTTTTGGTAATATAGTGTATGTGTCTGCCCTGACTGGGTATGTGCCTGACAGAGTGTGCCCACTCCATTTACCATGTGCTGTAAGTGAAGGGGTACTACAGCATGCAACCACTCCTCCAAGTAGGATAACAGCACTTCTTTGAAGTTCATTGAACAATGGACTTTTGTTGAACAAAGCAGGGGCATACACTGCTTGAATTTTGAAACAGCATTAGACAAAATTTGTGCAGTGTGTGGCCAACTCTGCCTGCTGCAACAGGAGATCCAAATAGCTCTCAGTGCCAGTATCATCTGCAGACAATAGCCACTAGTTGATTTAGCCAGCTACATACCAGTTAATATATTTGTTTACATGAAGTAATGATTTTTGAATATTAACTTGTTTTTTTTGTCAAGTTTTATAGAAAGTGAGATGGTTTTGTCTGCTCAACAAACAAATATCCTTCTACAGAAATGTATATTGTTCTGTTCGTGTTCATTTATGAAATGCTTTTATGTTTTCTTTGTGTTGGAAATGACTAATAGTCAGCCAAGTGTTGTTTTCTCCTATTTCTTAAATATAGCTTTCTCCTGTCATGTTGTTTTTTTGGAAGTCAAATAAGGGTGTCAGAGTAGGTTATTTTCTGAGCATCTTTTAGCAATAAATGGCTCTCAATTCTATTATCTCAGAGGATGTCACTTTTTCCTATGCACTCTGAATGGTAGAAATGTTCTCTGAATCAGCTGTTAAGCATCATTACCACCCATTGGCACATTATACCTATACAGGAGCTCAGTGCCTTCTACATAATTTTCGTCATTAGTGTTTGGCATTAAAAGAAGAATAACAGTTTCAGAAAGGTAGCTGAAGAGTACATCCTGGCTACAATTTCACCAAAAAACTTTTTTGTTGTTCAAGCAGTGTGCAAACAGTTGATTCTCCCTTTCCTTTCATTGACAGATTATTTATGTTGACTCAATGGCATTTTATTGGATTCTGCTAAATAACCAGCTTTATCGGTGCTTATTTCATCAAAGCAAACCCCGTTGAAGTGTATGGGGATGCAAATAAGTTGATATTTAATTTTGGCCTTTCAAAGCTAATACTTAAAGAATTATCAAGAAAGGCTATAGGGAGCTGGCCACCCTACAAGAGGTACAGGGTTCTCCTTTTAATGCGACTTCAAGGACGACATGAGAAAAAAAATATCTAAATTACATGCTTGGGAGATGCCTTTAAGCTGTAGGTGATGTTACAGAACAGTACAATTTTCAAGGACAGCTTCAGCAACACCATAATCTCGTTTTCTAACTTTTGGATAGATAATTGTTTTTTTTTATATTTAGCTTATAGCCACTTGATTGCTATTACAAACAGTGGGAAGGGGTACGTTACCCCGCCTCCTTCCACGGCTCTCTCGGGCTTTCCCGTCCCACCGGGAGACCCGTGCGAGCAGCCGGCATGTCCGTCAGTTGGCACCATTTTTAAAAAATCTAAAGCATTCAAAAACACTGATCTTGGTGTTTTGAATGTTTTAAGTGCAGAGGAGGGATTTGGGGTCTTATAGACCCCAGATCACTCCATAAAGAGTACCTGTCACATGCCTATTGCTGTCACAAGGATGGTTACAGCAACAGTGTCAAAATTAAAAAAAATAAAATAAATTAATAATTAAAAAAAAATACCTCCTCTGTAAATCTAAAGTACTGTAGTAACCTGTAGAGGCTATGGATAGTAAACTTTACGTTACTTAGTGTGCAATCGGCTTTTATTTTTTACAAAAAAAATGGGTTATTTATTGTTTTTTTTTTGCATTAAAATTCAAAAAAGTGTATTTTTTCCCCAAAAATTGGGTTTGAAAAACCTATAAATACTGCGCGACATAAAAAAATTGCCGTACTCACCAATTTATTCTCTAGGGCCTGACAGAAAAGGCCCAGACTGAACCTGGTTACCACAATCTTGAAGTATAAGTTCATGCTATTCCTAACTAAGCTTAAACCTGCCCCCGCCCCCTCCTAAATCGGATTCTTCTAGCTACCCTGTAAAAGGAAGATGCTTATACTAACCTATTCCCAGAGCACACCAGCCTGGTAATATAACCTCCCCAGCAGCAGTAGAGGAGAGTTCACCGACAATAGCTGCAAAGCCTGTGTGGTGACATGACCCACAGACTTACTAAGGAGCATCCGTTGTCAGCAATTGACACATGAAATTGTCCTACAAGACCTTTAAGAAATTACAATCGATAGATGACTAAGCAGTTTCGTGGGTACCAATCACTCCTGTGGCCATTCATAACTGAAGAACACAGTTTACTATGCCACACCCACTGTTCACTGCAGCACCCTACGTGCACCGCATTACTACTCTCCTTGGAGCACCTAAAGGTGTCCCAGGTCTTTTACAATCCTATAGTGTATACTAAAATAAAAAAAAATTGTTGTGCGCTACTAAAATCTTCGGGTTTGACTTGAAGAAATAGTAGCAACCCTAACCGCCGTGCCAGAAGAAAACAGCAGCGGTTTACGAGATTTCAAGCCTCATCTTTGCGGCAGTTTAGGAGGGACGCCAGCGCTACAAAAGAAGAGAGCCCAGATGCGGGTCTTTAATAATTCACTTTCCCAGCGACACCAGTCCTAATGGTGAGGCTTAAAATCACTTCATTCATTCCTCACCTCTACAGCAGATTAGAAGGGGCCTCATTTCTCATTTCCATAGTGGATTAGAAGGGGCACCACCAGTAAGGAACAAGAGCACACAGAAGTAGGCCTTATTAATGACCTGCTTCTTGGCTCACTTCTTCTTTCCCGGTGGCACCCCTTCTAATCTGCTATGGAACTATCGTCTTATTCAAACCTCACCTCCACAGTGCCACATGTACAGTGAGTCACTAATACCAAAACTTTGAAATTACTAACATATATATTATTATTACCCTCCTATGGCTTATGTATTTATTTATTACATTTGAACTTCTTTCTCTGGGCAGGGGACTGGGGGTGTGTGGATGGAAAATTTCTCTCTCGGGTTGGGGGACGTCAAACTGGGTATTTGTCCCAGGTGAAAGAATGTCTAGCTTTGACCACTGGGAGTTGTTAATAGTGGCAGACAAGGAGATGTGGCAGGAGCTGGTACTGATGGCAGGCTAGGAGAGTTGGTGTCCTACTGTGCACATAGTGTGGACCTCATGCGTACACTTGTTAACTCATACCTTGTGACCTGGGCATGGATCTCTGTAAAGTGGGTTCGATTCTGGTTGCTACTAGAAACCGACCACTAAGGAAGAAGCTAGAACATCGACCTCCTCACTACTGGAGGACCTATTACCTTTACCAGGTACCATGCCTAATGACTGGTTGCTTTGTGTCTTGGTTACTTATACCAACTACATTCCTCTCCCTCGTCTTGGCAAGTTAACCTTTTTGTAGTAGCTGAGCTTCATACCCCACATGTGCTTTACAGATCCTGGTTCTTTTGATACACCAGAACCAACATACACACCTTTAAAGAGGTTGTAAACCTTAAAAAAAAAAAAAAACCTGCAAGAGAAAGGCATAATGAGTTAGTATACAGTTGTGTTCAAAATAATAGCAGTCAGACATCACTAACCTGATCAATCACTGTTTTTGGTAGAAATGATATTTCTACAAGGCAAATAATTTACTAGCAGGTGTAGTAGAGTAATAGAAATCCAACAGACCCAACAGTCATGACATGCATGCTGCTGACTGTGTAATTGAATCACTAATTGGGTCATGTTCAAAATAATAGCAGTGTGGAGTTCAATTAGTGAGGTCATTCATTCTTTGAAAAACAGATGGCAATTAGGGATGAGCCGAACACCCCCCAGTTCGGTTCGCACCAGAACATGCAAACAGACAAAAAGTTCAGGGCGAACATCTGAACACCATTAAAGTCTACGGGACTAAAAAGTGCTAATTTTAAAGGCTTATATGCAATGTTATTGCTCTAAAAAGTGTATGGGGACCCGGGTCCTGCCCTAGGGGACATGTATCAATGAAAAAAAACCTTTTTAAATCAATAGTTTTTCAGGAGCAGTGATTTTAATAATGCTTAAATTGAAAAAAAAAATCCTTTAAATATTGTGCCTGGGGGGTGTCCTTAGTCTGTATGTAAAAGGGCGCAGAGGAAAAATTGTCATTTAAAATCGCGGCTGTAATGTATTATAAAAATTGCTGGAAAAAAGAGCGTGCGGTCCCCCCCCAGTCCAAACCAGGCTTTTCGGGTCTGGTTTGGACATTAAAGGGAACCCCGTGCCAAATTTTGAAAAAAAATTGACGTGGAGGTCCCCCTAAAATCCAAACCAGACCCTTATCAGAGCATGCAGCCCTGGCCAGTTAGGATGGGGGGGGACAAGCGAGCGCCCCCCCTCCTGAACCTTACCAGGCTACATGCCCTCAGCATGGGGAGTATGGGTGCTTTGGGGGAGGGCAAGACTCACAGGGGCCGGACTGCAGCAGAGAAGAGAGTGGCGGCGGGGAAAGAAGAAAGAAGATGAAGATGAGGATTGAGGATGAAGAGAGGAAGCAAGAAGACTAAAAGAAGAAGAAGACCAGAAGAAGGAGCGGGCCAGGAGAAGATGGAGGAAGAAAGAAGAAAGAGCTATAATACAAAATAAAGGACTTGTCAAAAACTACCTATTGTTTTTTTTTTACGCTACACTCCTTTTTTGATGAATGGGTAGGGGTACAAAGTACCCCAACCTATTCACATAGGGGGGTCGGGATTTGGGAGCCCCCTTATTAAAGGGGGCTTCCAGATTCTGATAAGTACCCTGCCCGCAGGCCCCCACAACCACCGGCCAGGGTTGTGGGGATGAGGCCCTTCTCCCCATCAACATGGGGACAAGGTGCTTTGGGGGGGACCTCAAAGCATCCTCCCCATGTTGAGGGCATGTGGCCTGGTATGTTTCAGAGTGGAGGGGGCATGCCAGGGCTGCGTGCTCGGATAAGGGTCTGGTTTGGATTTTGGGGGAGACCCCATGCCATTTTTTTAAAAAATTTGTTGTGGGGTTCCCCTTAAATTCCATACCAGACCTGAAGGGCCTGGTTTGGATTTTGGGGGGAACCGTACGTAATTTTTTAAAAAAATTTTGGCACGGGATTTTCCTTAAATACCATACCAGACCTAAAGGGCCTGGTTTGGATTTTGGGGGGACACGCACGTCATTTTTTTAAAAATTTTTGAGCGGGCCAAGCTGTTGTAAATTACTTAAAAAATTGTGATACAATCCCCCAGTCAAACAGGTGGCCAAAAATTGGGCCTTGGGTGCTGAAGGTGCCAGAACACTGTAACCCCTTGCAGTTACTCTTGTTGGATGGAGGAACTGGGCCTGATGTTGTCAATTCATTTTCAAATTGTGACAAAAGCCCCCAAACAGGTGGCCAAAAGTTGGGCCTTGTGTGTTGGCGGTGCCAGAGCACTGTAACTCCTTGCAGTTACTCTTGTTGGACGGAGGAACTGGGCCTGAAGTTGTCAATTAGTTTACAAATTGTGACGAAAGCCACCAGTCAAACAGGTCACCAAAAATTGTGCCTTGTGTGTTGGCGGTGCCAGAACACTGTAACCCCTTGCAGTTACTCTTGTTGGATGGAGGAACTGGGCCTGAAGTTGTCAATTAGTTTACAAATTGTGATGAAAGCCCCCAAACAGGTGGCCAAAAATAGGGCCTTGTGTGTTGGCGGTGCCGGAACACTGTAACCCCTTGCAGTTACTCTTGTTGGACGGAGGAACTGGGCCAGAAGTTGTCAATTCCTTTTCAAATTGTGACGAAAGCCACCAGTCAAACAGGTCGCCAAAAATTGGGCCTTGTGTGTTGGTGGTCCCAGAACACTGTAACCCCTTGCAGTTACTCTTGTTGGACAGAGGAACTGGGCCTGAAGCTGTCAATTCGTTTACAAATTGTGACGAAAGCCCCCAAACAGGTGGCCAAAAATTGGGCCTTGTGTGTTGGCGGTGCCAGAACACTGTAACCCCTTGCAGTTACTCTTGTTGGACGGAGGAACTGGGCCTGAAGCTGTCAATTCATTTTCAAATTGTGTCGAAAGCCACCAGTTAAACCGGTGGCCAAAAATTGGGCCTTGTGTGTTGGCGGTGCCAGAACACTGTAACCCCTTGCAGTTACTTTTGTTGGACGGAGGAACTGGGCCTGAAGTTGTCAATTAGTTTAAAAATTGTTATGGCATGCCCCTGTAAATCAGATACAGAGAAATTGGGCCTTGGGTGTTGGTGGTGCCCTAAATACAACATATAGTTCTAGATTATGCACAGGAGGAATAGGAGCAGTGGCAGTCTTCAAGGGATCCCAGATCCCTAGCAAATTTAATCAGTTGCATCAGCATCAGGGGCTTGATAGCAGCTGATCCAGGACTGATTCATTTTTATAAATGTGAGCCTATTAACCGAGTCTGTGGACAGGCGCACTCTTTGATTGGTTACGAACCCTCCAGCAGCACTAAAATTTCCGTTCAGAGAGCACGCTGGATGCAGGACAGGCCAGTAGCTCTATTGCATATTGAGCAAGTTCCGGCCAGTGGTCGATCCTCAAGACCCAGTAACTGTGGATGCTCAGTTGGAAAGGTCTCCAAGTCTGCTCTTGCCCCTATATATTCCTGCACCATATAATGCAGATGCTGACGATAGTTGCTTGAACCTATCAGGCCTGGGTGCTGAGGACTGAAAATTTTTTTAAAGGCATCGCTCAGCGGGCCACTTTCTCCACCACTCTGCCTCTGAATGACCGAAGCATCAGAAACACGTTGTCCAGGGCCAGCAGCAGGACATGGTAAACTCCCAGGGTCTGGAAAGGCATTGCACAAACTTTTCTTCAAGGTATCCTGAAGATGTTTCATCCTCTACACCCTCTGCGTAGGCAGGATGAGTTCTGCAACTTTACCCTTGTAACGTGGATCAAGAAGGGTTGCCAGCCAGTAATGATCCCTCTCCTTGATACCACGAATCCTAGGGTCTTTTCGCAGGCTTTTCAGAATCAGAGAGCCCATGCAGCGTAAGTTTGAGGAGGCATGAGTGTCCTCTGGGTCACTGAGGACGACCCATTATAAGGAACTCCCTCCTCCCATCCATGTACAACTCCTTGGGTTTCTGGGGCCTGAAAGCCATGATCCCTTGAAGACTGCTGCGTATTATACTCCACATCCATACTGACACAATGCTCCTCCTCCTCCTCCCATGTGTTTGGCGGCTCTGCAGGAATGCTCTCTGCATAAAGGGGGCCTTCAGAGGAAAGGAAGTCCTCCTCTTCCTCCCTCTGTTCTGCCTCAAGTGCCCTGTCCATGATTCCACAAAGCGTGTGCTCCAGAAGGAATATTAGTGGGACAGTGTCACTGATGCATGCATTGTGTCTGCTCACCATCCTTGTGGCCTCCTCAAATGGTGACAGGACAGTACATACATCCTTGATCATTAGCCACTGACGTGGCGAAAAAAAGCCAAGCTCCCCTGAGCCTGTCCTGGTTCCATGCTCACAGAGGTACTCATTGATGGCCCGCTGCTGTGCATGGAGTCGCTGCAGCATTGCCAATGTTGAGTTCCACCTGGTGGGCATGTCACAAATGAGGCGGTTGTTGGGCAGGTTGAATTCCTGCTGGATGTCAGCCAGCCGAGCACTGGCATTGTATGACCGGCGGAAATGACCACAGACTTTCCTGGCCTGCCTCAGGATATCTGGTAGGCTTGGGTACCTGGTCAAGAAATGCTGCACCACCAAATTCAAGACGTGTGCCAAACATGGAACATGTGTCAATTGTCCCAGTCAGAGGGCAGAGAGAAGGTTGGTGCCATTGTCGCATACAACCATTCCTGGCTCAAGCTGCCGTGGCGTCAACCACCTCTGAGCCTGCCCCCGCAGAGCTGAAAGAATCTCTTCCCCAGTGTGGCTCCTGTCCCCAAAACGGACTAACTCAAGCACCGCATGCCATCTTTTAGCCTGACTGCTTGCATAGCCCCTTGAACGCTTAGGGAGCACTGCAGGTTCAGAGGACAATTCTGCAGAAGAGGTCACAGAGGTAGAAGAAGAGGAGGGGGTGGAGGAGGAGGAGGATGTGGAAAAATCACCACCAGGTTTTTGGAGGCGTGGTGGTGGAACTATTTCCAAAACTAAACCCTGTACTGCATCCTTCCCAGCTGCCAGCAGAGTTACCCAGTGCGCCGTGAAGGAAAGGTAACGTCCATGACCGTGCCTGCTGGACCATGAGTCAGTGGTAATATGAACCCTGCTGCTGACCGCACTGTTCAACAAGGCCAAAACATTGCCTTCCACGTGACGGTAGAGAACTGGAATAGCCTTACGTGAAAAGAAATCTCTTTTGGGAACATGCCACTCTGGGACAGCACATTCCACAAATTCATGAAAGGGCGCAGAGTCTACCAGCTGAAAAGGCAGCAGTTGGAGTGCTAGCAATTTGGCCAATCTAGCATTAAGACGCTGAGCATGTGGATGGCTGGGACTGTATTTCTTTTTACGGTTCAGCAACTGGGGTAGTGATATTTGCCTGCTGAATTCACCTGGTGGTGTACTGCTAGCAGATTGCTGGCTGCAAGTACTAGTTGTGGCACGCATTGCTACACCTTCATTCCTCTCAGTGCAGGTTTTGAAGAGGGATGCAGGTATAGTAGGGGTTGAGATACCAGATGAGGAGCAAGGAGGAGTCCGCCTTGTTTTCTGGTGTGGGTTCTTCATGTACTCTTGCCAACGGACTGCATGGCTGGTCGTCATATGTCTTGTCAGTAATGCCCAAGCGGCTGGAGTCCTGGCTGCGCTTGACCCGCTTCAGACATAGATTGCAAATGGCAACGGTGTGATCTACTGCACATGTGCTGAAAAATGCCCACACCAAAGAAATTTTGGAAGTCGGCGGGGAGGCAGCAGCGCCCTGCACCTGTGGAGCTCTGTGGGCTGATGCAATTGGGTGGCTGCCCTTAAGCTGGCCCCTGGAGGACATCCTGCCTTGTTGGAGTT
This sequence comes from Glandirana rugosa, assembly GCA_018402905.1. NCBI lineage: Eukaryota > Metazoa > Chordata > Amphibia > Anura > Ranidae > Glandirana > Glandirana rugosa. The sequence continues at coordinate 76,627 of BLSH010243271.1, forward strand.
GGGCCTCCTCCTCCTCCTTCTCACTTTCCTCCTCTCTTCTCTCAGGCACCCAAGTACGGTCCATGTCCTCATCATCCCCTCCCTCCTTGTCACTGGAGCAAATTTGACAGTATGCTGCAGCTGGGGGAACATGACTGCTAGTTTCTAGTCCTTTTGTGGCACCCCCTGTCTCTAGGCTCACGCTACTCCCTTCCTCAACCTGGGAAGCAACATCAAAACTGCTGCGCATCCTCCATGAGCATGTAACCAACACTATGGTCAAACAACTCAGGTGACTCCTCCATGCATGATGGTGGGGCTACAGAAGGAGTAACTGTGGACAAGGATCCAGTGGAATAGGCGGCTTTGCCAGATGCATTGGAAGGCAAACTTGTACGAGCCTGGGTGACAGAGGATGAGGACGGCTTTGTTATCCACTCCACCAACTCTTCTGCATGTTGTGGCTCAATAGCACGTCCAATAGCAGAAAAAAAGGACAAGCGTGACCTGCCTGCAGAGGATGCACCACGTCCGTCACCACTACTTTTCACTGAAGACACAGAGGCTGCTTGCCCTCTTTTAGTGGCCTGGGAGCGTCTGCCTCTCCTTTGAGGCCTTCCTGACATGATTTTTTATTTTTTTTGCACCACACTACACTGTACTATATACTGTACACCACCGAATGCACCGATATATATAGTTTACTCTCAATACACTGCGTGTATATCTGTATACACTAGACTGTATATAATTGAAGATGCTCAATACGCTGTGTGTATATATACAGTGCCTTGCGAAAGTATTCGGCCCCCTTTGAACTTTGCGACCTTTTGCCACATTTCAGGCTTCAAACATAAAGATATAAAACTGTAATTTTTTGTGAAGAATCAACAACAAGTGGGACACAACCATGAAGTGGAACAAAATTTATTGGATATTTCAAACTTTTTTAACAAATAAAACACATAAAAATTGGGCGTGCAAAATTTTTCAGCCCCTTTACTTTCAGTGCAGCAAACTCTCTCCAGAAGTTCAGTGAGGATCTCTGAATGATCCAATGTTGACCTCAATGACTAATGATGATAAATAGAATCCACCTGTGTGTAATCAAGTCTCCGTATAAATGCACCTGCACTGTGATAGTCTCAGAGGTCTGTTTAAAGCGCAGAGAGCATCATGAAGAACAAGGAACACACCAGGCAGGTCCGAGATACTGTTGTGGAGAAGTTTAAAGCCGGATTTGGATACAAAAAGATTTCCCAAGCTTTAAACATCCCAAGGAGCACTGTGCAAGTGATAATATTGAAATGGAAGGAGTATCAGACCACTGCAAATCTACCAAGACCTGGCCGTCCCTCTAAACTTTAAGCTCATGCAAGGAGAAGACTGATCAGAGATGCAGCCAA
>BLSH010243357.1:62936-73483 GCA_018402905.1 Glandirana rugosa
AAAAACCAAATATCGTTTTCTGCGTGTGTTTTTTTTTTTTTGTTTTTTTTTTTTTGTGCTATAAACCAAAAACGACCGACCATTTTGAAAAAAAAAAAAACAAACATATTTTTTGCTTTCTGCTATAAAACCTATCCATTAAAAAAACTGTAAAAAAATTCAATTTCTTCATCAATTTAGGCCAATATGTATTCTGGTACAAAAAAATCCCAATAAGTATATATTGGTTTGCACAAAAGATATAGCGATACAAACTATGGGATATATTTCTGGAATTTTTATTTTTAATGGTGCCTATCAGCGACTTTTATGGTGGGACTGCAGTATTACGGCAGAGAAATTGGACACTAAATGAAACTAAAATCACATTGGAAACGAGCCAGCGGCGGTGCGCACTTGCGTAGGAACGCGTGTGTGCGTGTATACACATGGTCCTGCGCACTGCGGTCGGCCTGTAGCAGTTAAATTGCTATTGGGCGGTTGGCGAGTGGTTAAACATCACATACACAGCACTTACAAAAAAGGGTCATTAGCTGGCTTTTACACTGATCACTGGGGGCACCTCTGGTTTTCCTGCAGGTTAGCCGCACTAAGCCATAGATTTCTACTATATTCTGCGGGTTTGATGCACTTTCTGAAAGCACACCAAAACTCCTGAATAGAGTGTTGGTGCACTTTCTGAAAGAGCGCCACACCAGCAAGATGTAATATAGAAGCCTGGTAAAGTGCAGCTAACCAGCAGGAAAGCCACAGGTGCACTGAACTAGACCCACGGTTTGGGTAAACAGCAGTGCATCAGTGTGAAAAGCGACCTTATGGAGGCTAAGGACAGTAATGGGAATTTGTAGTTTGGGGGCCTTAAAAAAAACCCTTAGTTCAATGTGACCTGTGACTGGTTACCAAATCACTTGAGGCTGGATTCACACCTATGCACTAAAAATGCATAGGTGTGAATCCAGCCCAAGTGGCCCTTGCTCTTCAAAAGGTTGAGCATCCCTGTCTTACAGTAACGGATTACATGCCTGTTTTTATTAGGACATATTGAAGGAACTGAGACTTGTGTGTGTATGTGAGGACAGGCCAGATAATGCTGTGTACACTCCAGCACTGTCAGCTGATCCTTCCCATGAAGAGAAACCAGCAACTGTGAAAAAAGCGGGCAAGAAGAGGAAGATGCAGGATAAAGAAGGGGAGAAAGACGTGCCGGTAAAAAAGATCATTGGTGACGGAACAAGAGACTGTCCTGACCCATATCAATGGACGTCCACTCAAACATCCATCACAATTCGGTATGGTGTTTTTTTTTTTTTCTTACATGATTCATGTGAACAAGCCTTATTCACATGCACACTTAGAGTGGTAGTCCATGAATGGGCCAGGTCTTTACATGGCTGGAGACACCAGGTGCTGCATGTAGACTGCCCATTGATGTCTACGGGAATGCAGCAGCTGCTCAGACACAGCAGCATGTTCAATCATGTGAGTGAGCGGCCCCAAACGTAGACCTATGTGCATTCAGGGCTGCTCACTTGCACAGCTTTCAAATTGGGCTAAGCAGCTGTGTCTGTGGCAAGAATGAGCTGCCTGCATTCAGCACCTAGTGGCTCCAAACGCAAAGATATGGCCCATTCATTGACTATGGGTATAAGCGCCCATGTAAATTAAGCCTTGGGCATCATTCGTGTTTGCTTGTGTGGTGTGCCCTTCCCAGCCTCCTCTCTGGTGTATCGGCTATAGGATTACAAAATGAATTCCCACCAGAAACTCATGAATAATTATGAATGCATAGACTACGCATAAGACAAATGGATGTATCGAAACTTTATTTTTTTTATTTTGCCTAAATCGGTTTATGTAGACTTGTCCAACCAGAAAGCTGTATAGTCTCCAGATCTTCAATTCACGCAATCTCCCACAGGCTACTGAGCACCAGGCAGTGTTTATTGCCTATGCAGCAGAGAGGCCTTGTGAGCTTCTACACAAGACGCTGCAATGAAAATGAGTTGCCTGCCCCCCACGGGGCTAAGAGAATGGTTTTTGTGTGCAAATCCAGCCAAAGTTTTCATTTTTTTGTTTGTTTTTGATCTATTAAAACCTGCCAAATTCTCACTGCCAGTCATAGTTTCTTTAGGCTGCATTTTCATACCTGAGTGGCGTGTGTGTTTGTGTGTTTTTTTTTTTTTTTTTTTTTTTTTTTTTTTTTTTCCAGGCAGTTGTATGGATGTTTATGTAGAGTGCTTTTAATGCGTTTTTTGAGCTTTAGTGTTTTTTTATTAGCGAATCGAGAACTATCATCGGTTTCATCACTAGCTACTATGGTTTTTTTTATCAGCTTTTCGTCCACTTTTTTATTTATCTTTTTTCCGGTTAGGGGATTATGCTTTTTTACTTCAGTTAGGTTAGGGGTTAAATAGGACCTCCAGTCGTTTTTCTGTTTAGTAAAAGTCAGTAGTCGCTTCCACCCCCTTCCCAGCGCTGGCATTTCAGCTGTGGGGACCCGGGTGTGACAGCTGGGTGGGCACTGTGAATGCTCAAGTCGCACTGAACCTGCTGAATGGTCTGGCAGTCTTCTGGGAGCTTTGATATGTCCCAGACTGTAGGGAGGGTGGGGCGAGGAGAACTTCTGCTCGGATTGCCTAGGTGTTCTGTGCAGAAGTAGGAAAGCGTACCTGTCAAAACTGGGTTCCCACCCCCCAGTTGCTCAATAGGGTTTAGGTCTGGAGACTTTCTTGGCCAGTCCATCACCTTTACCCTCAGCTTCCTTAGCAAGGCAGTGGTCGTCTTGGAGGTGTGTTTGGGGTCGTTATCATTTTGGAATACTGCCCTGTGGCTCGGTCACCGAAGGGAGGGGATCATGCTCTGCTTCAGTATGTCACAGTACATGTTAGCATTCATGGTTCCGACAATGAACTGTAGCTCCCCAGTGCCGGCAGCACTCTTGCAGCCCCAGACCATGACTCTCCATCTACCATCATGAGTGACTTTAGGCAAGACACACTTGTCTTTGTACTCCTCACCTGGTTGCCGCCACACACGCTGGACACCATCTGAACCAAATAAGTTTATCTTGGTCTCATCAGACCACAGGACATGATTCCAGTAATCCATGTCCTTAGTCTGTTTGTCTTCAGCAAACTGTTTGCGGGTTTTCTTGTACATCATCTTTAGAAGAGGCTTCCTTCTGGGACGACAGCCATGTAGACAAATTTGATGCAGTGTACGGCGTATGGTCTGAGCACTGACAGACTGACACCCCCCCCCCCCCCTTCAACCTCATACGTCTTTTCCCCAAAGACAACCTCTGGATATGACGCTGAGCATGTGCACTCAGCTTCTTTGATCGACCATAGCGAGGCCTGTTCTGAGTGGAACCTGTCCTGTTAAAGCACTGTATGGTCTTGGCCACCGTGCTGCAGCAGCTCAGTTTCAGTGTCTTGACAATCTTCTTATAGCCTAGGCCATCTTTATGTAGAGCAACAATTCTTTCTTTTCAGGTCCTCAGAGATTTCTTTGCCATGAGGTGCCATGTTGAACTTCCAGTGACCAGTGTGAGAGCGATAACACCAAATTTAACACACCTGCTCCCCATTCACACCTGAGACCTTGTAACACTTAACAAGTCACATGACACCGATGTGGGAAAATGGCTAATTGGGCCCAATTTGGACATTTTCACTTAGGGGTGTACTCACTTTTGTTGCCAGCGGTTTAGACATTAATGGCTGTGTGTTGAGTTATTCTGAGGGGACAGCAAATTTACACTGTTATACAAGCTGTACACTCACTACTTTATATTGCAGCAAAGTGTCATTTCTTCAGTGCTGTCACATGAAAAGATATAATAAAATATTTACAAAAATGTGAAAGGTGTACTCACTTTTGTGAGATACTGTATATTATTTTTTTTTCTCCTCCAGCGTTTTGGATCTTTTGAGCTTGAAGCTACAAAACGCTGAGGTGTGAATGGGGCCTGAGAGACTTTTCCTCGTTTTTCTTTGTGATAACTATTTTATAATGTGAAAAGCGTTGGCTGGATTTACGAACTGTGGCTGTCCTTGTGCATGTGCCGTGCTGCAGCTGTAAATGGGCCGTGCTGCAGCTGTAAATGCTGTAAGAATCAGATGATGCTGTGACCTTAAGTCTCTACTGCTATCTAATTTTACGCTAATGGGGTTAATTTGAGCATGGTTAGAGTGCCTATAAAATCCCAGTTCTAGATCTATCACTTTCTAGCAGTCAGAAAGGACATTAGCAAGTAGTCCCAGTCTAACAGCTGTTTTCTCCCAAACCTTAAAGCGGAGTTCCACCCTAAAGTGGAACTTCCGCTGGTTGGATTCCTCCCCCCCTCATGTGTCACTTTTGGCACCTTTCGGGGGGAGGGGGAAGAGGACACCTGTCTTTAGACAGGTTCCCTTTTCCACACTTCCGGGAGCTCTGGCCGGCGGACGCGGCCGCTGACGTCAGCAGCCCGGCTCCCTCCTCCCTGCTCGCTCTGCTTCTGGCCGCCTGGCCAGTAGCAGAGCGCGGCAGAGCTCGCGCATGCGCAGTAAGGTGCCCGGCGTGAAGCTGTACTGCTTACACGTCCGGGTTCCCTTACCCGCGATGGAGGCGGCTGCACCTGTCCCCCGATCCGAAGATCGGCGGCGGGTGCCGACATCGCTGGACTCCAGGACAGGTAAGTGTCCTAATATTAAAAGTCAGCAGCTACTGTATGTGTAGCTGCTGATTTTTTTAATTTTTTTTTTTAGCCCTCGGACCTCCGCTTTAAGGTATGATTGATGTCATGTAATAACTGAAAATGTGAGATCTGTCTGGTAACTTCTGTGTAATCGATTCTTGTACTGCAAGGTCTATAACGTTACCAAACTTGGTGCTGAATCTCATCATAGTTTCAATATCCAGTTGAAATGAATACAGGGTTTCTAACTTTGTGTTGTGTAAGTCTTCTGCAGAACTGAAATGTAACACAGCTTGTCTTAAGTTTTTGTTTTTTTGTCTTTTACAGTAAAGTTTTTTTTTTTTGTTGCTTGCCTTTTTGTGCTTTTCTACAGGGACCTGACTATGGAAATAGTGCGGTATCGCCTTGTTGGCCCCCTCTCTCATTGTGTACTCAATGATGCTCTGCACCCAGCCCCCATCCACAAAGTAAGCCTTTACTATAATATGTTGGCTACCATCTTTTGTCTTGGGCCCCTTTCACACATGCTGACATCCGTCGCTCCATAGAGGTGAATGGAGTGTCCGGTTAGGTCCACCTGTCTGTTTTTCAGGCGGACCTGATCGGACACTCCACTCACCTCTATGGAGCGACGGATGTCAGCGGTGACTGGTCCACTGACTTCTGCCGCTTTCCAATCCTGTCCGTGAAATCCAGATGAATGGAGGTCCCTTTTTTTTTTTTTTTTTTTTTTTTTTTTTCTTTCGTCCGTCTGGTGGATCGGATGGGATCGCATGAAAACTGACAGGCAGATCTGTTTTCATCTGATCTCCCCATAGAGGAGAGCGGGGCTCTAACAGGTCGATCTCAGCACAGTGAGCGGAGATGGACCTGTCATCCGTCTGCTTAGTGGAGATCAACAGAGCGATCCCCGCTGAGCAAGCGGAGTCCGTAAAAACGGGCGTGCCCCGTGTGAAAGGGGCCTTTATGTGCACTGAGTGTCACGTGCAACTTTTAAGGGAATTCAACTTTTTTTTTCTTTTTTTTTGCCTTTTAAATGCCCCTTCGTGTTAGCTTGTGTGTCCCTGCACACAAGTGTTTACAGGTGTATAGAGGCATTCAGAAGAGGAGCGTTTGGGTAGAAAAAAAACGGCAAATGCCCCCATGCGCCTTTTAGGTGCGCTAATCCATTCTAATGGGCAATAGAATGCCTTAACACAAAATGCAAGATTGCACATAATGCACATGGAAAACTTGGCCTTAGGTGCATTTTCCTTCCCTGGAGCAAAGACTTCCAGGGGAAGGAAAAAAAAACTCCTGTGTGCATAAGACCTTATATATTTTCAGTTTGTTGCTTCAATAGACCCTTTTGGGCAGGTTATGTAGTCCCAAAATGTCTTTGTTTTTATCCACAGAAAACAGAAGATCATGGCCCCCACAGCTGGTGGGAAGACTACAGTCAGAATTCAGATAATAATCTCCTTCATCACCAGCAGGGCTCCCTCTTCCATTTACTGCAAGGTACACCCTGGGTACTTGGGTTACATTGTTCTCATTTATTTCCCTGACAGATCATTTGGGTAAACTGCAGATTTCTGGGGTATAAGCCCTGACCCTTGGGTGACTGACATGGAGCATTTTTCTCTTACTCTGGGCTAAAGTTCTTTGTACCAGAAGTTTAGCATAGTGCTGTAGGAGGTTGATGGTTTTCGCCTTCAAGACTATCCTCTTTCTATTCCAGTGTTTGAATTTTTCTATTTGACATTGTCATACTAGGATCCTAATGTAAACTTATTGGTTCTCTAAAATCCTCAAAAATTACAGCAAACATTCTGAAGTCAGATTTTAATCTTTAAAACACATGCTGTTTGGTTGTCTATATTAGGAAGCTGGCAGACTAATATCTTCAGTGCCCTGATTATCTGTGTACATGTCTCCTGACAAGATTGCCGGTTACCAGCTCTCCTCTCACGCTGTGACAGTGCGTGAAGAAAGTACCGCTGATAACCGGCAAGTCTGTTTACCTTGTGATCAGCTGATCACATGGTAAAGGGCTGCTGTGATTGGCCCTTTACCACAATCCGTGATCGACTGACCGTAGGACAGAGCACGCCCCAACAGAGCCACGCTGTAGCCATCTTTTGGTGAATACATTTTCTGGTCCATTGTACTGATGTCTGGTGACCCGAAGAGCTTGCTAAGGCAAATATTTTAAGATGCATTTTTTTTACATCGCAATAAAAACTAGACTGATCAGTCATTCCCCACTCAATCCAAAGCTTTTTAAAAACAAAAACAAAAACATACAAATGCTGAACGCTTAAAGTGGAAATGCAGGCAAGTAGCACGTATATAGTTTCAAATACATGCATGTTAAACTGTTCTTTAACTGCTAAAGTAATTTGTAGTTCTGTCTAGCTAGCCTAGTGATCCCCTCTACCCCTGCCAGGTTCTGACCCCCTAATGTATTTGGGTATACAGTTCATATCTTTAGAAGGCAGTGCTTGTTTTGGCAGCATCATAGAGGGCATATATCCGATATCCTAGTTCAGTATCCTTTTTCTTTTTTTCTCGAGGAATTCTACTATTTCACTGGACAGGATATATAGTGCCCATTAATATTTTAAACCTGTCTGCTTATAACTTTTTTATTTCCAGGAATAACCTCACCAGCACAGATTCCACCAGGAACTGTTTTGGGTCTCACAGTTGGAGATCCAAGAGTCAATTTACCTAAGAAGAGGATCAAATCTGTGCCAAATCTCCAGCATTATGAAGGTGAATCCTCTGGTTATTATGTGTACATACACATAAAATTGTGTACATGTCTAATGTTTGTGTAGATCAAACTATTGCTGGCCTTGTGCTCGGTGGGAGCCTCTGTCTTGCCATACAGATGACCCAGGTTCAAATCCTGGCAAGGCCAACTGGAAAAGTGTTGTCTGCCCTTCATGTGTATGTTGACCATCTTGGCCATCTTTGACCATTCATGATCATTATCAATGTTTATGTAACTCCTCTCTTGTTGTGCTGTGAAGAGATAAATGATGACAATGAGAATGAAAGCCCAGCCTGTATGACTTTACAATCCTAGATTAAAAACGACTAGGGACAAGTATTGGGCCTCATGCACACGGGACGTTTTTACAGCTGCTGTTTTTGGCTTCAGGTGTTTTATTTCTGCAGCCAGTAAACTTCCCCGCATGTTATCCTATGTTTCCATGCTCACATAGGCTGTTAGTGTTTTTTGGCAGGTATGTTTCTGGAAACAGGAAGGTGTATTTAGCCGAGAAAGCTCCTCCAGATAAAAGGGAGAAAAATACCTATGAAGACTCCTGGGAAGTATGACTTTATTTTGGCCTAGGCCATAAGCTGGGAAGCAAATAAAGAGATGAAAAAAAAAAGTTTAAAACAAGTAAATATAATATACCTCTTTATCTAGTCATGAATGCTAGCAGCATAATGATTAAAAACGATTTAATGTTGATTAGGAGCATTTTGTTTTCACTTTAATACCCATGTAGTATAACTAGCCAGAAGTACAGCTGTCCGGGGAGCTAACCATGGCTGTAATTCATCTGCAGGATCATTTTCACTGCCATGCACCAACACTATGGAACTTAACGGAGCAAGAAAAATCCATGGAAACAAGATTCCTTGCATCATTTATTACATGAAACCTGGTTGATTGCTATGGGAATTGCTTTTGGTATAAATCAACCAAATTGTGGGTGGGGGGGGGGAGCACATTGCTGGCTGCACAAAGAAATTTGAACCCAAACTTTGTTCATGTAGACTAGAGCAACACAACAGGATTACTGAAATGGTGCCCATGCATACTATTTATTCTTGTCTTTCCTTTTTACTGTCCTCTGTAAGCTTCAAGTTGGCCTGGTCACAGGTTACACGGGACCAAGGATTTTTATCCCACCTTTGTGGCAGTGCCAGGGCTTTCTTTTTATAAGTGAGGCTCAATAATCAAAAAAATGTTTGAGTTCATAAGCGTTTACACTGCTTTGGCTGAAAAGTGGAAAGATTCTGAATCGCTCAGAATACTTTGATGTTTGGGAGCATTCCTTCTGACTATTCAAACAATTCATAGTTTGGGCAATGACCACAGCTGGACTGTCTGGGAGATGTCTGAGCCACATTAGCATAGTAACTCCTTAGGTGTCCTGTGGCATAAACACAATGACCAGCTACTAACATGACCTCTCTGCAGATCTGTTTATACACACTTGGATATAACCTATCAAATGAATTAACAATTCCACGTGTACGCTTGAGAATGTTTCAATGTCTGTATTTCTTGCTTGTATTCTGGGGATGTGCACAGAGTTGTCTGTTGATGGACAGATATGTCTGCTTTCTCTTGACTCAGCAGATGGAGAAAAAGTGAAGTCATTGATGATGAATGGCGTCCCAGTGGAGTGCTCACAAAGTCTCATCTGGTCTTCTGATATTCGCTCTCAAGTAACGGAGAATAAAATAACAGAACAGGTGAATAACCCACATGATTTAGTAACAAGGGTGTACATATAGACTCTGCTTATTTGTCTTCATGCAGACCACCTATGTTGCAGTGTGTCTTCGCTGGCTTGATCAATGCTTTCAGCCCAGCGACTGACAGGTGGGCAGATCTGAGTAATTGAAATTAAGTGGTGTTTAAAGTAACACTGACTAGGCTATAAATCTTTTAAATACGTGCATATTCTTAAAGCTTAAGTGTAGTGCATGCATATAATATCTTCCCCAATCAACACAAAGAAATTACTCTTGAGATGCAGTGATGTCATCGCTGATCTGTCTGCTGCTGTTTGGTATGAGAGGCTTGCAGGCTCCAGTTAACGATACAGAACCCTGTCTCGCATCTTCACTTTTCCCTGGCATCCCTTTTAGACACACATACTCCTCCCTGCTAGCCCTGATTGTATTTTGTATTGTATTATTGCTTTTATAATGGGATGCTTGCGAACAGTGATGAAAGAGAGAGCTTTGATACGGGGGCCGATGTCAGTACAGATCAAGGAGAGGTAACTGATGAGTTCAGATGGGGAAATGAAGGCTGGACCAAGATGGCTGCTGCAATTTCAAAAGGTTTTATTGTAGATGTGCAGTTTTGCAGGGAATGGAGTAATATGTTTTAGTACAGGAAAGGACTTATTAAAAGCGTACGGGGAAAATGGTAAAGCTGGAGGCCAGCTATAATCGGTACATGTGCTTTTAGAATAGGCCTTCACTGACTTTTTATACTTGCAGGCATTGTGGAGTTATTCATCGTTTACAGCAAAAAAATATGATCACTTTTGTTTTCAACAGCTCATTTCATTTTGTTCCCTCCTGCTAGCAGGGGCTTCACAGTTTAATAATCATAATATAAACGCCATGCATGTGCACTGAAGGAGCAGAGTTCTGAGGTCGGTCTGAGCTGTCCCTGCACAAAAAGTAAGGTCTGCTTCGACATCAGGCCCCGTCCACACCCATGATAAAATGTTATATAATTGCTTTCACCCCTGACACATGGGAAAGGGTGACATTGTGTTCCTTACAGGAAAATCCTGGAAACAAGGAGTATCACAAATCTCACAACAAAACGCTACTATATGGCAAAATAGGGTTGTCTTGTGAGATTTCAGATGTTTACTTCCCAAGGTCTTGCTGTAGAATTGTGACATCAAGCTCTTGCAAAATGTGGAAGCCAGTTGAGTATGTATGTGTTTGTTTGTATATGGAAGATAGACCCATATGTGTGTGTGAACCATTAAAGGTGTTAAAAAGGGGTTTAAAGCACCACCGGCTGGCTCAGAAAGAAAATGCAGAATGTTTAACGTGCAATATTTCATATTTGCACGGTTAAAGAAAAGCTTTTTTTTTTTTTTTTTTTTTTTTT
>BLSH010243357.1:102074-112114 GCA_018402905.1 Glandirana rugosa
AAGTGGCATCTTGGCAGCTGTACGCTTGACTTTTCTCAGTTCACGGGCAGTTATTTTGCGCCTTGGTTTTTCCACACGCTTCTTGCGACCCTGTTGGCTATTTTGAATGAAACGCTTGATTGTTCGATGATCACGCTTCAGAAGCTTGGCAATTTTAAGAGTGCTGCATCCCTCTGCAAGATATCTCACTATTTTTGACTTTTCGGAGCCTGTCAAGTCCTTCTTTTGACCCATTTTGCCAAAGGAAAGGAAGTTGCCTAATAATTATGCACACCTGATATAGGGTGTTGATGTCATTAAACCACACCCCTTCTCATTACTGAGATGCACATCACCTAATATGCTTAATTGGTAGTAGGCTTTTGAGCCTATACAGCTTGGAGTAAGACAACATGCATAAAGAGGATGATGTGGTCAAAATACTCATTTGCCTAATAATTCTGCACACAGTGTATTTTAATTGTTTTTAACAATTTACAAAATGCAAAGTGAGCAGAAGAAACATTGAAATCAAAACAATATTTAGTGTGACTACCCTTTGGCTTCAAACCAGCATCAATTCTTACACCTGTGCACAGTGAGGGATTTTGTAGGATTAAAGTCAGGTGTATGATTAATCAATTATATCAAGCAGGTGCTAATGATTAGGGATGGGCCCGCAGTTCGAGTCAAACGTAAGTTTAACTTGAAAATTGGGCGTTCGCCCATTCGTCCAATTTAGAACATTATGGGGCATTCGCAGCGACTTCGCCGCTGTGGAGCGCCCAATATTGCTGTAAAATGTGCTCTTTTTAAGGTGTCTGGTTTCCAGTGAAGGACCACTACTTCTTAAAAATAAGGGTTTATTTACAATAAGGAGATAAATACATTATCCTTTCAGGTACATGGAATATAGGGAGATGGATAGGGAAGGTTACAGGAAAAAAGGGGTTAGGAATCTGTCTACTCTCATCCACTCATCCTCACTCTCTGAATTTCTCATACCAAGGGCCCTTTTTGTCCAGAGTTGAAGCACGCCCTCCAGTTGGGGGGTTGGTAATTGCAGTCAATGAAGATATCTTAAACAAAGGGTCATAACATTGCATTCCTGTCCCAGGCTTACGTTAATTTCTTGATAACTACATCAGCTGTCCACATGATATCCCAGCACAGGAGGTAAGCTGTCCTTTTAGGCACATTTGGGCAGTAAACTCCAGCAGGGGTCCTGGTATTCAGAATGTCCATTCCATCTATCCCCCTTCAATAACCCAAATTGCCCAAGTGTGGGGGCAGGGGCCTTCCTAGTCAAGTGTTAATGAATTAAGACACTCATATAGCCCTCTTTGATGTAAGCCAGATGTGTGAATGTCATATTGCAGTTTGCTTCTACAGAGAAGCCGTATTTCAGTTCATGTCCAAACAGCAAGGATATCAATTTTCATCAAATACAACAATTGCACTGCCGTAGACCATGTGAGGGCTGCCGCCGTCTGCGCTGCCTTTGTTTTGATGTTTTATTTATAGTGCAGGGCGGGGCCATCGAGCGACATACGGGTGACCCTGCCCCCTTCTGATGTCAGAGGGACGGGTCGTTCAATTACATCACTGGGTGGCCCCGCCCTTCAGTATAAATAAAACGTCAAAACAAAGAGAGCTCAGTTGGCAGGAGCCCTCCCATGGAGGAGGAGCTGTTCGTTTTTTTTGGGGGGTTTTTCGGGTCCGTTGCTCGCCGTGATTGACGATGGATTACAATGGGGGACACTTATTTTTATTTTTAATAAAGGACTTGTCCCTAATTGTCTCCTGTGGTGAAGTAGTAGGGGTACGATGTACCCGATATTAATTCACATGGGGGGGTCGGGATCTGGGGGCACCCTTATTAAAGGGGTCTTCTAGATTCTGATAAGCCCCCCTGCCTGCAGACCCCCACAACCACAGCCAAGGGTTGTGGGGAAGAGGCTCTTGTCACAGAGCCCCCTCCCCCCCCTGCCCCAAAGCACCCATACTCCCCATGTTGAGAGCCTGGTACGGTTCAGGAGAGCGAGCGCCCCCCCCCCCCATCCTGGCCGGCCAGGTTGCATGCTCGGATAAGGGTCTGGTTTGGATTTTGGGGGGAAACTCACGTCAATTTTTGGTGCGGAGTTCCCCTTAAAATCCAAACCAGACCCGAAGGGCCTGGTATGGACTGGGGGGGGGGGGGAACCCCACGCCCCTTTTTTTCAGTGATTTCTATGTATATTGCCAGGAACTGGCAATACATTACAGCCGTAATAATAAATGACAATTTTTCCTTTGGAAATGTCATTTTGCTCTGGCTATGTTCTAAACATCACAGAGATGCGCCCTTTTACAAGTAGACTAAGGGGACCCCCCCAGGCACAATATTTAAAGGAATATTTCATTTTTATTGTTTCACTTTAAGCATTATTAAAATCACTGCTCCTGAAAAAACGATTGATTTAAAAACTTTTTTTTGCATTGATACATGTCCCCTAGGGCAGGACCCGGGTCCCCATACACTTTTTAGGGCAATAACTTGCATATAAACCTTTAAAATGAGCACTTTTGATTTTTCATGTTCAGGTCCCATAGACTTTATAACGGTGTACGAATGTTCGCACAAATTTTTTGCCTGTTCGCATGTTCTGGGGGGTGTTTGGCCCATCCCTACTAATGATCATCAATTTCATATGTAGGTTGAAACAGTCATTAACTGAAACAGCTGTGTAGGAGGCTTAAAACTGGGTGAGGAACAGCCAAACTCTGTTACTAATGTGAGGTTGTAGTAGACATGTAGAAATGTGAAATATTTGGCTGTAGTAGGAGGCAGTTTGTTCAGTGAAGGACTGAAGAGCGGTACAATACTGAGTGTCTGCAGGCAACAGTGAAGCACGGAGGAGATTCCTTTCAAGTTTGGGGCTGTATTTCTGGAGATTTGGTTAGGATCAATGGTGTCCTCAATGCTGAGAATTACAGGCAGATATTTACCCATCATACCATATCATCAGGGAGGGGTGTGATTGGCCCAAAATATATTCTGCAGCAGGACGACTACCTCCAACATACAGCCAATATCATTAAGAACTATCTTAAAGAGAAGGAAGAATCGGGAGTCCTTGAAGTGATGGTTAGCCTCCCACAGATCCCTGATCTCAGCATCAAGTCTGTCTGGGATTACATGAAGAGACAGAAGGATTTGAGGCCACCTACATCCACAGTGGTTAGGTCTCCAAGATGTTTAGGAACAACCTACCTGCTGAGTTCCTTCAAAAAGTGTACCTAGGAGAATTTATACTGTTTTGAAGGCAAAGGGTGCTCACACCAAATATTGATTTGTATTTTTCTTCTGTTCATTTACTTTCCATTTTGTTAATTGATAAAAATAAATTATTACCACTTCTATTTCTAAAAGCATTCTTCATTTACAGCATTTTTTCACACCTGACTAAAACTTTTGCACAGTAATGTATTTATGGTTTTCTTTAAGATTGCCTAAAGCTGAACTCCAGGCCAATATAAAAGATGCAGATAAATGTAGCTCTGTGTTCATTAATGGATTGTTAGATACATTGCAAGCAGTATAAATACTGGAATTTGATTTGGCATCAGCCTCCTGCAATCCACTGTGCAGCAGAGCTCCGACTGATGACAAATCAGCAGAAGGCTCCAGACAGTTGTGCTGCATTGGGAGGCACTTCAACCTTCAGAGGTGAGTTACTGCGCTGCAGACTAAAGCCTCGTACACACGATGCGATGATCGTACGACCGAACGGCCCAAATCGCATGTTGGGTGTTGTATCTCACGTACTGTCATGCACTAAGCGATCGTACAACCAAGCCGAATGTAGTGACGTGCTACGAGCGTATAAAGAGGAAGCTCAGGTGAATGTGATTTGTGAATTAGGAACGAACGGACACTTCCGGGTGTTCCTGACTTCTGAGCATGCGTATTTTGCACATACTTGTTGGACCAACTTCTCTGTACACACGGTACAACGGTCGCACGACCACTTGTTGGTACAACCAAAGTTTTCTAGTCTGCTCATCCATCTTCAGTTGTACGACCGTCGTACATCGGCTGTTCTAGTCGCGTGTACTAACGTTCGGATGATCGTACAACAAGCGGTCATACGACCGTTTTCATACAATCGTCGCATCATGTGTACGAGGCTTTAGAGTTCCTTCAGGTACAATGTTAACCACTTGACCTCCAGAAGATTTTACCTCATTCATGACAAGGCCATTTTTTGCTATTTAGCACTGCACTACTTTAACTGGTAATTGCACGGTCATACAGCGCTGTATAGCCAAATAAAATTGATATCTTTTTTCACACAAATAGAGCTTTCTTTTGGTGTTATTTGATCACCACTGGGTTTTATATTGTATAAACAAAAAAAAGAACGAAAACTTTGAAAAAAAACAATATAAAAAAAACCCAAATATTAACCACTTGGCGCTGAGCGCACGCAAATATGTGACCTCACAGTGGCCAGGCCTTGGTGCTGAGTGGCTGCATATTTGCATGCAATAGCACCGACAGTGCTGTGCTGAGAGCACACGCCTTGCGGGACTCTGGATTTTTCCGATAATGTGACCACCTTGAAAGAAACAGAGGGCTCTGGGCTGTGATTGGAAACCAATGATTAGCAGGTCCCAGCCAATGATTCATGACCTGCTGACAGACTCCTGCTGTGTCAAATCACAGGGGAGTAGGCGGGGGTGCATACCCGAAACCTGGAAACAGGCAGCGTCGTACAGGTGCCCATAAGAGCAAAGGGTTGCAGTATCTGTACTGTGGCGGGTCGGCAAGTGGTTAATGATGGTGGCAGACTTGTACTTCACCCACTGCCTGGGTAGAGGACTATGTAATGATATACTGTACACAATTTTATATTTCAAAGTCCAGGGAAATCTTACTTTTCACAGCTGCCAATGAAACTTTACTTTTATGGGATAATTGCTCCCTGCAATGTTCAAACCCTTCCTCACACTATGACAAAGTTTGTGCTTTATACACAATGTCTTAACCACTTGCCAACCACGCTATAGCCGAATGACAGCTACAGTGTGGTCATCCAGTTCTGGAAGGGCGTCTATTGACATCCTCACAGAACTGCACATCTGACATGCTCTGTGATCAGGGTAAAGGGCCAATCACATCGGCCCTTTACCACGTGAGCAGCGGTGTCCAATCACAGCTGGTAACAATGTAAACACAATTGCCGGTTATCGCCATTCCTTTCCTTGCGCGCTGTCACAGCATGAGGAGGGGAGAGCTGATAACCAACAAGTGTGATCGGGGACATTGACACTGATAATTAGGGCAGTGATTGATTACCAGTGCAGCTCCAACAGTGCCAACCAGTGCCCAGCAGTGCTGCTAATTGTTGCTGCCTATTAGTGCCCATCAGTGCCACCTATCAGTGTAGCCTCATCAGCACACATCAGTGAAGAAAAAAAAATTACTTACTTGCAAAATTTTATATAATACCACCAAAAAAAGCTCTTTTTCTGTGAAAAAAAATGATAAACATTTCATATGAGTGGAGTGTTGCATGACAGCGCTGAAAGCTGAAAATCGGCCTGGGCAGGAAAAGGGAAAAAGTGCCTAGTAGACAAGTTAAAGTGTTACTAAACCTAAAACTTTTTTACCTTAATACATTGCTTGCATTAAGGTAAAAATGTTTTTAATTTACCTGTGCCCCCCCCCCCCCTCCCTGTGTGGAGGGGAAGAGAGGGGAGAAGAGATCAGTGCACGGTTGCATATATTCTCCAATTACTTCCTCTTTACATAACATTCAAGCAGCAGGAGCCATTGGCTCTTGCTGCTGTCAATCAGAGGGAGGGACGGGCCTAAGTCCCGCTGTGTAAGTCTATAGGGCCATGCATGAATCAAGATGTAACATCCCACCCACTGTGTTCTTTTTTTAGTTACTGGGCGTGAAAGAGGAGGGAGGGACTGGGCTGTCATTCAGGATCTCTATATACACCCACATGTGTGATGTCAATATCATGTGACCTGAAAAGCTCAGCTCAACAAGGAAATATTCTCTCCAGCAATAGAGACCAAACCGAGCATGTGCAGCTTTACTACCCTCACTGTGTATTATCTGGCCTTGCCAAGAGAGACCCTGCAGGAGGGGGGGGGGGGGGGGAATCTGTCCATACAGGATCAAACAGTCTTTTTACCCAATACAGAGGATTAATCCCTTAAGTTCCACAGTGAGTATAACAAGCATGCATTACTGCATATTCAGACAGATTTTACTGTTGTGGGTTTAGTAACACTTTAACCGGTTCCACACCACCTACCGTCTATTTACGGCGGCAGTGTGGACGCTGGGCACGAATCGCCGTAAAAAAGTGGCGATCTGCGAGTGGCCGCTAGGGGGCGCGCGTGCCGCACTCCTGAGGAGTGTGCCTGCGGCTCGGGCGGACCCGATTTCCGCCAGCAAGCCGCGATGAGCGGCCACAGGCAAAAGAACGGGGAACCGCCGATGTAAACACGGCGGTTCCCCGCTTTGTTAGTGGGGGCATGGGAGATCTACTGATCCCTGTCACTGGGATCAGTTAGATCTCTCATGCCCATGGTAGCCCAGCCCTCCCACAGTTAGAACACGCCCAGGGAACACAGTTAACCCTTAGAGCGTCCCCTCCAGGTTAACCCCTTCACTGCCAATGGCATTTACACAGTAATCAGTGCATTTTCATAGCACTGATCGCTGTATAAATGCCAATGGTCCCAAAAAAGTGTCAAAATGGTCCTACATGTCTGCCGCAATATCGCAGTACCGCTAATAATCGCAGATCGCCACCATTACTAGTAAAATATTTAAAAAAATAAAAACCCCATAAATTAATTCTCATCATTCGTAAACGCGGCAACTTTTGCGCAAACCAATCAATAAACGCCAATTGCGATTTTTTTTTTAACCAAAAATATGAGGAAGAATATAAATCGTCCAAAACCGATGAAAAAATGTTTTTTTATAATTTTTTTTGGATTTGTATTATAGCAAAAAGTAAGAAATATTGTTTTTTTTTTTTTCAAAATTGTCGCTTTTTTCTGTTTATAGCGTCGACCAGAAATGACGCAGAGGGGATCAAATACCACCAAAAGAAAGCTCTATTTGTGGGGAAAAGACGACACAAATTTTGTTTGGGTACAACATCGCACATCCACGCAATTTTCAGTTAAAGCGACGCAGTGCCGAATCGCAAAAAGTGCTCTGGGAAATACTTCCGGGGCTGAAGTGGTTAATTGTTTTGAGTTAGTGCCACATTTATTCTTATATACATTTAGTTTATGTGGGGACACTTTTTAATGTTAGCTGCTACTCCTTTATTATTGCCACTTCTATTTTTGGTTTGCACATTCCTTTTTTTTTTATTTGTTCAGAAGGGGATCTCGGCCCCTCCCCCCGCAGTGCTCAGAGCGGGGAAGAGAGCTCTGGCGGGTCATGTAAGCACTCAGCGGCACTGTAACAAAGGTTACAGAAACACACACATTGTCATTATATAGCAATTTAACTCATAATGCTAAATGCTAATGACTCCTGAGCTGACAGGCAGGGAGGGAGAGGGGGAGAGAAGACAGGGTGCACAGGAACTGGCAAATACACATTACATGATAAGACCTACCCCGAAAATAAGCCCTGCTGTGCAGTGGCGGCTGGTGAAGTTTTAGGTTGGGGAGGCGCCAGGCCCCGCCCTTCCTTTTTGGCCCCTCCTACTTCTCAAAAGCCCCACCCTTATAGAATCCACCCACTCCGTCCCCTGTATTCCACATATTGTGTCAGGAGTACACAGATCAGCATCACAGGACACAGTATACAGCTCAGCATCACAGGACACAGTATACAGCTCAGCATCACAGGACACAGTATACAGCTCAGCATTACAGGATACAGTATACAGCACAGCATCACAGGACACAGTATACAGCTCAGTATTGCAGGGCACAGTATACAGTATACAGCTCAGCATCACAGGTGGGGTATATAGCAGCCAGTATCACAGGACACAGTATACAGCCCCAGCATCACAGGTGGGGTAAATTGCAGCCAGTATCACAGGTGGGGTTAAATTGTAGCCAATAACACAGGTGGGGGTAAATTGCAGCCAATAACACAGTTGGGGTAAATTGCAGCCAATAACACAGGTGGGGGTAAATTGCAGCCAATAACATAGGTGGCGGTAAATTGCAGCCAATAACACAGGTGGTGGTAAATTTCAGCCAATAACACAGGTGGGGGTAAATTGCAGCCAATAACACAGGTGGGGTAAATTGCAGCCAATAACACAGGTAGGGGTAATTGCAGTCAATATCACAGGTAGTGGTAAATTGCAGCCAATATCACAGGTGGGGTAAATTGCAGCCAATAACACAGGTGGGGGTAAATTGCAGCCAATATCACAGGTGGAGTACATTGCAGCCAATAATACAGGTGGAGTAAATTGCAGACCCCCCCCCCCCTGAAGTCAGGACAAAGTCCTGCACTTACCCCATCTATTAGTAGGCTGGCAGTGTGCAGAGCCCGCAAGCGGGGAGCGAGTCTGGAGAGTGGGGAGCGTGCTGGCAGTGTGCAGAGTCCGGCGAGCTGGGAGCGTGCTCTCCGTGCTCAGATGGCATCCTCCTTTTCTTCTGAGATATCCAATAGGATCGCCTGTCTTCTCTGCCAATCATGAAACTGGTAACATACCGGCGCTTCCTGATTGGTTGAGAGCGGTTCCCAGTTAGAAAGGCAAATGTTCATTTGCCTTTCTGTAGCGCCCTCCTTGTTTGGGTGTTAGTAAGTGTATATAGTTTTTGTCTCTCTCTGCTTAACAGGAGAGCAGATAGGTAAATGTATATGCTATCTGCTTATCAGGGAGCCTGGATTTGAGTAAGGTCTGCTCAGTGTGCTCTGGTGCTAATTCATGTGGTCTGGAAGGTTTTACACTGTCCAGTAATATGTGTCCCTATTGGACAGTGGGAGAAAAACCCAGCCACTGACAGCAGATGTATTTGATGGTGGTTCTGACCAACTAGCAGGGGAGTGGCCCCCACTGCATCTTGGGTGAACACCTTCATATAAAAGGGAGCACATGGGCTCTAGGTTAGGAGTTCCAGCCCACCCATACCTGAGGGGTGGAGGCATTTGTTTAGGTCCTGGCTGCTAGGCCTGAGGGCCTATCAAGGAGGCTGCCAGCTGCTAGGCCTAGTCGAGGCCTATCCGGATGCTGAAGCTGCAGTCCAGAGTTCTTTAGAAGCTGACGGAAGAAGAAGCTGAGGGAGGACGTCCTTGGATTCGGTCTGATATCACAGTGGCAAAGTGTCGCTTTAAGTTGGCAGAGAAAGAGCTACCGACTGTCCCAGGACATGGTGTGAGTACAGACTTGTGAGAGGATCCCTGAGACCGTGCTGCTAGAATTTCCCCCTGAAGAACAGAGTCCGGCTTATTCTGTCCTTACTGCTTAAAAAGGGACCTGTTCCACTATAGCCAGCCTGTCATAAAGTGCCTTTGGTAGTCTGCTACACTGAGTTAGAAAGGAGACACTGGCTAGTGTCTTGAAGAAGCAAAGTCCTGCATGTCCTTTGTTGCTTAAAGATGGACTTGTTTCATTAGGACCAGTTATTAACCACTTCCCGCCGGTAGGACGTCCATGGACGTCCTAGACTTTGAGTGGTAATATCTGAATGGTGCCAGCAGCTAGAGGCACCATTCAGATATCATTTTTTTCAGCAGGATTACTTTGTTCAGGTAGAAATTCGTTGTTTCCTGTACGTCCTGAAACGAAGAAGTTCTGTGATCGGTCACAGAGGAAAGATTGAGTCACATCGTCTGATGGTTTCCGTGAAATACTGTCCGACCGATATCACCTTGTCCAGGGAAAAATTCGTCATTCCTGTCTTATTCGGCCTGAGACAAGAAGTCCCCCTTTAAGATCGTCGTGCCAGAGTCCCTAGGAGAGTGTTCAGACATGAGTGTGGTACAGGACCCTGTCAGCCATCGAGAAAGAGACGGTTGAATTTCGCTGTGAAACGGTGACACTATAGTCTGGCTTAGGTTCCTGCA
>BLSH010243357.1:118816-133844 GCA_018402905.1 Glandirana rugosa
GGTCCCAGGGACACACGAAGGGACCAGGGGGAGTGTCTCGACGACAAAAGGGGGGAGGATAGAGGACGGTCGACGACATCTTCTACACAGTACTACCTCTCTACCCTTGTCCAACCGTTTAAATGACCGAGGAAGGAAAAGACTTACTTGTCTCAGTCACTAACCATGGTTAACCAAGTAAGTATTGACTTCGTATCATTTGACAAAGATGATATGAAGTCAAAGACTTAGTTACCCTCCGAACCACGTTTCGAGAAGGACAGGTAAGTAAGACACGTCGACTCCGATGTGCCTACCTCTAACTCTCGACTCCAAACAAATCTGGTGACTATAGAGTAGTTTCGGGGGGTTTTCTCGAGGATTTTTTTAACATTTTTATTAAACACTTTCTTTATTTTACTTTACCATTTTTTTATTATTTTATTTTTAATTCTTGATGACTGTGGTCACTCCCTTGCTAGTCCTAACGTCCAACGTTAACACTGGTCCGGGACCGTAAAGTGGTGGTACCCCTCCGGACTTCTACCGTCTTTCCCCCGGACGACGTCTTTAACACTTTCCCGGGGCGACGCCATGGTATTATTTCCTCGGGCACTATCCTCATTTCCCGGGGTCCTAGTCACCCTTCTCCTTTCCCGGGACCGGTCCTCAGTCCCCCGGGAAGTATTAAAGAACGTGGCCCCGGGACTTCTAAGATCAATGCGGAGATTCATGGTCCCAGTCTTGTGGCATCAGTCGTTTCCTCTCTAGTCCTCGTATCAGTCCCCGATCGGTCCTAGTATGTGTCCTTCGTCCCCGTTTAAGCACTTCCTTCGGCTCCAGTCTCGGTCTTCTCTCGTACCCATTAGGTCCTCGAACGGCTCAGCCATTGTCCTTCAGTCCTTCTGGTCACAATTGCAACCTGCAATCCTGATCGTTCCCTCACTGGTGTCAGTAGTTCTTAATTTTTATTTTATTATTTTTTTACCATTTCATTTTATTTCTTTCACAAATTATTTTTACAATTTTTTTAGGAGCTCTTTTGGGGGGCTTTGATGAGATATCAGTGGTCTAAACAAACCTCAGCTCTCAATCTCCATCCGTGTAGCCTCAGCTGCACAGAATGAATGGACAGGAAGAGCTTTGCACCAAGCCTCCCATTGATTCAGAAACTGAAGTATAGTAGAAACAGTTTACTATGCTTCAGTTATGAATGAACCAATTGGTACCAATCACTGACTCTGTTCATTCAGAAAAGGAAGGAGCCAGTAAATTTGCCAACCTGTTCCCATCTCTCCATCATGACACATCTTCTACAGCAGCTGGCAGGAGATAGGAGGGGGGAAAACAGCAGCTCTGTGAGGGGGACCAGGGAAGCACACAGGGACCCTGGGAAGTGGGAACAGCAGAAGACAAGTAAACTGGATAGAGGAAAATGGAGGAGATTGATTCCTCCAAATGCCACCCCCACCATCCCTCCTATCCAGGTGTACACGGGTGGACCCTGGGGCCCAGTTGCAATTGCAACCCCTGCAACCCCTATCGTTACGCCCCTGCTGGTACTCGTTGCTGACTTAGTCTCATGCCTTGAACTGTGTGCTGTGACCTATTTGCTGTAATCTGCTCTCTGATGTGCCTGACTGCATGATCCCATATTCACCTGAAGGATTAGCTGCCCTCATCATCTGATTTCCAGCTGCAGAAGTCCCACTGCTACAGCACTACTTGTCTTTAGCACAACTGGCAATCCCTACTTCTTTTGGCTCAGCATCCCATTACCATCCTCAGGGGTGTGACGCTTGTATTAAATTGTCACTCACATTATAAAACCTACAAATGACACCAAGAGTCATTTGTAGGCAAGTTGAACTGTGCTTGTTTTTAGTGAGTGAGCAGCTGGCCCAGGGCAGGGGGAGTGGTTAACTTGTGGAAGTTCTGTTGCTGGGCTTTTTTGGTCCTAGCCGGACCCACCTGTGACATAAAAAGGGGGAAGGCTGAGGCTCTGGACTCTTCTCGGGGGTTTCTCTACTTGGTCGGATCTTCTTAGTTGCTTGTACGTGGAAGTGGAATTGAAAGCACTGGGACTTTCGAAGACAGCCAAGCCATGGACAATGCCATAATGGACTGTCGCCTCACAGAGGTATGCCTGGGCAGCCACACCTCTTTAGTTAGAGTTAGGGGAAAGATATTGTTAATATTGAACTGTATGCTGCAACATGTTCAGTAAAGTTACATTAACAGTTATGTGCCTGGCCTGAAGTTATTCAAAGGGGTGCATTTTGCTTCTAGCATATCTAAAGAACCAGGTTCTGCAATGCACTATGGGGTATGAAGTAACCCTTTTGTAATGACAAAGGGTTAACTCAGCAAGACAAAGAAGAGGAGTGTAGTTGCTAAGAGTAATCAAGCTCGGGTTCAAGACCCAAGCAACCAGTCATTAGCGAGGGGGTCCCTACTGGTCAGTATCCAATAGCAACTGGATCCGTACCCACTTTACAAACATCTATGGCCTCGTCATAATGCACAGGGGGCGAAGAGTTAACGAGCATGCATGAGGTCCACGCTATGTGCATTCTGTCACTGGGAGATATGTAACGGAGGCACGATGGACTGGTGGAGTGAAATAATGGGAATAAAGTGACTGGAAAATTTGACTTTATAGGTACCACTGATAAAAGTAACAAATTGTATTTATAACACACCACATAAAATTTAAAATAGCATATAAAAATAATCCTGTAATAAATTACAGTGTAATGGTTCTATGTCTCCAAACAATGGCCGCATGGATCAGGGATGCGTGGCAGAAAGCCCTGATCATTACACCATGGCTTATAAGAGTTAAAGTGACATTCAGGGAAAGCTGGACATGTTTCGCGGGGAACCGCTTCCTCAGGAGCTTATAACAATTTCTCTGACACTGTCAGTGAAACTATCACAAATGAGATTGACTCTCTCGCAGAATTAGAAATGTAGAAACCTTGTATGTAGACAATCAGGAAGGGCTTGGGTTTCACCTAGATGTGTGCAGTAACGCACAACAAGATGTACATCAATATGGAGACAGAGTAGTGAAGGTACAACCTTTCATACCTTTTCAACCTTTAGCCTTTCATAATGGATCGTTCTTCGGTAGGTAGTTTGAAACTTTCCACATAGTAATGCACACTGAAGATATCAGCCTTATAAGATTACATGCAGACAATCTAGAGGTGTGCGGTAATACATGGCAAGCCCAACCAGAGATACAGGGGAGATGCTGCCACCTGGTGCATCTCCCCTGTATCTCTGTGGTTGGGCTTGCCTTTTTTTTTTCTTTTAAATTATCAATTTTGGTATATTGGTATATTTAGGAGACCAAAAGGGGGTAAAATGAGAAGTTCATTGTTAGGGTTTAAATACACATTAAACAAAACCAAAAAATGCATTGGTGGCTTTAGGTTGATGTAATCTGCTGCTTTAATAAATTAATTGATGGCACAATTGTTTCCATGTGTACAGCATAAAATACGTTCAGAATTACAGCCCGGACACAGTTGTATCCTATAGCATATATTTTCTCTGTGTGAATGAGCCCTTTTATTCAATTACATAAATGATAAAAAATGCTTATTCTCAAGGCATACCTAAAGTTGAGAAAACAAAAAAAAACACAAATAGAAAGTAGCTCTTTAGCAGAAGAGACATGCACACATTTCTACGTTTGTTCTAGCTATTTTTTTTGTATACACTGCCTGCGGCACATGCACAGTGTGGTCCATGCCCTCAGCTTATTCCTGCATCTGTAAGACGCATGAAATGGAACTGGATGCCGAGACAGTACCCCAGCCAAACAGAATTCACCGCTCCTGGTATGACTTTAGTAGATTAAAGTGGTATTAAATGTTAAGCTTGTTTTCTTTTTAAATAACAAACATGTTCTACTTACCTGCTGTGTGCAGTGGTTTTGCACAGAGCAGCCCCGATCCTCCTCTTCCTGGGTCCCTCGCCAGTGCTCCTGGCCCCTCCCCCTTGACCAATGCCCCCAATGGCAAGCCGCTTGCTCTGTGGCTCTGGGGCACTGGTACGTGCTCGCTCCCAAGCCCTGCTCTATGCGTCCATAAGACACATAGGGCTGTGGTTCGCCCCCCTCCCCCCCACTCTCTCCAAATTGGCTTACTGGCTGTGACTGACAACAGTGGCAGCCAATGGCATCCAGACGGTATAGAATGCATGAAGGTAAAAAAGCTTCAGCCTTTACAACCACTTTAAGCCTAGGTTCACATTGGAGCGATTTGTCATGCGATTTGAGAGATCAAATCGCATGACAAGTCGCAGCCTATTGGCAGCAATGACACTGTTCCAATCAGTGCAACACCGATTTTTCAGCGCCACACAGTTTTGCAAAAGTAGTTCCCACACTAGTTTTGCCGATTTCAGGTGCGACTTCAATAGATATCTGTGCATGGAGCCACACAGATGTCTATCAAGTAGCACCTGAAATCGCGTTAACCTTGCTACTTTGAAATCGTGCTACTTCAAGTGAAGTAGCAGCAATTTCAAAGTAGCATCAATGTAAACCAGGGCTCAATTATGATCGATTGTAAATGGTTTCTGAAACAATGGGAATGTTTCATAAGTCTATGTATTTTTATTTCCAGTGAGCAAGGTGGCAATTGTGCACAGGGACCAAAAAGATGAAGCTTGGTAAGAGCAGTTCCTCCTTCCCTTACCCTCCCTGCCTTTTCAGAGTTTTATTCAGATACAGTAGAGACAATCTGAAGGCAAACAGCTTCTGCTATACTCTCTGTTTAGGAAACCCATAATGTTCTGTAAATCCTGTGTCATAGAGTATATACATCCTGTATTAAATGTTAATATGTAATCAAATTGGTTATATAGATGTAGCGCTACCCCCGCAGGAGCCGCTTAAGTATGTTCAGTCTGTTACTCTGCCTCTCAACCCCAATAACAGTCTCAGTCCCCTCTGGCACACCTGAAAATACTGGGCTCAAGTATTATTTAAATAGGACACAGTAAGAGAAACACACAAGGTTTGAGAAAATCTGTGGTATTTACTCAAAATATTTTTTGAGCGCAGCTCTGAGGAAGGGGGTGCGCCCCCGAAACGCATCAGCTTTTATCCTGCCTTGTGCTTGATTGTACCACGTCCTATCTCCATGTGTTTTTTGTGAGTACCCTCTTTTAACATTTTAATTTGGAATAAATTATTTTTGATAATGCACTAGGTGCGTGCTCCTTCCTTTTATTTTGTTTTTCTAAAATATTTTTTGAATAAAGAGGAACTCTAGAATGACAAGTTATAGCAATCACTTGTGAATAAATGGCTACACAATACCAATGTATCATACACTATCTTAGTTGTAGTAGAAAGATTCTGTACACGAGAGCGGGTACAGGAGAGCAGGGAAATGATTAATGTATGTCAAACCACTCTCTACTATTCACTCCCCTGACAGCCACAGAATGAATAACACGTGAACCTACACACTCAGATACAGACCGAATGTCTATAGATCAACCAGTATAATTGTTATGCTAAGCAGGTACAACTCATTCGACTGTAGGTAAACTAGTACAACTTAGATATATATTACTGTAGCGTCCCCATAGTGATAGGTGCTGTAAAGGTAGATTTTTGTTAGGAGAGGTAAATTTATTCAGGCCTGACTGTTGTGCAGGCCTGATTGTTTTGGTTCTGGGCTGGGAGTGGCTCAGGGAGGACTGGGTGGTTCACAGATGGTGTCATTAGGAATCCCACTTCTTTCCAGAAGCTTCTGGTATTTTCTGGAAGGAGAGGTGAGAGTGGAGGTGTAGCCATCTGGGGTGTTCTAATGAGCTCTGACCAGGCCTCCTTAAATACCCAGGGTCATCACAGTCTGGGAGAAGAGTGTCGGGTGGAAGAGCGGAGATGTAACAGAGGTTGCGGAGGCCTCACCTGGGAGCCCCCAGTCTGGGGAGTGACCTTGAAGCCTGGGAGCTCGGGTGCAGCCAGAAGGAGAGAGAGAAAGATCCTGGAGGAGCACAAGGGAGCAGGAGAGCAACAGAGAGGCCACAGGAAAATACTATTTAAAGGATCCATCGGTGTCGGTGAGTGACATGCCCTGGGAGCTGGAGAAAGTGGACTGGAGCAGGCTGGGAGGATACAGTGGACAGTCTGTGGAGGTCAGAGGAGCCAGTCAGGGAAGTGGTGTCACTGGGCAGTGGAGCAGGCCAGAGCAGCCAGGAGGGTTTAGGTGGCATGGAAGAGGATGTGTTGGCAGCAGTAGTCCATCAAACCCTGCTAGCACAATTGTACTCAGCTACATTTTGAGGGCCCATGGCCCTTGCCTGTAATGGGTGGTCCAGAGTTCCTGCCATCAGGAACGCAGGCCTCACCATGTACTAGCTAGGGTGGAGGAAGATGTAATGGAGGTCTGATAAATATCCCTTCAGGCCTCACGGAAAAGAAGCAAGCTCTGTTCAGGAGAGAAGTGAAGGAGTGCCACTGTCAGCAAGTGTCGTGCTGGAGAGAAGGAGTTTATATACCGAGGTGTATATAGAAGGTCATGTGTTCTTTATCTACTGGGCATCCCACAGTCACCCCTACCCCATCCAAGTTCTATCCCCCTAAATTTAAAAAAAAATGTACTGGCCTTTTCCGTGACTCCGGATGAAAGGAAATGTGTGATTAAGGGCAAAGTGACAGGTGGACCACTGCAACCAGCCACCCCTAAGGGGGACTTTGGCTACATTAATGATACACACAAAATTCAATCTGCTCTGTAATGGAGGGTTCCTAGGTGAATTCTGTATGCTCCAAACTGGGCAAGTATTGAAACCTACTAAACAGGAAGAAAGCAGATGCAACTGTAGTGAATCAGTGTTCCTGGATCAAAGTTCAGCAAATCTTCAGCCGGCCCTTTATATGGCAGATACTCAGCAAGTGACTGTAGTAGCTGCAAACAGACTTTTCCAAGTAGTGCACTATAATGATGTAAGACACTCTGACTTTGCATGGAAACTACAACTGACAGCAATCCAGTAAAATAGTTTGAATGACTGTATTCCAACTGTTTCTTTTCTGTTAATGCCTAGGCCTTGGCTAACAATAAGTATGAGAAATCGGTCTTTATGTGCACAGTACTATATTGATGGGCCTAACCCACTCACCCAACAGGAACACTGACTGTAAGGGATGGATCCGCTGCTTGGATGACGGTAACGATGAGGATGGAGGTGATGAGGATGACACTCCAGCTCTCTAGCACCTTGGATCAACTTCCACTGTCTCTCTCCGCGATTCTCCCAGATCGATCGCCCCAGCGGGATGCAGGAAAACAGGAACAGGCTCTGATCGGGGCAGGGCATATCCCACTGGCTACTCACTGGAGTACTACAAGGTTACTGAAACTCTCAGTCTGTGGGAAAAGGCCGCAATCCAGGCCCCTCCATCACACAGGGTCCTGCTTGATCAATCACCGCAGTCCAGAGAGGCTGTGTCAGGCCTCAGCCTCTGCTTAAATAGCTTCTCCCACGAGGCACCTCTGCTCCCAGCAATCCTTCTGGTGCTGCTGCTTGTAAAAGCCTCCTTCCATTGGCTGTTTCTTCCCTAGCCCATAGAAGCACACCAGAGAAGCAGTGAAACCTGACCCTTCTGTGTGTCTGTGTGACTTTTGCACACATTACATTAATTCCAGTCAGTGAGAACAAGGAGGGGGAGAAATTCCTCTGCAGGGCTGACAGGTGCATTCTCCCTTCTAGGAAAGCCTGTGTATTTACGACGGCCACTTAGCAAAAGCCACAGAAATAGCGGGCATCCACTACATAGATAGATAGAAAACAAGAAATTATTGGGGCCCATTTAGCGGCCTGTGCATAGAGGTGCATTTTTGTAGCATTAGGCAGATACATTGTCATGCGTCACTGTGTTTCCTTTGTGCATCAACATGCATTTTTTTAACTCTTTTATTATGATTATGGCAAAGCATCTCATAAACAATAGCTCAAGTCAACTTTACATATCACTTGACAAAAAAGCAGAGCGGCAACATTTACATAACATACACCAGGAACCGTTTACAAAAAAGACCCATGCAAAAATTTGTTGACAGCTTCTGTATAGCTTTGCATATACAGTAACCTCTATAATCAGCAAAACCATCGGGCCTAGAGGGCCCAGGAGTACACATATCCATAATCAAAATGTAATTCGAACTAAGAAAATGAAATACACCAAAAGAAAAGAGCAAACAGATATACTAACATTTCTAACTTCATGCTTCATTTCTTCATCCACAAGTAAGTAACTGAAAAGCACACATATCCTGAGAAATCTACCACTTTCCATAATTTTAGGTGCTTCAGCTAGGCAGGATAAAAGACAGAAAGAGAAAAGGGTGGGGGGGGGGAGAAAACAACAAAAAACAAGACAAAACACAGGGGTCACTCTCCCAAGAGATAAACAGCCGCCCGAGCATAAAATCGGGACAGCTGCCCAGTTTAATTCCGTGGGGACTCAGAGCGGGCAACTTCCTGCAGGTAGGTCTCCGTACCCTTGAAGTATCTCCATGGCCTCCATTTGTCCCTAAATTGTTCTTCCGTATTGTAGAGTGTAGCTGTCAGTTCCCCCATATGGTGGATATGATTAATTTTAGAATACCACAAGACCCTGGTCGGGGGTTGAGGTTGCCTCCACAATGCCGGAACACAGGCCCTCACTGCATTGAGTAGCTGCATTGTAGGAGTCTTTTTATACTTCCAAAGGGGTCTCTCCGTCAGGTGTAGAAGACATGCGGGCAGATTACCATTCAAATCAACCGAGGTCAAATTTTTAATAATGGTCGTCACCTCCTCCCAAAAAGGTCGCAATGTGGGGCAGGACCAGAAAATGTGAAAAATTGTACCGCCCTCCGCACTGCCAGCATGTGTCGGGGAGAATCCTATCCATCTGGCGGAGTATAGGGGAACTCTATACCATCGGGATAACATTTTATACCCAACTTCCTGATATTGGCTCGCAATGGAAGATTTATGTGCCAGAAGGAGGATTTTTTCAACTTGACCTGGTGTAAACTGAGTATCAAAATCCAGTTCCCAATGGCGTACGAAGGTCGGGAATGGTTCATCCACATGGGCTGTCAGAGAACCATATAGCAGAGATAATGTATGCCTGGCAGGTTCAAAAGGAGTGAAATCACACAGGATATAATGCACTTTCTGAAGAGACTGCAGAAAGTGTCTAAGCTGATTATTACTCAAATTATCCAAGGGCGGATCTAACAGAATAGAGATGGCTGCGAGAGGAAGGAGCCTACCCTGTGGCCACAAGTAAACTACCTGAGATTTCCCCAGTAGAGCCAACCGCCGCACACTTCTGCTGGTCAGTCTAGGAATGAAGTCCTGGTTACCCACGACCGGAGTCATAGGTGAGGGCAATGGTGACAGGCCCGAAGTGCGGAAGACCGACCGGACCACTGCAAGCATCGGCCCAAATCAGGGAGTGGCCCCTCATGTCCTCCGGCTGTAGGGAAGTGAGCAAAGGTGATGACAAGAGAGGAATGGAGGCATCCTCAATCTTCATCGCCACCCACTGCTTAGAATCTGCATTGCAATGCCAATCCACGACCTTCGAGAGATGCACCGCCCTGTAATATTGGAAAAGGTCTGGAAGCCTGATACCTACCACCTTTCGCCTTTGGCAAGGACAATATGTGCATTTTTATCCTCTGGGATTTATGGGACCAAATAAAATCTCTAAAAATTGCCCGGAGTTGTTTGAAAAATACCTAAGGGACGTGAGCTGGCATCGCTTGGAATATATGCAAAATACTCATGAGGACAGTAATTTTTATGGCCGTACACCGCCCAAACCATGGCACGGTTAGGGTGTGCCAGTGCTGAAGTTCCGCTTTCAGTCTGTGAAGCAGAGATAACAAATTCAAAGAGTACAAAGTTGCCAGATCAGGAGTAATGTTAATACCCAAATACCGTATAGATGTAGCCACCCAGTGGAACGCCAAAGAGGAACGTAGGCTTTGCACTTCAAAATCTGGGACTGTTATGTTCAGCGCAGCGGATTTGGCCATGTTGATCTTAAAGTTTGACAGTGCCCAAAAACACACGAAGGGCCTCTAGGATATTGAAGAGACATACGGGTTGGATACAAAAAAATTAGGTTGTCGCGTAGGCTGCAATTTTATGATGTCCCTTGGATTTCTGTATCCCCCTAATGTTGGGGTTGGCTCTAATGGAAGACAGAAAAGGCTCAAGTGTCAGGATAAAAATAAGCAGGGAGAGAGAACAGCCCTGTTTCCTCCCGTTTGTTATGTCGAAAAAGTTGGAGAGTCCAGTCATTCTCCCACATAGCCGCCGAAGGGATAGACTAGAGGCAAAGGATCCATCGCATCATATTATGACTCCGGCCAATGTGGAACAGGGTGGCCTGCATGAAGTGCCAGGCCACCCTGTCAAAGGCCTTTCCTGCGTCTGTAGAAAGCAGAAGGAAAGGTCTTCCAGAGAGGTGGGCTGCGTGAATAAGGTTAAAAACCCTGGTGGTGTTATCTCTCGCCTCTCTAGAAGGCACAAAACCCGCCTGATCCAAATATATCAATTTTGGTATGTGCGTTTAAAGACGGTTCAACAAGATTTTTGAGAAGAGCTTTAAATCCACATTTAGTAGTGCATTGGGTTAATAATTCCCGCACTGAGATGGGCCCTTTCCCTCTTTGTGTATGAGCGAAATATAGGTCCTCAATGTGTCCACTGGCATGGAACCTTCCCCTATCAGGTTATTATAGGCTGTCAAGAAGTGTGGGGTTAGGGTAGATGAGAAGGTGTGGTAATAAGTGAACATGAAGCCATTAGGCCCCGGCGCCGACATTTAGTTTGGGCCAAGGCTATGTTAAGTTCCTCTGCTGTAATCTCTGACTCCAAGGAATATCATCATGCATTTTGATGCAAAATGTATAATTAATTTTTGAGTTTAGAATCTGGAGTGGATAGGGCTAACAGCCATTGACTATTAGTTGGCAACACCTCATAAAGCATTTTATGTGCATTTGGATGCACTGACATTGACTTCTATGGGCCTCCCAAAACACTAAAACACACAGGCATGTCATTTTGTTCAAAACACACTACAGTCTTAAGATGGGGACATTCTCTTTATCATGGGGAACCATGGAAGGTGTTTTAGTGTGTCGGAATGCAACAGTGTATATGGGCCCTTATAGTTTATCTTTAATGATTAGAACTGCGGAAGTAGTCTCGGTTCACACTAATGCAATGTGGGAAACGTACAAGATTCGTTACATTTGCCCGCATCGCACTCTAAGCAATCGAACGGCATCCATGTGATCTGCGGGTGTCAATGTTATCTTAACGAAACAGAAGGCAAAACGCAGCGCTATTGCCAGAATCGCATAACATGGGTGTGAACACCCATGCAAAGCGATTCAGGTGTGGGAGAAAGAAAGGGATGCGATACAATTTCAGCCATACAAAATGTTTTTTCCCTCCCCATCCCCCTTACACAAATGCCAATAACAGAAATATTACAATTGTTGTACAAGGCTCAACATCCTGGTTTCTGGCCTAGGCTGGGCCCCGTTGCCTACTGAGATTGCTACATCACAGCTATCCCAGGAGGCAGTGTGTTAGTAAGCCACAACTTTGTGGAGAAATATAGTGCCCATCTAGCACAAGTTGGCAGCACTGCTTTTTTAAAATGGCAGCCTGAAAGAGGGGTGGGAAATACAATCTGCATTGTTCATTTCTGTATTAACATGGATAGCCACCATGTTAGTTCACACAACCGTGGTTGCAGCGTGGTGCAAATTATACCACCTGTGATGCTTGGCGGGTGGTACCACTGCCAAATGTGACCCATTTAAGTGAGTAAGGCTGCACTGCAACCACAAGCCCAATGCTTTTTCAGTTGCAGTGTGATATCCCATTCAAAATCCCTTTGGCTGGAAAAAAAAGTAATTTCAGGAGCCAGCAATATCCCGGAGGTCCCTTTCATATGTGTGCGACTTGTCCTGCGACTTAGGACTGCTAAGTCGCATGACAAGTCGTATCCCATGATTTCCAATGAATACCATTCATATCTTTGCGACTTCAAAGTAGTCCCTGCACAACTTTGGTCTGTCTTTGTTGCGACTTGAGATCCATAGACCTCAAGATTGCACAAGCATTGCTTCAAGTCATGGCAAAATCGCATCAAGGTTGAGTCAAATTGCAGCAAAACGCGCAACTTTCAGGTCGCCCAAGTGTGAAAGAGGCCTGAATATCTGGCAACCACTACCCTATGGCCTTTTAAAAGCAATCCACCGCAGAGACTGCCACCTGGCTTGACCACAGCAACCGTTCAGGTGTCACCCTAAAAATGAAGCAAGGAACTGAAGTCTAGAAATATTTGCTCAATTTTCCTATGTTTTGATTTTGCAAAACAATTTTGATCTCATTCTGTCACAAATTCTTTCTATTAGCAAACTTTTTTCCACTTCAAGACATTAACTGAACTGCTGACGTGGTCATGGCTTTATTCCGCTCGGGAGATTAAAGTTCAATTTTTCAGGCCAAATATTGAGCTGTCCCTAAGGTACTAATAGGAACATCTTGGACTGAAGTTTTGTGTTCACTGCATAGCAGGTGAACCGTACGGCAAGCTGTTGCTAAGCAACCTCCTCGGCATCATCACCAGCCAGCAATGTGATTTTACTCTTTCACTCCATTCAAACAAAGCAATATTTTCTGCTGCATGTTCAGGGTTGGTGCTAGAAGAGAACAGAGGGGCTACAGTGAGCTGATGAGTCTTTGTATCAGTGCCGTCATCAGTGGGGTCAGGCAGTGAACGCTATTAGCAGCTCTGATGACAAGGAAACCAAAGGGAAATTATATTTTTCTGTGGAATTGTTGTCTATGATGCAACAAATGGACAATAGCCAGTTAGCCACCTCCTAGCAAAATCTCCATTGCCGGTCTTCATGTAAGTGGATCAACCACTCGAGGCCTTAGGGAGAGCAGGACATCGAACTCATCTTTTCCCAATAAAGTAGTCATTTCAGTGTCTGCATTTGAAGAAGCCAAATAGTTATAGTGAACTAATGCAAATGGCCATATGGGAGCTGCCATTTATTGCTTTGTTTACAACATCAGTTCTAGCTTGAAATACCCTTTCCTGATGCCCACATGGCAGCATACTAGTGATAGAGCCCCGCCTCTTGACAACTCCCTCAGGAACAGTGAATAGCATAAAAAAGGACTAGATATCCACCCCTCCCCCTTCTTCTTTTTTCCTCATACCTCAATGCACCAGTGAAGAGTAAGCAGTACTTGTCCCCACCTCTTCTGCAGTGCAGTAGCCATTTGGGTTCAGCCTCTACCAGCGTGTAGTCCCAGTGCTCAGGCTGCTAAACGCGCTAAATAGCCAGGGTCACCTTTACCTTTTGTCTGTGTCTCTCGTTATATGTTTCTCTGCCTTTGCTTTTTTTGTTTTCTCTCTCCCCCAGCAGTGGCTCATCCCTATTTACATTACCCTACCCAGTGGGGACTCGGTGACGTTATCAGAATGCGGCGACTCGTGCATGTGCGCTGGCCAGCCAGGAAACCAGGCGCCATTTAGATGAGGATAAATTGTGCCAATTTGCCTCTCTCTCCCGGGACAGTTTAATGGCTTCATGAGGAATTGGTGAGTGGGTTATGGTAGAACCCTTGATTATGGCTCCAGCCTGTATCTCCTTCTGGTTCCTGCACAGACACACTTCCTCTGGCGCCCCCTGCTGCCTGCTGCAGGTATGGCACGTATGTGTGTGTGTATGCAGGTATGTATGTTGGAGCTGCCGCCTCGTCCCTTTGGCGCGCCTGGATTGCACGGGTTATGGGCTAATTTAGTGCAGATATGGCATCAAGTGAGTTTAATTGCCGTCTTGATCGGCTACGGGGCCTGTGTGGATGGTGTGTGTTCGGTTTTGGAGGGGTGGGGGTGGCGACCCTGATATATGTATATGTACAGTATATATGTGCAGGTTTGTTTATTTATATATATATATATATATATATATATATATATACACAGTGGGGCAAAAACGTATTTAGTCAGCCACAAATTGTGCAAGTTCTCCTACTTAAAAAGATGAGAGAGGGCTGTAATTCTCATCATAGGTTCACTTCAACTATGAGAGATAGAATGAGAAAAAAAAATCCAGAAAATCACATTGTCTGATTTTTAAAGAATTTATTTGCAAATTATGGTGGAAAATAAGTATTTGGTCAATAACAAAAGTTCATTGCAATACTTTGTTATATACCCTTTGTTGGCAATGACAGGTCAAACGTTTTCTGTAAGTCTCTACAAGGTTTTTACACACTGTTGCTGGTAGTTTGGCCCATTCCTCCCATGCAGATCTCCTCTAGAGCAGTGATGTTTTGGGGCTGTCGCTGGGCAACACGGATTTTCAACTCCCTCCAAAGATTTTCTATGGGGTTGAGATCTGGAGACTGGCTAGGCCACTCCAGGACCTTGAAATGCTTTTTACGAAGTCACTCCTTTGTTGCCCGGGCGGTGTGTTTGGGATCATTGTCATGCTGAAAGACCCAGCCAGGTTTCATCTTCAGTTCCCTTGCTGATGGAAGGAGGTTTTTACTCAAAATCTCACGATACATGGCCCCATTCATTCTTTCCTTTACACGGATCAGTCGTCCTGGTCCCTTTGCAGATAAACAGCCCCAAAGCATGATGTTTCCACCCCCATGCTTCACTCATTTTTGGAGGAAGGTAGTCGTTCCCTTGACTTCTACTTTGGACCGACCCAGAAAGTCGTACTGTTACTAGGGTTTGTGTGGCGGGCCCGTTGTTTCCTCACTGAAGCATTTTTCGTAAAGTTCCAGGACCTCACCGGATCGGTCAGAGGTCTAGAGTTGGGGTATCTTTTAGAAACCTCCCTCAACTTTTAGGCACAACGGGTCGCTGTCGGGGTTTTGTAGTGACGAGATCTCCTCTAGACGTACCCTCCTTACCCGGTTTGATGGTCGTTGTCACACATTTTTGGAACATCTCTGAATGTCT
>BLSH010243357.1:142875-155485 GCA_018402905.1 Glandirana rugosa
CCCGGACCCGTACGCGAGCAGTTTTCCCGTTAAAGAGGACTTTTGCACTTTATACATATTGTTGCACTTTTTGATATTTTTGCACTAGCACTTTTTCCTTATATTTATGTGTATGAGTTTTATGAATTAACTCTAGCGCTGCTTTTTGCTATTACCATTTATAGTAGACTTCTTTCACAATGCTATACTTGGTCACGGCTAGCGGAGCCCTATGGTTGAGACCCTGAGCTGCGTCTTGCTTCCTAGAAACAAAATTGGGGTAAGTCACTTTATGGCACAAGATCTCTGTCTGGTAGGTAACGGGAGACAGCCATATGGGAAGTGACAGAAGGTAAGTCCAATCTGCTCCCATAACACTGGAAGCAAAGAAAAAAAAAATGTTTCTCCCGGCAGGTTTCGCTCCTCTAGGGGCAACCTTTTACAATACCTATAAATGAAAATCCTCGGGTAAACCGCAGGTACCCACTATGCCCTTTTGACGAGCGCATGCCCAGGCCCTTGAGGTAAGAGCCAGAGGGTGCGCTTCATGGGTTTTCGGACAGCATGGTAGGACCTGGTACCTGGAAGGAAGGTCTCAGACACTCATGGTCACTTCGGGAGATTCCTCACTGCTCCTCCTTCAGACCATTTCTCTACTACGGAGCTGCCGAATACACCGTAACAGGGGATGGGCTGCTACAATACTTACAGACACTTCAGGCTCAAGGGGTCATCGTCCTGGTCCCATTCACAGGAGAGAATGCAGGTTTTCTACCCGACTCTGTTTGGGGTTCGCAGGGGACAGTGGCTAGCATCCAGCTCAGATCGGAGGAGGTTGAGCCTTTTACCCTACCTTTTGGCCTATAAATATCTCTAAGAATGTTTGCAAGGGTCTCAGTGCCGTGTCAGTTCCACTCAGAGAACAGGGTCTCCGGGTTCACCACTACCTGGACGTCATTTTTTTCTATCTAGAGGACTGGAACAATTGCTGTCGCACCAAGAGGTCCTCATGTATACCCCCCCAGAGATATGGCTGGGTTATCAACTTAAAAAAAAATAAAAAATAAGTGCTGACTTTCTGCAACCCATCAGTTAGTGCACCTGGGGGTGATCTGCTAGTTCCTCTGTTTTTGCTTCCATCAGAGAAAAGTGGTGACAGTCAGGAAGAGAACTATGAGCACAGATACCTCTTGTTTGACAGCTGTCAGTATTCTAGGCATTACGGTGTCACGCATACCAATGATTCCTTGAGCTCATGGGCATCTGCGGCAGTTTCATCTAGGTTTCTTGGGGCAAAACAGAAAACAGGATCTGGCACAGTTAATAACAGTGTCACTCAGTATGAGTAGCGGTCTGCGGGGATGGAAAGACCTTGATGAAGTCGCAGCCCTTTAGAACCGTTAGACTGGATCATTGTTACGAATCATGTCGGCAAGACAGCCTGGAAGGCGCACTGCGAGGGACTGTCGGTCAAGGCAAGCGGAGATTCCCAGCCAAAGAGGGGAGTCTCGGAAGCGCTGGAGGTTATAAATTTTTTTTAGCACTTAGGCCTTGCTACACAGAATCAAGGGAAAGCCGGCCTACTTGCAGTTGAGCAACAGGGCAGCAGTTGTTTATATTGAGCTCCAGGGAGGAACTCACAGCAATATGCTATTGAGAGAGGTGAAACCCATAATGTCTGGGATGGAAGATCACCAGCAAGTTCCAGAAGCAGTTTGCCTCTCAGCAGATTTTTTGAACACACAGGCAGACCGACTATCGTGCAAGCTTCCCAGAGCCCAACAGGTGGGTCTACATCCGAGGTCTTATTCGAGCTGGCCCACAGGTGGGGCCTACCACAGACAGACCTTTTCACTTCCCACAGTAATCACAAACTTTGGATATGTCTGACCTTGTTTCCGCACTCCGGTCTCTCCTTGGGGCTGCAATCTAGCCTTTATACTTTTTCCCCAACATCTCTCTTAAGGAAACTCCTCTTGAGGCTCTCAAGGGAAGAAGATGGTTGTCATAGCCGCTACTCCATATTGGCCACCAAGGCCTCAGTTTTCCCTGGCCATTCACTTCAGTATATAGAAGTCAATTCCCCTCCGCACATACGCAGACCGGGGCTGCAAGCAGGGGCGCTAAAAGGGGAGGCTGGAGAACTCGGGTTTCTCCAGAGTCACTCCAGAGCGATCTCTACTTTGCTGGGTGCTAGAAAGCACTCTATTTACAACATATATGCCTAAATCTGGAACAAGTTTGCATTTACTTGCTAGGGCGAGACATGGATCCTACTGCCCCTCCGGTGACAGCTGTTGTATACTTCCTCTAGGCCGGATTGGACATGAGCCTTAGCCTATCATCATTGAGCTTGCAAGTGTCAGCTATGTCGCTAGTAACAAATTTAATTGGGCCAAGAATCCTTGAGTCTGCACGACTTTTCTTGGCAGTCATGAGGATGGGGTCACCAAGGAAAAGAGTCTTTTCCAGTGGGATCTATTGGTGTTGCTGGATCCCATGTCAGTTCAACCATTTGCTCCAACAGAACAGTGTTTGGTTCGGACCATTCACTACAAGGCAGTATCTATTGCAAGAACCTTAAGCAGAAGATTGTCTGAGATTCAAGCTCTTGGAGCTTAAAAACAGCCCTCTATTTAACAGACATCTGGGCATTCTTTCCAGAACATCACACAGGAAAATCACATGAACTGGACATTTTCAGAACTTTGTGTCTGTCCACAATTGCTCCTTTCAGGTCGTCTAATAAGTCTATTGTTGTTCCAGCTGGAAATCATCAAGGAAAAGAAGTTACTGCCTGGATCCTAGCAGACTTGGTTGTGCATGTAGGGTAAGGGGTCGTGAGCCTCCGCCAGGGGCGCTGCACTCTACCGAAGAGATTGCAGCCTCATAGGCAGCCCATTCGAGAGCATCTCTCTGTGGCGAGGTATAGCATATATAGGTATAGGTCCCAGCATACCTGCTCAACCACTACGGAGTAGACTCGGAAGCCTTGTCATCAGGGGACTTTGGAGGAAGGACTAGTCAGTCTTCTGTCCCATCCTAATTAAAAGATTTGGCAAGTAGAACCCACCCTGTCAGCTAGTTATTTATCACTAGTATGCTGCCATGTTGGCGTCAGGACAATGGAAAATTGTATCAAATACTTACCATAATTTTCTTTTCCTGACGCCAAACCATGGCAGCATACGGACCCACCCTGTACGTTTCGGTATGTAGCTCGTTACAAAGAATGGGGGGCGGCTATCTAGTCCTTTTTTATACTATTCACTGGTCCTGAGGGAGTGGTCAAGAGGGGGAGCTAGTACTTGTATGCTGCCATGGTTTGGCGTCAGGAAAGGAAAAAAAGTAAAAAAGTAAGTGTTTGATACAATGTTCCGTTTTTCATTATCAGGTCATTTTTCAATTTTAAAGCAGAACTAAACCCTAACCATTACAGACAAGGAAGCTGCCATCTTAGCCTCTGTTGGAACTTTCCCAATCCATGCTATGAATGACAACTGTCACAATTGCCGGCGACCCGCTCCCGCTGTGATTGGACACAGCGGGAGTCAATCAGCGGGTCGGGACCCGCCAAACGTTCCTGAGACAGAAGAATAGCAGTCTGCCTATGTAAACAAGCAGAGGCGTTGCTAGGGGGTGGCTATTGGGGCTATAGCCCCGAGTCTGGGGCCCATAGCCCCGGGTCTCTTACAGGGTGGGTGCAGTTCTGCAATTAGCAGGTATGTCCCGGTCTGGAATGCAGACTCTGTATATATATATATATATATATATATACACACACACACACATACATACATACATACACATGTATATTTATTACTACTATTATTTATTTTATAACATGTATGCCTGCTCAAGCGTATGTCTTTCTTTACTTCGTTGCTATGGGCTCTAGCCCCAGATCTTTTGTAGACCTAGCAACGCCCCTGTAAACAAGGCAGATCACCGTTCTGTCAGAGGGGAAGATGGAGATCTTGTGTTCCTGCTAAGCAGAAACACAGATCTCTGTCTTCCCCCAGTCAAAGCACCCCCCACAGTTATCAAGCACTAACCCCTTCCCTGCCAGTGTCATTTATACAGTTACAGTGGATTTTTTTTTAGCACTGATCACTGTATTGGTGTATTGGGTCACTGTATTGGGTCCCCAAAAAGTGACACTTTGACTGCCTAAAAATCACTGATCACTGCCATTACTAGTAAAAACTATTTAAAAAATTAAAATTCCATAAATCCATCCTATAGATTGTAGATGTTATAACTTTTGGGCAAACCAATCAATATATGCTTATTGGGATTTTTTTTACCAAAAACATGTAGAAGAATACATATTGGCCTAAATTGATCAAGAAATTATATTCTTTACGTTTTTTAATTTGATATGGTTTCTAGCAGAAAATAAAAAATATTGTTTTTTTTTCAAAATTGTCGTCCTTTTTTGTTTCTAGTGCAAAAAATGAAAACCGCCGAGGTGATCAAATACCACCAAAAAAAGGACATCAATTTTATTTGGGTACAGCGTCGCATGACTGCGCAATTGTCAGTTACAGTAACGCAGTGCCGTATCGCAAAAAATGGCCTGGTCATGAAGGGGGGGGCAGACCTTCTGGAGCTGAAGAGGTTAAAGGCTAAGTTTCGGAATGTAGGTAAGTAGACAAAAGCCGCTACAGAGGAAAAATATCCTAGAAAATCTCCACCCATGTTCCCATGGGTACCTGCGCGGTGTGCAAACCGTTATCCAATGAGAACAAATTCCTGGTAGCCGCACTTCAAATAATGCTTCTTTTATTAATAAGAGTCCATACAGTACAAAAAATAGGGCAAAAGCTGACGTGTTTCACGCACCTCTCACGGGCGCTTACTCATAGCTAC
Source organism: Glandirana rugosa (assembly GCA_018402905.1). Classification (NCBI taxonomy): domain Eukaryota; kingdom Metazoa; phylum Chordata; class Amphibia; order Anura; family Ranidae; genus Glandirana; species Glandirana rugosa. The sequence goes on from BLSH010243357.1 coordinate 147,727, forward strand.
TGATACAACAGTGCAAAAACAATTATATATACATCAATGTTGTATAGAATGTAACCAATCAGAATCAAAGAGTCATTAAAAGTAATCAAAACAACAGGCGGTGTGGGGTTCTCTGCTGGGCGGGTTCCATGGAGGGATGATTGAGGCAATCAAATGGATAATCGTCCAAGAAGTCGGAACACTTGCGAGCTCTGAACAGGTGTGTTCTCTTTCCCTCCTGTGGGAAACAGCCCATCAGAGTAGCCAGCCCATTGAAACAGAAAATTATACTGATTAGAGAGAACAAAAATGGAGAAATCTAATTTAAAACGAACATGAGAAGTAAAAAATCAAAATGGCATGATGAGTCAAAAATTAAACAAAAATGACAAAAGAAAGCAAAAGGGGCTGATATCCGATCTGTAGCCGACCATATAAAAATGGTGTCACCCATACATGAAGCGATAAAGACATATTCCTAAAACAGCTGGCCATATGTGATTTCAGCAAGGATAACTGTCGTTTAAACAAATAAGAGTGTACGAAGAAGGAAGAAATGTAGTCTCTCACACAAATTATAAAGAACTAATATACAAAATTATAAAACAATATTGGTAAATAAAACAGTGTATATCCATGATCGTGGAAACAAAACCACAAATCACTGTTGAAAATAGCTTCAGTGAACTAAATAAAGCGGAGTTGCAATAGAGCATTTATTTATGAAAAACATTCACTCAGAAATGGTATGCTAGGGTATTGAATCGGGGCGGGAGAAAAACTCTCAGCAATAAAAATAAACAAACTGTGGGACTATGTAAACAGCGCTCCGATTAAACAAGCCCTATTGGACCTTGTCGGGGGACAACTTACCTAAATATATATGGAAATAGTGAGATGTCAAAAACTTTTTTATATTATCTCATTCCACATATTGTATTCTGACATATCATATGGCATGTAGTGAAGGTCGGGAGAGTGAGTATTAAATGCACTAAAACTTTTTTGTATTTAGAGGTCTTTCTGCATTATAGAACAATACCAGGAGGTCAAGGGCAAATGGATACTAATCATATATCATAATAATGGGAAACATCCCATTCAAAGTTCATTCCGCTCGTTCTCCTGGTGTTGAAAAAGAAAATCCAGAAGACTTCTCCCCGGCATAAAATCTTAACTTTATTGCCTCCCCTACATGGCAATGAAACCTTCTCAACTGTTTGTGTAACCAAGCTGGAGGTATCTTTAAAGTGTACCTCCCTCCAATGTTTAGCTACATTGGTATCTCGATCCTTATCTATGTCCCTAAGATGATCATTTAGGTGATCCCGGAGTCTTCGTGTAGTGCGTCCGACATATTGCAGGTGGAACAAAGTGCATGTACTAATGTAAATAAAAAATCTGGAATCACAATTAATAAACCTGAGAATGTGGGACGTATGGTTGGTTGTTGTGGAGCTTATGACATCTCCTCTCTGTAGGACAGCAAGGACATCCCTGAGTACCGCAGCGGAATGTGCCTTTAAAATGTAGACAGTATGGTTTAGGCTGTAGGTTGGAAAAAAGGCTGGGTGACAAGAAAGTACCCAAAGTGGGGGCTCTGCGGGACACAGTTCTGATGCAATATGTCAGAATGGAGGCATACTTTGGATCATTATGCAGAACCGGTAGGTATTTGGTTACAATGTTGCTGACTTTGTGGAAATCAACACTAAAAGGTGTGGAGTGGTAGTATTAATCTTATCTCTGCACACAATAAATAACAAATCATCTATATACCAACAATAAAAATGTGTGTCAATGCGATGGGGGCTATCAGTTACAAAGATGCGGAGCCTCTCCCACCATCCCATGAAAAAATTGGCAAGGGAGAGGGAGAACTTGGTCCCCATAGAGGCTCCGCATCTTTGCAAGTAAAAGTCCCCGTCAAACATTAAAAAAAAGTTATGCTTCAACAGATATTTCAAGCATAATAAAATAAATTCCTAATGGATCAAAGAGTGACAACCATACTTTTCAAGGAAAAATCTCACCGCTCTTAAACCAAGGGAATGTGGGATGGAGGAGTATAGGCTGGCCACATCACATGTGATCTAGCCATACTGCTCCCTCCATTGAAAGTCTTGAAGTTTGGTCAAAAGATGTTTAGCGTCTCATAAATAACCAGGTAAATTAACCACAAGTGGCTGTAATAGGTGATCCACCCATTGACCCAGGCGTTCATTCAATGAGCCAATGCCCTTCACTATCGGTCTCCCATGTAAGGGTTCTATACCTTTTGTGGTACTTCGGGTGATGATGAAACACAGGGACAATGGGATGTTCTGGTATTAATTAATCTTTCTCCCTGGGGGTTAGAATGCCCACTACTACCCCCCATCCAATAAAGAAGAAAGTTCTTTCTTGAAAGCAAAAGTGGGATCTCCAGAGAGGCGCAGATAAGTATCGGAACCAGATAGATGATGTATGGCTTCACTTCAAGAGTCTGAGTCCATAATTACAACTGCGTCCCCTTTATCTGCATTTTTAATGACGCTACTAAGGTCATTCTTGAGGTTGTTCAATGCTGCCCTCTCAGATGCAGACAAATTATGACAAATTGGATGACTAAAAACCTTGCGTGCAAGGCGTGTGAGGTCCCTTTCAATCAATTTCTGAAATAAGTCCATATCCTTACCCCTAGAACCAATGGGGTAAAAATCTGAACGAACTCTGAATGGGACCCCAATGTATTCGCTAAAGTGTTCAGAGGGAGGGGGAGCAGGCTCACATGCTAAATCAGTTAATCAAATCGTTTAAGGCACAAGTATCTAAGAAAGATAAAGGAGAGGGGCACAAATCACCACTTGTGGAGGTGTTCAAAGGCACAGAGCTAGCCAGTTGTGATGAAGTGGAATCATCCAAATAATGTCTCTTAAGAGTTAAAGTATGAACAAGTCTGTTAACATCCAGGATTGTTTCAAATAGATCTAACTTGATAGTGAGTTTTGCTTGTATTGTTTGTCTCTTGCCTCCTCTCCTTGTCTGCTTGTGGACTTTTTCCCTTGGTTTGGAGGGCGGGTATTGGAGTTTAAAGCTTGTGAGACATTGCCACGCTGATTACTTCTTTGATTGATAGTTTCAGGGGAAGATTCTGACGCTGTGGCTGCAAAAGTTTCATTAACCGTTTCGTTCCCTATGTCAGAAAAGCTCACTCTCTTTTTCCCAAACCTTTTACGGAAACGTCTTGAAGGGAGAGGCTTCTTCCAAGTATAAACTGTGTTATTCTCATAATCAAGACGGTCTCTTTGATTCTGATACAACATTGACTCTTTGATTCTGATACAACATTGATGTATATATGTAATTGTTTTTGCACTGTTGTATCAGTAGCTATGAGTGAAACGTGTCAGATGTTGCCCTATTTTTTGTACTGTATGGACTCTTATTAATAAAAGAAGCATTATTTGGAGTGCGGCTACCTGGAATTTGTCCTCATTAGGTTAAAGGCTAAGTTCGCCTTTTTTTTTTTTTTCTTCTAAAATCCAGCTCCCCGGTGTACTATTAATGTACCTTGGCTGCAGAAAAATAAAAGCTTTCTTTGATTTAGAGAACCAGGCCTTATCTTAGCCCTTGCTGTTCCAAAGAAAGCCTCATCACTTCCTGGTATATAGATTTGAGATGTGAAAGCCAGCAAGACAGGAAGCAATTTACCAGTTGACTATGTTAGCTCACACATCATGCACCTATCAACTAGGTTTGCACGGCATTCCTGGCATCTCTCCAGGCATGCAATTGCCTGGCTTGTCAATGTGAGCTGCCACAGCTGCTATGTTTGCAACGCATCCCCAGCATGTCTTCAAACGGGCCCGGCACATGCTAAACTCTCTGGGGCTGCATGCGGTCCATAGGTTGGATACCCCTGATGTAGTGCAAGGGTCTGCCTGATTGGATACAGAGTGAATGGGTGGATAGGTGGGTTATTCTATTCCATAGTTTTGGTAAATTTAAAGGAAACTGTACAGATGTGAGGTAACAGAGATGTGCTGGACCGGTGGAGTGGGCGCAGGCTCAGCGCATCCCTCTTAATACAAAACATACAAGCACAGTGTGTAGCAGCATGGGCCAAACCACATGTCAGAGGAACTCTGCACTTCCTCACTACACACACTGAGGCTCATCTCTAAGTCAGGGAACTGCCTTAATGTTTGACTTTTCACATGACTGCAGTCCCTGCCTGGTGAAGTTTATCCCCATGTTCATGGGCGCAGTAGACCCCGCCCACCGCCCAGTAGACTTCTGCCTGCCATTTAGACTACTAGTTCTCATCACCATGGTGGTTACTGTGTGACCTTTTTCTTTCCTGTAGGGCCACCAACCTGCCTGTTACTCCCTCTACAAGGAAATTAACTTTGGAAGCTTTGCTCAGAGAAAAGCTGGCTTAAGGCAAAGGACTAGTCACTAGTATAGCCTATGGTCTTCCTTCAGTTTACCTTTCTCCATTACCGTGTTGTTCTGCATTGTGTCTCTGTGAGGCGGCCTGGTGGTGTCCTTTGTAGAGGCTGTGCTTTTCTTCCTCAGAGCCTCCAGCAAGGAGAACAATGAGCAGCACAGTAATTTAATCGCCAGATTTCACTTCAGATCTCCTGGGATTAGCAGTCAGTAGTGCCTTAGATCTCACACTGCAGCTATTCAGCTATGAGGCTGTGTATACGGGAGTGCCTAGGCACATTCATATACCAGACGGTAGGAATGTTTTTGTTTTTGCAAGATGTACATTTTTAAACATACTGCTTAGGCACAATAAACATTTCTAAATGTTCCCTATTACATATTAAATACACAGAAAAGCGCCCTGGGACTTTATATGAGGTCAGCACCATTTGCCACTAATAACAAAGTAACAGGAGTATACACAGTTTGAACATTTATTAAAAAATGATCTTTACATACATGGATAGCATGACAATTGCTGAGCCAATAAATTACATCATGGTACAATTTTGCAATGATACATATAAAAATATACAGTATACAGAGGCATCTAATAAACCCGACGCGTTTTGCGAGACATCGCTCGCTTCCTCAGGGGTGGATGCGTGTGTGATGCATCTATAATAAATAAGAAAAATATGAAGGTTGTTATGGTAAATGGTCAGAGGGGTCTAGGAGTAGAAGGCCCCATACACACCATCAGGCAAAGCAATGTGCCAATTTGCTGAGATCCCAACAGACGGTAGCAATGGATGTGTGGCACAGGAGCTGAGGGGAGGAAGCCAACCAGAACCAACACCAGGGGACAACCGGAGGACAGACATGGCAAGGGTGGGGTTGTGTGAGCCTAGAAGTTCCACCTTGTCCAAATAGGTGTCAGCTGTAACATAAATATATGTAGTAGTAATGATTGCTATAATAGCAGAGTAACCATATTACATCATCACTTTTTGAATCCCACACCTCTTTAAAGCTGATCACCAGAATAAGAAATACAGTTTCTTAGGTCCCTTTCACACTGACTGTCCGATCAGGTCCCCCTGTCAGTTTTTCAGGCGGACCTGATCTGACCCTCCAGTCACTTCTAAGGAGCTGGATGTCAGCAGAAACCCGCCGCCATCTGATCCGATCCTGTCCGCCAAAAACAGACGGATGATGGTCCTATTCCCCATCCATCTGGCAGATCGGATCGGATAGAAGCGGACCGGTGATCCTTTTCTATCCGATTGCCCCATAGAGGAGAGCGGGACTGTGTCCACTCTGCATAGCAGAGCTGCCCCCGCTCAGCTGCCTGCTCAGCGGGGATCAGCAGAGAGATCCCCCACTGAGCAAGCAAATTCCGCTTAGCGGAGGAGCCCGCCTGAAAGACGCCTTACTCCACCATCTTTAGTTAATCATTGCAAGCTGGATTTTCTTTCTTCTGGCCTGTAGGCTAGGAGGGTCCTGTTTGCAGAGCCAATTTTATTTCCTGTTGACGTGGATGCTGCAGATTGTCTGTAAGAAAGGTCCATTGTGGCATCTTCAAGTGGTAGCGCCATGACGTGGGGGGGGGGGGGGTAACAAGCAGTTGGTTGTACGAAGGGCAGCTCTGATCTCTACTACCATAAAAGGGTGCCATGGTGGCTCCCATGACAGCAGATTCAGGTGCTTCTTTTTTTTTTTTAACAGATTGGTTAGGCATGTTAAATGGTGTTTTTTTTCCCCAAAGTTGTACTTTAACCTTTTAAACAATGACTTAATGGATTTTAAAAAAACACATAAATGAAGGCTGTTTTTCGATTTTTGCTTGGAGTTACCATTTAATGAAGTGCTTCAATATTTGCATTTAATATTTCATTTAGCCACTTGTGAGTTGCTCTTGCTTCCATTTTAATTGATTTCATCATTTATCCCTCGTAGTAACATTTGCAGAGGAGAGTCTGTAATTATTTGAAATGATAAATTCAGTTTGATTTAAAAATGATAAATCCTGTCTATGTGGATATTTACACTGACATATTGGGAGATGAGGAATATCATTTTGGACAAGATATCCCAATGGATTTACTCATTAGATTCTACAGGCAGGAGTGGGTGGCCAGCAGCTCATCATAATGCAAGAAAAGCTTTGTGTTTCTTCATAGACAACTGCCATGTATTTACATCACACACAATCCAGGTAATTGTGTAACACCTACTCACCTCTGTATACAAGTTGAACAGAATAAAACTAGTAATTACTACTAATAATTCTGACAAAGTTTATCTTAAAGAGAACCTGTTGAAAAACAAGTTTCCAGCCACACTGTGCATTAACGTAACATGTTACTGTTATTAACGCACGCTAGAGTAAGACAGAGTAGAGTTCTTTAAAGCAGAGCTCCAGGCTTCCCCCCTAAAAAAATCAAAAGCCAGCTGCTACAAATACCGTAGTTGCTGATTTTTAGTATAAGGACACTTACCTGCCCCTGGATCCAGCAATGTCCTCACCCAAGCCAATTCTTCACTCGGCTTCGGGTGCAGGCGCATCTGAAGTAAGTGAAACAGGAGTGACCTTGCGGCTTCACAGCCGGGGTCTTACTGCAAGTGCGCGAGTTGCGCTGCACCTTGTAAATCGTCCCGTAGTCTTCTGGGACCTGGGATGTGTCCCAGAAGGCTGTGGGGGAAGAGATGGGGGGGGTCGAACTTCCGGCTCAGATCGCCGCAGCAAAACCAGATACCCGCTCCCCCTCCTCCCCAAAAAGTGCCAAATGTGGCAGTGGTGGGTGCAAACAAGTTGAGCTTTCCCTTTTGGGTGGAGCTCTGCCTCCGCTGTAACAAACAGAAGAAAAGATATTTATTTTTTAAGGCAGTAAACCACAATGCACAGTAGTGGTGCACTACAACCCAAGTGCATCAGGTCGCCATTCAAAAAGAATAGCACTACAACAAAGCCCACTTAAATACTTAAATGCGTTAATGAACAACACTTTCACACACATACTGGAACCATTGTACCAAGAAAGTGACACAAACGAATCTTTCGGAACTGGTCTGTCTTTGTTCTATAGTGACGAGGTCGCTGATGTCACCTTGGTTTTTCTTTAAATCTGATTGTTGGATTGATCGGATTTATTAGTTTATTTACTTAACGTACATCAAGGGATACGTTGGTTGTGTACGTATGATGAAAGGAGGAAAGATCAAAGTCGAAAGTTGTGACGATCCTCTCAGACTAGAAACACAGTGAAAGAACCATGTTACCAAGGTCATACACACACTTTCACAACAAGTAATTGCGTAAATTCATAAATTCACCCGAAACAACATCACGATAAGAAAAACTTAC
>BLSH010243357.1:157027-173134 GCA_018402905.1 Glandirana rugosa
ACAAAATTCTCTCCATACCTGAGGTCTCTCTCTCTCTATAAAATGGTAACATGTTTAGTAATCATTCTGGAGTAGACCTTATACGTCAAGTCAAAACCCGCGGTCAAGAGTTTTTCCTATCTTGCACGTCTCTTCTCGTTGGTTTGATTATTCTCCGTACCTCCTCGAGTCGATACTCTTTTCTAATCTCCTTGAATTAAATAAGAGAGAACTCTTCTCTTCTAATACCCCCCTATACCAGTTATACATGTTTATGTATTCACCAGGTATATCACTAGAACCACAACTCAATAAGTGAAATTCTAGTAGTGTCTCCTGTTCCCCCGTGAGAAATGCAGATCTCCTTTTCTCTAAATTAGAGGTTTATGTCTTTCCAAAGAAGTGTCATTCTCGACACTTTTACACCTTATCGGAGGGAGGTCTCCATCAAGACAGGTCGAGTCATCTAACGAAATTTTTCCGGTCCTAGAGAACTGGCGCCCAAAACTGAACTGCATATTCCAGATGAGGTCTTACTAATGATTTGTACAATGGTAAAATATCTCTCTCTCTCTGGAGTCCATACCTCTCTTAAAACAAAAAAGGATTTTGCTTGATTTGGAAGCGGCTGCTTGGCGTTGCATGCCATTATTAAGCTTATGATCTATCAGAACATCCAGATCCTTCTCCACCATTGAATCCCCCAGTTGTACTCCCCTAGTATGTATGATGCATGCAAATATCTCCTTTACTGAGAAACTACCTGGGTGGGTGGCAGACAGCTTATACGACATTGTTAGATCGGAGTTTGGGCTTCTAATATCGTTTGAATGAACATTTCCTTGAACCCCCCTTCAAGTTATTCAGCAATAAATTCTTTTTTTTTTTTAACAGAAAAGTTTTTATTTTTGTCTCATACAAACAGATTACAGCACAAATACATACAAGTTCCTTTCATATACTTCAAAGAAACAAAAAATACATTGCGTAACCTTGGTATTGTCTCAGCCATGTCGATTCCAGGGTACTATACAGGTTTCAAACATACAGTTTTGTAGTCTTAATTACTGAGCAGAGTTAACATGTACATCCGTGTTCACCAAGGGGTCAGGACTTAACCCAACCACCCCAGATTTTATCAAACTTCTTAGGACATCTGCGATTCATGTAGGTAATTTTATATAGGGCTAGAACTGTATTAATCAGTGACCTCCATTGTGAGACCGTGGGCAGGTCCGAACTCCTTCCATTTCAATAGTATTGCTTTTCTGGCATAGTAGGCAGAGTAGAAAGTGAACAATTGCTTGTGTATGTTTTTAGTAATCGTTTCTGTCACTCCCGCTGAAAGAACCACTGGGTCTAAACCGATGGAGAAACCCCCCACCGAGTCGATGACTCCCACCACGTCCGTCCAAAACTGCTGTAGCACAGGGCAAAACCAGACAACATGTAAGAAGGTGCCCAATCCCGTCGTACATTTTGGGCATCTATCTGATCTGGATAGGTATATGTTTGCTAACCTTTGGGGGGGGGGGTATAATATGCCCTGTGTATAAATTTCAGCTGTATATATCTGTCGCTAGCCAATATCATCAGAGGAATATACTGCTGTAGCCCCTCCGCCCAGTCTTCCTCTACCAAGTTAGGGAGGTCAGCCTTCCACCTAGCAAACAAAATAGACCCCCTGCCTGAGCTCTGGGAGATGATTCTAATGTATAGGGAAGAGAGTCCCATCTTTTAGTCTGACTCATTGAATAGCCACTTGAACGCTTAGGGGGCATTTGTGGTCCATAGGACAATTCAGCAGAGGAGGGCATAGAGGAGGAGGAGGGGGTAGAGCTGACAAATCTTGCATCATCACCAGCTGTATGGAGACATGGGGGCACAACAAGCTGTAGCACTGAGCCCTGTCCTGTATCCTTCCGAGTTTCAAGCAGAGTTACCCAGTGTGCTGTGAACTAAATATATTGTCTCTGACCATGCTTGCTGGACCACGTGTCAGCAGTAACGTGGACTGTGCGGCTGACTCCCTTGCCCAACAATGCCACAACATTGCCTTCCACGTGATGGTACAGAGCTGATGTGCTTGAGACAAAGTTTGCAAATTGCAACAGTGCAATCGGCTGCACATGTGCTAAAAAAGGCCCAGACTGCTGAGCTGTGGTAAGTGGGCGGGGAGATAACCACTCCACAATGTGATGGAATAGGCTGCTCTCTACTCTTCCATGATGGCTGCCTCGTTGGGGTTGTGCCTCACCCTCCCTTTCCTCCTCTGCTCTATCTGGCACCCAAGTTGCATCAGTGTCCTCCTCATCATCATCTCCCCCATCCTCATTACCACTGGAGACAACTTGGCAATACTCTGCGGCTAGGGGAACATGACTGCCAGTTTGTGTACCAATGTCCTCCCCTTTCTGTAGGCTAATGTTCCTGCCTTCCTCAACCTCAGAACCAACATCTGAATCAAGTAATGGCTGTGCATTGTCAAGGAGCAAGTGGGTAATGCTGTGTTCAAATAACTCAGCTGACTCCTCCATGCTTGATGCTGGGGCTATGGTAGGAATAGCTGTGGACAAGGAGGCAGGTTTAGTCACTCTGGCAGCTGCAGTGGACTGCACACTAGTCTCTGCTTGGGTGACGGAGGATGAGGAGGATGAGAATGGTTTAGTAAGCCAGTCCACCACATCCTCTGCATGCTGTGGCTGGATAGCACAGGCAACATTACTAAACAGAGGAAATGATGCCCTGCCTGAGGACTGACCACGTCCACCTTTGCCTGTAGAGACATATGCTGCTGGCCCCCTTACAGTGCCATGGGAACGTCTGCCTCTCCTTGACCTCCCAGACATGATGGGGGCGGGAGGGGGTGCTTATTAACAAAATGTAATAAAGATGTGGAAATGTGTACGTGGATGCACTTTAATCAATGGAATGTGGTTGGTGTTTGATGCACTTTAACTTGAGTACTCACTACACAGACACACTCCACTAATACCCTATAATATACTGCAGTAAAACTGCACTGACGCACTGCAATATACTGCGCCAAACGTGCAATAACGTAATGAAATATATGGAGTTAAACTTGCAGTAACGCAGCGAAATATACGGTGTTAAGCTTGCAGTAACGAACTGAAATATACTGTGTTAAATGTACAGTAACAAACTGAAATATACAACGTTAAACGCGCACTAACGCACAGAAATATACTGCATTAAACGGCACATAACGCACTGAAATATACGGCGTTAAACTTGCAGTAATGCATTGAAATATAATGCGTTAAACGCACTCTAACGCACAGAAATAAACTGCGTTATAGGGCACATAACGCACTGAAATATACAGTGTTAAACTTGCAGCAATGCACTGAAATATACGGCATTAAACTTGCAGTAATGCACTGAAATATACAGCGTTAAACTTGTAGTAACACACTGAACTATACTGCATTAAATGAAAGGTAACACACTGAAATATACGGCGTTAAACTTGCAGTAATGCACGGAAATATACAGTGTTAAACTTACAGTAACACACTGAAATATACGGCGTTAAACTTGCAGTAACGTATGGAAAAATACAGCCTTAAACTTGAAGTAACACACTGAAATATACGGCATTAAACTTGCAGTAACGCACTGGACTATACTGCACTAAATGGAAGGTAACGCACTGAAATGTACGGCGTTAAACTTGCAGTAACACACTGAACTATACTGCTTTAAACAGAAGGTAACACACTGAAATATACAGTGTTAAACTTGCAGTAACGCACTGAAATATATAGCATTAAAATTGCAGTAACGCACTGAAATATACAGCGTTAAACTTGTAGTAACACACTGAACTATACTGCATTAAATGGAAGGTAACACACTGAAATATACAGCGTTAAACTTGCAGTAACTCACGGAAATATACAGCCTTAAACTTGAAGTAACACACTGAAATATACGGCGTTAAACTTGCAGTAACGCACTGAACTATACTGCGTTAAATGGAAGGTAAAGCACTGAAATGTATGGCGTTAAACTTGCGGTAATGCACTGAACTATACTGCCTTAAACAGAAGGTAACACACTGAAATATACGGTGTTAAACATTGAGTAACGCACTGAACTATACTGCGTTAAATGGAAGGCAACACACTGAAATATACGGTGTTAAACTTGCAGTAATGCACTGAAATATACAGCGTTAAACTTGTAGTAACACACTGAACTATACTGCATTAAATGGAAGGTAACACACTGAAATATACAGCGTTAAACTTGCAGTAACGCACGGAAATATACAGCCTTAAACTTGAAGTAACACACTGAAATATACGGCGTTAAACTTGCAGTAACGCACTGAACTATACTGCGTTAAATGTAAGGTAAAGCACTGAATTGTATGGCGTTAAACTTGCGGTAATGCACTGAACTATACTGTCTTAAACAGAAGGTAACACACTGAAATATATGGTGTTAAACATTCAGTAACGCACTGAACTATACTGCGTTAAATGGAAGGCAACACACTGAAATATACGGTGTTAAACTTGCAGTAATGCACTGAAATATACAGCGTTAAATGTACTCTAACACACAGAAATAAACTGCGTTAAACGGCACGTAACGCACTGAAATATAAGGCGTTAAACTTGCAGTAATGTACTGAACTATACTGCCTTAAAGGGAAGGTAATACACTGAAATATACAGGGGATAAACTTGCAGTAACGCACTGAAGTATACTGCATTAAATGTAAGGTAACATGCTGAAATATACGGTGTTAAACTTGCGTAATGCAACTGAAATATACGGCATTAAATTTACAGTAACACAATGAAATATACTACCTTAAACGTGCAATAACGCACTGAAAAATACGGCGTTAAACTTGCAGTAAAGCAATGAAATATATATAGCATCACCAGAGGGGTATATACATCACCATAGGGGTATATATCATCACCAGAGGAGTATATATAGCATCACCAGAGGGGTATATACATCACCAGAGGGGTATATGTAGCATCACCCGAGGGGTATATATAGCATCACCAGAGGGGTATATACCATCACCAGAGGGGTATATGTAGCATCACCAGAGGGATATATTTACCATCACCAGAGGAGTATATGTAGCATCACCAGAGGGGTATATATACCATCACCAAAGGGAAATATATACCATCACCAGAGGTGTATATGTAGCATCACCAGAGGGGTATATATACCATCACCAGAGGGGTCTATCAGCAGAGCGGTACATCCTTCGGCAGCCCCCCCAAGGTAGTCGGAACATCAGTCTCATACTTACCCCATCTAGGAGTGGGCAGGCATGCAGGCAGCTGTGTCTCGGCGGAGAGCGAGGACAGCGAGGGGGGAGCTGTGCATCCCCCTCCTCCTCTGAGAAAGGCGTCCAATAAGATCGCGTGTCTTCTCCGCCAATTGGGAAACCGGTAACACACCGGTGCTTCCTGGTTGACAGAGAGGCGGTTCAGTGTTAGAAAGACAAATATTCATTTGCCTTTCTAACACGTGAGTGGTCTTGCGGCGCATGGTGTGCGCCACAAGCCACACTTTGTTGAAGCCTATTAGAGCCTACAGCTCTAATAAAAGCTTCAAAGAACCCCCCATCCCTGGGAATTCTTGCAGCCGGTGCCTCAAAGGGGTAGACCGCATGAATAGGGGGTGGCTACGACAGCCATGGATAGATTTATGCTATGCATGAATCTATCCATTTAGCATATAGGGGGTGGCTGGAGAGAGGGGGCGGCGCCTGTGTGCCCTAATGGCCAGGCTGCCCCTGGCCACTACACACACACTGACTGAACTACCCCTATATTCAAACTAATGTAAAGATGAATGGTGGCCACACTACACTCAATACTGACTAAAATATCCCTAGATTCACACCAATATAAAGATGAATAGTGGTCACACTATACTCACACTGTTTGAACTATCCCTAGATTCACACTAAACTGATATTCTACACTGACAATAGAATCACAATAGCAGACAAACTGTCTAGTAGCACTAAAGAGAGCCCTGTTCTATCTCTCTCCACGTCGATATCACACTAAAAATGGCCGCTATTGAAAGAATACTTTGTGGGGCGAGACTAAGAGCAATGAGCCATGATTGGATAGAGTCATCATGACAGTGTCCAATGGCTCTGACAGTGCTTTGTGCCCTTGGGCAAAGCTTTCATTTCTTCAGCCAATCAGGGTTTTCAATGCACTGTGCGGCAGCACAGTGCAATGTAGTAATTTTCTCAATGCCCATTACCTCCAGATACAGGGGGTCGCTATGGGCACGCGTTGTGCACCAGCTTATGCAAATCTGTATCTGGGGGGATGGGAGCGATAACTTTTTGAAAATTACACCCTTAGCACCTACATGGACCAAGCATTGTGCTTGTTTCGCTTTAATGATGACATCTTTATTGTATGGATGGGCACACTGGAAGCACTGAATTTTTAGACCTGATCAACAATAATGAGTTCAATCTCAAGTTCACCTTAAATTACCATCCCACCCAAGTCATTCCAACCAATGCCTGGCTACGAATCTGTATCGCAAGGAAACAGCAGGGAACACCATCCCGCATGCGACCAGTGCCCACTCCACCTCCCTGGTCCATAGCATACCTTATGCACAATACTTACATCTCAGGCGCAACTGCACTAAACTGAGCGATTTCAAAATCCAGTTCGATTTACTTAGACAACCACTACTAGCATTGTAAGCGTAGGTGTAGGTTCCTATTACTTTACTTATTTACATATATACAAAATAAGCACTGTTTAGTTGTTTATTTGACAGCCAATTTTTCCATCTACTACATTTATTTTTACTCTAGCCTGCCAGATCCCAGTGGGTGGCCCTGTGACCCCAGTTGAGTCCGCGTCCATATGGTTGTTCTGCCACCTTGACAGAAATGTTTATGTGCAAGTACCTTTTTCTTAAGAGTGTCATTACGATATACAATACCTCAGAAATACTGTTACTGAAGTGTATGTGCTGTGATTCCATAATATCCATACTTATTTTATTTTTTCTGCTCCCTTTATATTGATTTAGCTCCAGAAGAAGAGCTACTACAGTTACGAAATTAGGCAAGCACGATATTTGCATTTTGAAAAGCAGAAACAGCGCCTCCTGAGTTGGCAACTGTTACTTATAACTATGGACCTTAGGCTTTGACCCATTCAGGTTACCTTATGTGTTATTTTATCAGTCTGATTGCCTTAGTCAGGCTCACTTAAGCTGACCAGCCGTACCCAGTGGGTAGACGGCGGACCTCAGTAACAATTTTAATCACTTTTTCACGTATGTACATGTGTTTTATCAACTGTTTGTCTAGGACTTTGTTACAAATAAAATACATTTTATGATACCACTTTAGTATGCCTGTAAAGTCCATCTTTCATAAATCCAGCTTGTGATCTAAATTATAGGACGTGGCATATTTTACCATATTTTACCATACTGTCCACAAAGCCATCCTATGGTGACAGTATAAATACTGATTGTTCATCGTGGTCATTCGGCAGGCCAAACAAACGGTTGGACGCCCCGTTAATTCGGTTGTTCGGTGAATGGGCAAACAGCCAATTTTTGGGCCAAACTCATGCTCGGGCTGAACCGTTCGCCCATCCCTAATCACAATACAATTGGTACTTGCCTATCCAAGGGCCATAGAAGAGATATTTTATAGAGTAAAGCAGCTCTTCTATTTCAGGGACCTTGCCATAGGATATTTTCACCTTATTGGGTTACTTTAACAAAGCAACAAAGATTATTGCACCCTATTCCAGGGTATTTAAAGTCGAAGTTTAGGTACGGAAATTTTTGTATAGTTACATTGGTCCAGCTTGGTCCCATGTGAGTATATATGCACCATACCTGTAAGATCCCCTTGGAAGCTGGAAATCACATTTGTAGACACTGCTACTACAATGATCTCCACTAGTTTTCAAATCCTGTGCTGAGCAGCTGCCCTACTGCATTTTGAACACAAGGGGCCACTCGCTCGACATGGAGGCCATTTTGGGACACTCTCCAATTTATCAATGAATACTAAGTGTTCTCTGATGGAACAAGATGGAGAGGTGGGAAATGATGTTATGCTTTAAAGTAAAATGTTACTTTTTCTAGTCATTCTTCCAGGACGGCACACCTGAGAGATGACTAGTCTCACCTGGATGGGAAACACAATCAACAACAGAGTTTAAAAGGCCCCACCCTCCCTCTACCCCTCAGTTTTTGATTGTTTCCCACAGGGATGCAGCAAAACAATTTTTTATTTTTTACCTTGGATCAAGGCCTGGGGCTGAGGTCCTGCTCCAGGACACTGGCCCTGGGGCAGACCAGGGGTGGATGCCAGTCGGGGGCAAACTCGCTCAGTCGAGGAGGGATTCCCAGTAAGTCTTGGGGGGGGGGACAGCCTGAAAGTGGTGGATAACAGTGGAGAGCCCCCCCCCCCCCAAGAGCTGGGAGAGCCTGGGGACAGTGGTGTCACCCAGAACCCCAGGGACCATATTGTCGGGGGGCTAATGTGGTATTTCTGCGTGTGCTTTTTTCAGGAACAGAATGCCCAGCCCAGGGGTCAGCCACTAGATCTAAAAAGGCCCTATCCCACTCTAAATGTTGTGGTTATTGCAATGATAAACTACCTCAGGGGCACACAAAGCCATTTTGCTTTAAGTGCATCCGTAAGCTAGCGGACAAAGAGACTGTCCAGGTCATGAAAGATTGCCTTGCCTTACAGTCTGAGATGCTATCTACCCTTCAGGCTTTTAAATCTACTACCAGGACCAGCTGCCAGGCAGAGTCCCTCTCTAGTAGGGAGGGCTCCTCATCCCAGCAGGGGACCTTCATGGGTAGTACAGGGGGGGTCCTTTAGAGCTCTGGTGGAGCACGACTCTGAGGAGGAAGAGGCCGAGCTTTCGGAGATATGCTCCCCAGAGGATGGGAAGGATCCCAATCTGGATAGCCAGGATAATGAGGAGTCTAGGCCTGGCAGACACCTGTTTTCTGCAGAGGATATGGAAGGGGATTACGCAACCGTCACAGAGAGTTTCAGCTAGGGATAAAACGTACAAAGGGCTGTCTAAGCCACAGGCAAAGTCTCTCCCGGTTCACCAATCCCTCAGGGATATAATTCTGAGGGAATGGAAGGAACCGGAGAAGAAGTTTTGAGATTGAAAACCTGGAAACGCAGGTGCCCCTTCAGTGAGGAAGATAAGGAAAAGTTCATCAAGGTCCCCAGGCTGGATGCCTCCTTGGTCCAGGTATCTAAGCGTTCGGATCTTTCCTTTGAGGATGCTGGCAACATCCCCGACCAGATGGACTGAAAGTCATCAATGCAGCAGCCATGGGGTCAGCATTGGCCTCAGCCTGTGTGGCTAGGAACACTAATGCCTGGGTCGGCAGGCTGGTGGATCATATATCTCGGGGAGCCAAGACCAAGGAGGTGTTGGATTCCCTGGAGGTGTTTGGAAAAGGGGTCACTTTTCTGTCTGATGCAGCGGTAGAGATGGTAAGGATGACCACCAAGTCGGCGGCCCTCCAAAATTCGGGCCAGGAGGCCGAAAAAAACGAGGGATGGAGATTTCACGTCTAAATCCTGACTTTGTGGGATACCTTTCGATGGCTTCCTGCTTTTTGGGAAGGGCCTAGAGCAGGTCCTGTCCCATTCAGTGGAGAGAGGAAAGAAGTTTCCTGTAAAGCCCAAGAAGGGCAAGGAAAGGAAATTTTTTGAGGCCCCCCTACCAAGGACAGGTCCAAGGGTAAGAGGGAGGCAGGTAAAAGGCGGGGGTTCGGGAATGGAACACAGAAGGGAGGAATCCTTTTTTCCGGCCCCTCCACTAAGGAATCTAAATGACACCAACCCCCGGGTTGGTGGGAGGCTCAGGTGGTTTCTCCCCCAGTGGATGGAAATCACCCAGAGCCCATACATTCTCCGCCTGGTAGAGGAGGGGTACAGGTTGGAGTTTCTGTCCAACTCCCCTCCAAACTTTGTGCTGACGCACTTGTCCCGAGATCCGCAGAAAGCGGATGGCCTTCTGGAGAGCGTCTGGGAGTTGGTGGATCAGGAGGTCGTCACCTCAGTTCCAGTGGGGCAGTTGGGACGGGGGTTTTACTTCCACATTTTTGTGGTGGTGAAGCCCTCGGGAAAGTTCTGACTGATCATAAACCTATGTAAACCCAACAAGCACTTAAGATGCAAAAGGTTCCGTATGGAAAGTATCTACACGGTCAGGAAGCACCTCTTGGAGGGGGTCTTCATGATCACTCTGGATCTAAAAAACGTCTACCTCCATGTCCCCATTGCCCCGGAGCACCAGAGGTTTCTGCGCTTTGCAATCAAGACAAAGTGGGGCGTCCAACACTGGCAATTCAGGACACTTCCCTTTGGGCTAGCTTCCAGCCCAAGGATCTTTACGAAGGTCCTCGCCGAGGTGGCCTCGCTTCTCCACCTCCAAGGAATTGCCCTGATTCCCTACTTGGACGACATGCTGATCTACAACTCATCCCAGGATAAACTCCTGTCGGATCGGAACAGAGTAATTTCCACCCTGGAAAGCCTAGGGTGGATGATCAGCTGGGAGAAGTCCTCCCTAGAGCCATCACAGGCAAAGGTTTTCTTGAGCTACTGAGTGGATTTAGTGGCGCAAAGACTCTTCCTCCCCCTAGAGAAGGTAGAGAAAGTTCAGGGAGCTGTGTCGGCCCTGTGCGACTCCAAGGCGGTGTCACTGAGGACCATCATGAGAGTCCTGGGCCTCATGACATCATGTATCCCGGCGGTACCTTGGGCCCAGCTCCAATCGCGAGACCTCCAGGGGTTTCTTCTTGCCTGTTGGGACAGAAAGAAGGAGTCCTTGGACGTGAAGGTGTCCCTCCCAGGAAACATGAGGGAAACGCTGGGATGGTGGCTCAGTCCAGGCTGGGAATCAAAAGGTCGTCCCTGGACCCAACAAAAGCCTCTAAGCGTTACTACCGGGGGGAGCCCACCTGGAAGACCTTTGAGCCCAGGGATCCTGGGATCAGGCCCATTAGGGCATCCTTCAACTTCAGGGAGCTCCTGGTGGTCAGGGAAGCACTAAAAGTGTTCGAGGACCGGATCCAGGACAGGGAAGTTCAGGTATTTTCGGACAATGTAGTTGCGGTGCCCTACCTGAACCACCAAGGGGGGACCAAGTCTCGGAAGCTAGCAAGCTGGCGCAGGAGATCCTTGGGTGGGCACAAAGAAGGATTCCTTCAATCTCTGTGGTCCACATAAGGGGAAATCACAATGTGGAAGCAGACTATCTGAGCAGATGGCCCATCCAGCAAGGGGAATGGGAACTCTGTGACAAAGTCTTTGCTCTCGTAAGTCCACAGTTCAGCACTCCAGAGGTGGACCTGTTTGCCTCCAGAGAGAAAGAAGGTTCCCAGGTTTTTCTCTCTCCAGGGAGTTAGAGTCCGGGGGGGTAGACGCCCTAGCCCACAGGTGGGACTTCGGCCTGGCATATGCATTCCCTCCCCTTGCTCTCATCCTCAGGGTGCTGCAAAAAATAAGCTGGACAGACGTCTTTCTCGTTCTGATCGCACCTTGGTGGCCGAGGAGGGCGTGGTTTCCCACTCTGAAGAGGTGGTCGGTCGCCCCTCCTTTTCATCTATTTCTCAGGCAGGACCTCCTCTGTCAGGGACCGGTTCTTCATCCCGACCCGGGGTTCCTGTCCCTGATGGCCTGGTGTTTGAGTGGGAACTCCTCAGAGGTAAAGGGTGCTCAGAAAGGGTAATTGATACCCTCCTGCTGAGCAGGAAGCCGGTCACCAGGAGCATATATGTCAAAGTCTGGGGGGTCTTCTCTTGCTGGCGTTTGGCGAGAGAGGTCACGGAGCAGGTTATTCCATCCATTCTGGATTTTCTCCAGGAAGGGGTGGATCTGGGTCTGGCGGTCAAGACCCTCAGGGTCCAGGTAGCGGCTCTATCAGTATTTTTGATAAGAGGCTGGCCCTGGACCCGCTCATAAAAATATTTTTGTTGGCCAGAGAAAGGGTAACCCTGGTGAGATCAAATAATTTCCCACCGTGGGACTTATCCTTGGTATTTGATGCACTGACTAGGGAACCATTTGAGCCGGTGGCTCAGACTTCATTCATGTTACTCTCTCTAAAAATGGCCTTCCTTTTTGTGATTATGTCGGCCAGAAGGATAGGTGACTTACAGGCTCTTACAATTAAAGAGCCTTTTTTGTTGATTTTAGAGGACATGGTGATACTTAGACAGGACCCCCTATACCTCCCATAGGTGGCTTCACAGTTCCATAGGGACCAGAAGATTGTTCTCCCCTCATTTTTCCCGGAATGAGAGGGAAACAAGTTTCCATAGTCTGGATGTTAGACGTTGTCTTTTGATTTAATTAGACCGAGTCAGGGGTTTTAGAAGGTCTAACCATTTGCTGTTTAATTTCTGGGGTCAGAAAAAAAGGTCTCCAGGCATCGAAGTCAACTGTGGCAAGGTGGATAAGGCAGGCAATTTCAGTGGCTTATGAGCAGGCGGGTAAACCAACCCCTGCTCGATTGAAAGCTCATTCCACTAGGTCTCAGACGATCTCCTGGGCAGAGAAGGCGGGCGCCTCGATTGACCGGATTTGTAAAACACTCACGCGGACAAGCCAGAACACATTCCTGAGGGTGGAGTTGTTATCACGTCTAGCGTTAGGCAGAAAAGTCCTGCAGGCAGTGGTCCCGCCCTAAAGGTAGGCCTGAGCTCCTTGCTCATCATCTCAGGTGTGCCGTCCTGGAAGAATAACTAGAGAAAATTACCAGTTACACTTACCGGTAACGGTGTTTCTGGGAATTCTTCCAGGACAGCAGGCCTACTTCCCACCCTTTTATGTGTTGGTGTTGTCTGTTTACACAGATGATACGCTCTTGCACTGGTGTGGGCTAATACTTTGTCTCAACTGAGAGGCAGAGGGAGGGTGGGGCCTTTTAAACTCTGTTCATGATTGTGTTTCCTGTCCAGGTGAGACCAGTCATCTCTCATGTGTGCCGTCCTGGAAGAATTCCCAGAAACACGGTTACCGGTAAGTGCAACTGGTAATTTTTTTGCATGAAGTAGGGATGGTTTAAAAACCCCTAGCTCAAATCAAGTCAATCACCTGCCCATAGGTGGTTTAAATCTTGGCCAGTCCCTGTAAAAATGGCCGAGATTCGAACCATCTATGGTTGGCTTTACACTTAAATAAAATAGCAGGGTGGCTTTTTGCTTTATGTCCCCGCTTTGTATAGTGTTAGCCTCAGTTCCTACTGAATACATTTTTTAAAGCTAAAGTTAAGCTGATTTTTTTTTGGCTCTACAGCTTCAGCGACTGCAGTGAAATACGTCCCTTTTCATGCAGGCAGCTGGCTCCTGGAGAAATCTTCACTATAGGGAGGCCCAGCCTCTTCCTGTCTCTGAACTTCCATTTGGGGTGCAGGATGTTAATAACTTCTTGCTCCTGGCTGAGCTGCTGTTAAGACAGTTCCTGTTGAAAGCTTGCCCCCCTCTTTCTCCTCCTCCATTGAGAAAAGTTCTTAGACTGCTGTCACTGCCTGAACACAGTCAGTGAATGGAGGAGAGTCTGATGAGTCACAGGATTTTCTCCTCCATTCACAGGTGGTGTTACAGGTAGTGAAAACAATCAAAGAGATTTTTTCAGTGGAGGAAGAGAAAGAAGGGGGCAGATCCTCGTTGCAAACTGTTTTCACAGCAGCTCAGCTCTGAAGCTATTAAAGTGGAAGTAAACTTACATCAATAAATTTTACCTATAGGTAGAGTAAATATCTCCTAAACGTGCACTGTTTAGGAGATATTTACTGTACATGCAGCCAGTGATATCACTGGCACATGCGCTCTGAAGGAACGACCACCCGTGCCGTTCCTTCAGAGCCCTGTGTCATGAACGGCGGCTCCCTCGCGCATGCGGAGCTGGAGTCTGCGAACCCCGAAGCAAGACAGGTGAAGATGGAAGCAGCCTTTAGCGATGACATCGCATCGCCGGAATGCTTCCTTTTCAGGTAAGTTTCACATAACGTGCTAGTATGCGATGCATGCTAGCAAATTATGACATTACCTTGCAGGTAAGAAAAAAAACCTCCAGCGGTTTACAACCCCTTTAATCCCCTGCATGCTAGAAGTTCAGCTACAAGAAGAGGACAGGGCACTCCAGCAGTGAAGATTTCTCCAGGATCCAGCTGCCTGCATGACATGGGATGTCCGGTCTTTACCCTTACATGGAGTCATGAAGCTATAGAGCAGAAAAGGAAAAAAAATCAGCTTAACTTCAGCTTTAAGCCCACAAACGTACCTCTATATAGGATGTGAGTGACAACTACTTCAAATACCATGCAAGTCATCTCGCTATGCAAAACAGGAGTCACCTCCCAGCGTACTGATTAGCATTCTTCCAGGATCGCTGACCATACGCATCTGGTAAGCTCATTACTATCCGGTAAACGTATCAGAAAAGAATGCTAAAGTTTGTTTTTTACTGCTAGCGGTTTGGAGGGCTTTCTGTAGTGAATAAAAAACATCTTTCAGCTGAATGCATTGTAGGAAACAGGAGGTTTACATAAACTAGTGGTGTGTATAATGTGATCTGACATAAATCCCTGACTGTAATAAGCCACTTGTCTTTTATTTTTCAAAAATAGTACCCTGATTCTAAAAGTTAAAGTAAACCTGTCATGTGCATCCGTTTAGACGCTGCCACCAAGGGTATAGGGCCGGCTCATATAGCTGTCTGAACATGTGTTTGTGTTGCTCAAGTTTCCCGGGAACCCTGGGACTGTATTCTGCTGCAGACAAAGTGGAGCTCAGGGCTGCTCCATCTTGAACCCGTCAACTTAATAGATGGGTAGCTTATAGATTCACACTCACTGTCACATTGACCGTGTTGTTATTAGGATAGAAGATGAAAGTCCTCCTCAACCTGGCCACAAGATTACATTTTTTTTAAAAAGATCCTGAGAAATCAAATCTTTCCTCACCAAACCCCCCCCCCCCCCCCCAAAATTGTAGCTAGAATTACACACTAAAGCCGAACAGCAGCTCAGCCATCTGTTTTTAGCGTCCTTCGGGCATCCTTGTAAATGAGGTCTTTTATGGGTGACAGGACCAGGTGTGAGAGTAAAGCAGGCCATACGTGGGCTGAATTCTGAATGAATTTTCTTACGAAAATCGTAACTAAGAATTTTCTTTTGAATTTCACACCATTAGTTGACTGCAGCAACGGCCGATTTTCTTGCGGCCATCGAATTTGAGTGATCGGGCATGTTGTAAATTTTTGGAAGAACTAATTACTAATCAATGATGGGATTACATGACATTACATTTGTTATGCATGTTCAGGATTATTCTTAAAACCAGTCATTCGTGTAAAAAAATAAAAAGGCTTGCCAGGGTCACTGCTAAGGATGCATGCTTTCCGGGGATAGACCTATCAAAAAGGGACTGCCCCAAGGAAACAGATAATAATGATAACCATACTTTGGAAGATTTAACTTAGAGCCACTGTAGCTCCATTAGGCGGAAGGGACTCCTCCTTATTGTCATCAGTGTTTGTTGACTCCTCTTGCTCTGCTTGGATCTTTGGGGTATTCATCTGAGAGATAGCTCTATTAGACTAAAGCAAGTTCTCATTATTTATTGTTGTTGTTGGCAGAGGCTTGTTCCCTTTGCAGACATTACTTCTTGGTCGTTCTAGTGGATGGTAACTAACCATTACCCTACGGTACCTAAAGAGGTTAGGAAAGCCGGCGCTCTATACTGCTCCTGTTGTGGTGTTCTCAAATAAGAAGAACGTCCCATTACCAATCAATGGTAGGTGATCTTGCTGGTTCTTCATTACAGACGTTTCCCTTGTTCGGAGACGGTTGTTGTTGTTATTTATTACTCTTGAACGAAATCAGATTATCTCGATAGAGAGTCTACTTATGGGGTTTCTAGGTTCGTCTCGTTCTCCTCAGTTGTTTGTGACTACTGTTATTCCTCCTCAGGGAAGGCGGATTACCTCGATGTCACCGAGATTCAATTTAGAAGGTTTCATACCAATAGTAATAATAGACAAAGGAACCCCGTCAGGGAAAAACTATC
>BLSH010243357.1:200547-225082 GCA_018402905.1 Glandirana rugosa
AATTGTAGAACAGTGATATCATATCAATTAGCGGGAAGAAGCCATATCACTGTTCTTAGAACAGTGATATGGCTTCTCCCCTCTAATTGAACGTTTTCACACACAGAAGATAATTGTAGAACTTTTATCACACAGTTTTAAGATGATTATACATTCTACAATCATCTTAAAACTCTTTGTGAAAAGTATACATTAGCCGGGAGAAGCCACATCCCTGTTCTTAGAACATCTGCAAACTGTGTGTGAAAACTATAAATTAGCGGGGAGAAGCCATATCACTGTTCTAAGAATATATCACTGTTCCAAGAACAGTGATATGGCTTCTCCCCGCTAATTGATCGTTTTCACACACAGTTTGCAGATGTTCTTAGAACAGTGATATGGCTTCTCCCCGCTACTTTATACTTTTCTCACACAGTTTTAAGATAGTCCACATCCACCTCCATTTTTGATTTTTTTATGTTATTTTTTAATTATTTTAAGTTATTTCCCTATCCCCATTTCTTTGTAGGGCACTTGTCCGACCCTTACCCCCATTTCCCTTCCTTTTGCAGACCTCTAGGACTTTCCAGGACTTTTTTACAGCACTTTTCAGAACTTTTAGTAAAATTATCAGAACCCCGGACCCGAACCCGGACTTTTTTTGAAAAGTCCGGGTTTGGGTCTGGATCCCGGACACCCAAAAGTTTGGGTTCGCTCAACTCTACTTATTATGAATTATAATAAGCTATTATTTTTCAAATGTTCTTCCTTATTTCTGACCTTTGCAGTGTGTGACTGTATATATGCATACTGTTAGATGAAAATCAGCGCCTAACCCTTAAGCCAATTTAGTTGTCAATCAAATTGTGTAATATAAGTGACAATAAGTGTGTATATAAATATCTGTGTGACTGTATATATGCATACTGTATGTATGTGTGTGTGCATACTGGGTGTGTATATACTGTGCTTATATTGTATGTAAACACACAGTATACATACAATATACATCCAATATACACACAGTATATATACACCCAGTATGCACACACACACACATACATACAGTATGCATATATACAGTCACACACTGCAAAAGTCGGAAATAATGAAAAACATTTGAAATAATAATAGCTTATTATAATTTATAATAAGTAGAAATTATAAATTAATAACTTATTATTTCAAATGTTCTTCCTTATTTCCGAATTTCGGAAATAAAAAAGAATATTTGAAATAATAATAAATAACTATTAAATAAATATAGGTATTGAAAAATTTTCTTGAAAGTATAACTATTAGTGCTAAATTTCATATCTAAGTTCATTAACAGCCAAACTTTCAAGGAAATTCCAATACCTATAATTTAATAGTTATTAGTTAGTTATTTCAAATATTCTTAATTTTTTCCAATTTTCGGATTTCCGAATTTCGGATTTTCGTCTGTTCCAATTGCCGAATTACCGCAATTGCCGAATTACCGCGAATTTCCGAATTACCGCAATTGCCGAATTACCGCGATTCGGAAAAACGAAAATTCGGAAAATTTCGGAAATTGAAAATTCGGAATTCGTCCGAATTGCCGAATTTTGCAAAATTCGGTAAAAACTAAATTCGGAACGAAACGAATTGCACAAGCCTACTAGTGTTTCTGGACATTTTTGGGAGGAATACACTAGTAAGTTGTGATATATTTGTGAATACGGATGCATTTAAAGAAAAAAAACAAAAAAACAGAGCCTTTAATACTAGCGTACCACCCTCTAGCTAGTGTGCTAGATTAGTATACATTGTTGTTAGTGCAGGTAAATTGGCCAGGCTGAGAGCCAGGCCTGGGCTGAATCTGGGTCAGGGATGAGAGGCTCAGGGTTGGCTGTATGACTCATCAAGCAGCACCTCTGGTAACTCCCTTGGAGAAGCTTCCAGAAATGGAGGAGGGAGTTTATGAGGAGCTGCTTGGAGTATAGATGAGGGCCCCTGCCAATCCCCAGCAGATGGGCTGGCAGGGGGCAGGCATCTCTTAAATACTCTGGTGTCACTCCAGCATGGGACAGTCGGGTGGAAAACAGAGAATGAGTGCCGAGGAGGCTGTCGATTTCCCTTGTGGGTGCCCCCTAGTCTGGGAGGGGTGACCTCGGGCCTGGGGCTCAGGTGCTGGAGGGATCCTCTACAACAGTGGTTCTCAACCTCGATCATCAAGTACCCCCAAACAGGCCATGTTTTGGGAATTTCTCTTAGACAAAATAGCTGTCCAAAATAACTAGCCATTGACTGATTTAAAGCACCTGTGCAAGATAAAGGAAAACCTGAAAACATGGCCTGTTGGGGATACTTGAGGACTGAGGTCAGTCTGGGAGGACTGTGGGAAATGGCCAGGTGGGCTAGTAAAAGAGGCAGCTGCAGCCAGGTGGACTGGCAGTGTCTGAAGAGGTGGTGCTGGGATCAGTAGCCACAAGGATGTAGCTGAACACTGGACTTTTTCTCTATACCCCAAAGGGGCCCGAGGTCCCTGCCTGTAAAAGGCTTTTGCTCTGATCTGGCTGAGTGCTTTGCCAGATCCACTGAAAGTGTCTCAGCTGAGTCTGTGTTTTTCACAAGCGAGTGGTGGAGAAAGAGGAGTGTATATATAGACTGTGTATAGGAAGAATTGTCTCTGAATTTGTCTGAAGTCAATTGGGCATCCCATAATCTCCCTTTTTAAGCGTTGGTTTCTAGCTGTCAAAAAATAGTTCAGAAGTTGAAAAAGCGCTCCGTGTACATTAAGCCTTAGCCCGGGTTCACACTAGTGTGATCTCAGAGATCGCATGGGATTTGCACCCGCGCTGCAGGTGCCGATCACATGCGTTCTCTGAGCAAGTGCGAGTTCACCTATGCAGTTGTATGGCTGAACTCGCATTAGATTTGCAAATAAAAGGTGCATGTACCTTTTTTTTCCCGCACTGGAATCGCATCGTATGGGTGTTCTCGCC
This sequence comes from Glandirana rugosa, assembly GCA_018402905.1. Classification (NCBI taxonomy): domain Eukaryota; kingdom Metazoa; phylum Chordata; class Amphibia; order Anura; family Ranidae; genus Glandirana; species Glandirana rugosa. The sequence continues at coordinate 203,499 of BLSH010243357.1, forward strand.
CATGGGAACTGATTCATGTGTAAGTTCACAGTTCTCACTGTAATCTGCGTACAAAAGTGGGGGTGTCATTAACTTTGTAACATGCTTGTTACAGGTCAGCAATGGCAGCTGCCACATTTATACCCTGACAGGTTCATGTTAATGTAAAAAAAATAATGTCCCTTTAAGCACGGTTTCTCTACTCCTGCAGTATCCCCGCCGTGAGATTGTCCCCTTGTCCTCTTTTCTACCATCATGCTCCGGCACAAGTATATGTTAAATATGCAAGCCTTTCCCGGTGTTTTTGTCTGCTATAAATTATGAGTCATGACGTTTAAGGTTGGCCTCCAATGACAGACAAAGTCTTGTATGGGGAAACGCGTCAGTGGGAAGTAAGTTTGTGACGTCAACACTCAACAACTTTGCGGCCTGCTGGAGAGTTTTTTTACTGATTGATATTTCCCTTCACTTGTAAGTGTAACGCTTTCTAAATAAATACATTCTGCTAAAGTTTAGCACTATGAGTTCTCTCCCTTTGCTTTTAATATATACTTAAAATGTGTCGGAGCATGATTACTGAATAGAGGCCACATTTACAATCTCACGGCAGGGATAATGTTGTTGCAAAGCTTCTGAGAGATCCGATGGTGAGAGTGTCATCTCTATGAGGTGGAATACACAAAGCGATATCGATCTCCTTCATAGGCGTATGCACATTGGGTGGAAGGTGTGCCTGGGCACACCCTAATCACCCTGTACTTTGCAGATTACCCCTGCTGCCTGACTGCAGAGAAAGGGATGGGGGGAATCTCTGTCCTCAGTCCCTTTCTCTGTCTCAAAAGTGAGACATCAGGGGTCTGTTTAGACCCCTGATATTTCATCAAAGGCCCCCAGCAGGGCTCCTAAATAAGATTGAAAAAAAAATAATAAAATATAATATTGTAAAAAATAATAAAAAAAACAAAATGGTAAATAAATAAATAAAATTAAATAAAAATAAACTACCAACACCGATCTCTGCCCTTCTTACATTTATACACACACTCATGTTTGCGCTTTGTGGTGCACACCCTAATGCAATAGGCTGCGCACACCTATGATCTCCTTACTATGAGATCATACCTGTCTGGTAAGAGGCCTCTTGGTTGAAAGAAGCACCTTTCAGTGCCCTCTCCACTTTACAAAAAAGCCGACTGCCAGCTTTAAAAAACGATGCCAGATGATGCCCTGGTAGTGATGGAGAGGGTGAGATTTGTGCTTTATTGAGCCCAAAACTAAAAATGTATTATATTGCAGCTTACCAATCCTTAGATGTGGTGGCTGCATTCATTTTTTTTTTTACTTTTTCCCCTCTGATTTCGCCTGGTGATCTGGCCAGTAACACATCTCCTGCATTAGAGTGCCCCCAATCTGGATGAAAGAGCACAGCAGAATGGTTACTCTATGGGAGGGGAATGTTAGATGTGCTAGCAGATTTAAATACATTGAGAAATTGAAGCCAAACTTCAGATAACACTTAATAAACAGTTACAGAAACAATATTTTTTTTTACTTTTGGGCTAAAGGTTTTACATAAATAAAAGCTCATCATTGTAAGGTCCCTTGTCAGTGGTAAATGGTTTGTCTCAATCCTCTAACTGCTATATCTGCAGCTCAGCTTGTTCTGTTGAAAGACAACAGATTTATTAGCTGGCTCACCAGGTCAAAATAAACAAAAGAAAGCCTTAAAAAGAATATGAATGCAACCATTACATGTTTGCAAATGTTTGCATGTGAGTTTAATACCACTTTAAGTCATCCAACAAGCAGTCCTGCATACAAGCCGACCTTTTGTTACAAATGACTGATTATATAATTTTGCAATTTATGAGGGTCCTATTTAAACCAGGCCAAGCAATGTTCATTTATCCTTTAAAGCCAGGTTTTGTGTTATTTTAACCACTTCAGCACCTTAATGACCAGGCCATTTTTTGCGATACAGCACTGCGTTACTTTAATTGACAATTACGCGGTCGTGCGACGCTGTACCCAAATAAAATTTATGTCCTTTTTTTCCCACAAATAGAGCTTTCTTTTGGTGGTTATGACTAAGCGGATGTCTTTTCCGTGAAACGCGTTAACCATGTGTCTATGGTTGTGCTTTTGCCTGCCTTGATGGATTTACTGCTATTTTACAATAAATTTATTGATTTTTTCCACTGCAACTGTGTGCGGCCCCACTCTCTATTTGTTCATGGATCTGGATGACGGACTTCAGACCTGCACCTTTCAGTTGGGATTACCTCAAACATCTACAACTGGAGCTGTTCCACCCTCCCTCTTTTGTTAGCTTTCTTTTGGTGGTATTTGATCACTTCTGCATTTTTTTTTTTTGAGCTATAAACAAAAAAAGACTGAAAATTTGGAAAAAATATTTTTTTTACTTTCTACTATAAAACATACCCAATAAAATTATGTTAAAAATCAAATTCATCAATTTAGGTCAATATATATTCTGCTACATATTTTTGGTAAAAAAAAAATCCCAATAAGTGTATATTGATTGGTTTGCACAAAAGTTATCGCATCTACAAACTATGGAATATTTTTATGGCATTTTTATTTATTTATTTTTTTCTAGTAATAGCGGCGATTAGAGGGTCTGCGACATTGCGGCGCACAAAGCAGACACTAAGTGAGACTTTTTGGGGACCAGTGACACCAATACAGTGATCAGTGCTAAAAAAAATGCACTGTCACTGTATAGAAAATACTGGCAGGAAAGGGGGAGGGGCGATCAAAGGGTTATGTGTGCGCCTAGGGAGTGTTTTCTAACTGTGCGGGGGATGGACTGACTGGAGGAAGAGAGATATTGGTGTTCCTGATTAGAAGGAATCACAGATCTCTCTCTTCCTCTGTGACAGAATGACGGTATGCCTTTACATAGGCAGACCTCCATTCTGCCTCTCCATCAAACAATTGTGGGTGGCCGATGGGCCATCGCAGCTGCCGAACCCACTGATTGGCTCCCGCTGTGTCCAATCACAGCAGGAGTGGGTCTCCCGCGACGCACGTGCATGCCCCAGACTCGGAGAAAAATAAACAACATACAGTAACTGTGCAGTGGGTGGTCCAGAAGCAGTTAAATAGTTTGTTCGGACCAAGTTTACCAAAACAAACTATTTAAATTACTAAGAGATGTAACTGCTGTCAACACTGTATAAACCAAGGTGTAGAGATGGATGACATCACAATCTATACCAATCAGAGGAAGCCTCATATTCATTCATAAAAATACAAAGCTTCCTGTGAATGGCTGAACAGAACTAAGCGTGACTTTGTTCCGGGAATGGGACTGGAAGAACCATTGCTGCAACATAGCACTGTATATTGTATGTAGCTGAGGCTACATAGAGTTTATAAAGTGCTGACAGCGGGTACAGCTTTTAGTAAAGAATAGAGTCTGATTGGTCCAGCTTGGCCCAAATGAACAATTTAAAGGAACACAAACCTGGAATGAAGCTTTAACAGGAGCTGAAAACAAGTAAAAGTGTGACCATCAAAATGTATAATTCGGTCTATAGATTGAAAATAATTCATTGTATTCCCTAAAAACACACGACAGGTTCTCTTTAATACACTGTATCAACTAAAACAGTTTAACATTTATAAAAAAAAAAAAAACAAAGCAATAATTATTTTTATTCATTAGACTACTGCTCAGCCTTGTTCTACATAATATCAGATAACAAATAAGACTTAACTATGTATTAATAAGTGCGCAGCTGAGCCATTACACTGCAGCAGAGGATGGAGCTGAGAATCCCCATTAGTATGTGCATACTTACACAGAAGACTTTCCAGACACCAGCTACCAGACAGCTCATGAATATTTCATCTATCATTCCGTAAGCATGAAAATCATTCTCAATCATTAGTTTAAATAAAGGCAAAACTTTTCAGCTTTTTGCCCCTGAAGTTGCAAATGAGACTAGAAGTAATTTGTGGTTGTCAAACTGAAAGTCGAAATTGGTTTTAAGAGGGTCACAGGGGCAGGAACAGGATTTTAGAAGCGGTGTTTCAAACGTAGCAATTTAGTATTTTCCCGATACCCTTTTTGTTATTTTTCCATAATATGTAGGTAGCAGTCAGCTGCCGTCAGCCCGTGTGTCTTTATTGACTGTTCCTAAGCACAGAGTTTCTCTGCCAGATTCTGCTGAGCATGCTAACAAGTTGCTTGATGAATATTTAAACTGAACTCTGGGCACAACTTTTGCTCAAATATATTCCTTTATGGTGATAAAAGATATAAATCGACTTTTTGAGCAGCAAATGCCTTTGCAAACCCAATTATTACCTTGTAAAAGTAGCAGTGACATCATAACTGTGCTGTAGAGCAGATCTGCCCACTCATAATTGTTTAAAGGCTAAGTTACTTTTGATAATCCAATATAAGTTTACTTGAAAAACTCCTTTCATGTTGTGAATTCTGCCTGTCTGCTGGTCATCTCTTTCCACACCTTCCTGGATTCCCTGCATGCTTTGCAGCTTCTCCTCTGCTGTTTATTTTCAGGTTCTAAGGACTACATATCCCATGGTACCTTGCTGCCTGCAAGCAATGATTCCTGTACTGACTCCTCCTAAAACTTCTCCTCTCAGCACCTCTGTAGTTCAGAAGGCAGGCTCTGTGAAATGTGTGACACAGCAATGCTTGCTCACAGGGCATAGTGCATAGGTGCCATAGACATGTGCAATTTGTTTCTTTATGAATCGAAATTCGGATTCAATTTTTGTGATTCAGAGGTTCCGTTGTATCCGGATCTCTGAATCACAATGGTAAAAAATTTCAAAGAATCTGAAATAAAATTATAATAAAAACTACTAATTCGTTCATGTTTATGGCTAGCACTACCTCTGTAAGAACTGGTGGTAGTTTGCCCAGGGATTTTCCCTTCTTGCCACGCAGCCAGACACAAGGTAGATTCACACAGCCAGGTGCAGACACACTTCCACTCATTGTCTTCAAGAACCAGTCTAGGAGTTTTGTTTTTTGAAGAACTTGGATAGGGAGAGGAATTTAGTGGGATAGTCTAAGAAATAGCATTATTCACACTTGAGGACATCTAACTGACCTCTTGGTTAAGCTCTGGTGAAGTCCTTGCTGGAAGCAGATAGAAGACTTCTTAGAAATAGCACAAAGTAGTTTCAGGAGTAAGCAAAGTCCCTCAGTCATAGTAGTAGCAGGGCAAAGCTCCTCAGGTACAAGTCAATTACGGCAGACTGGCAGTCCAAAAGTAGTAGAACTGAGCAAAGTCCTATGCAGTAGCAACAGTTGGACAAGCTTCCAACTTCCAAGTGATACTCTATACCAGTGATACCAGACCGGATCTTGAATAGACAGCCCCTTCAGCCAGCTTTCTGCAGGATCAGGGTCACTCTCACTAACTTCAGGCCCTCAGTACTCCCACTTGAGGTTGCATGGCAGCCAATTCTCTCTCAATTCAGGCCCTCAGATCTCCCACCTGAGGCTACATGGCAGGGGAGGCAGTAGACTCTTCTCTAGCTGGTGTAATCCTCTTATAGGAAAGACCCAGAGCACATGTGCTCCTAGAATATACATACAGGCACCCAGCATGCATAGGAGCACCTTCCCTTGTAACTGACTAGGGTTGTATGAATATTCATGCTCCCATCTGCATGGTTCCTGTCAATTATCCAGAACCTTCCCTGGTTGCTTGGATACAGGGAAACCCAATGTCAGCATGAGGCACACCAGAGCACACTGAGCAAGCTAAATTAGCTGATCACCACTCTCTGTTATGCAGACATCCATTACATTTATCTAGCTGTCCCTCTGTTAAGCAGAGAAACGAAAAACTATTCTATACCATTCCCAGAAATGTTGGCTTACTGAAAAGTATGTTCATGTACAGTATAGTATGCACTCAATTCTTGGTCGGGGCTCCTTTTGCATGAATTACTGCATCAATGTGGCATGGCATGGGGTCGATCAGCCTGTGGCACTGCTGAGATGTTATGGAAAGAAGCCCAGTTTGCTTTAATAGCAGCCTTCAGCTTGTCTGCATTGTTGGGTCTGGTGTCTCTCATCTTCCTCTTGACAATACCCCACAGATTTTCTTTGGGGTCAGGCGAGTTTGCTGGCCAATCAAGCACAAGGATACCATGATAATTAAACCAGGTATTGTTACTTTTGGCAGTGTGGGCAGTGCCAAGTCCTGCTGAAAAATTAGATCAGCATCTCCATAAAGCTGGTCAGCAGAGGGAAGCATGAAGTGCTGTAGAATTTCCTGGTAGAGGGCTGTGCTGACTTTGAACTTGATAAAACACAGTGGGCCAACACAAGCAGATGATATGGATCCCCAAATCATCACTGACTGTGGAAACGTCATGCTGCACCTCATGCAATTTGGATTCTGTGCCTATCCACTCTTCCTCCAGACTCTGGGACCTTGATTTCCAAATGAAATGCAAAATTGGCTTTCAACCGAAAAAAGGACTTTAGACCACTGAGCAACAGTCCACTCCTTCTCCTTAGCCCAGGTAAGACGCTTCCGACGTTGTCTCTGGTTCAGGAGTGGCTTGACACAAGGAATGCGACAGTTGTAGCCCATGCCCTGGATATGTCTGTGAGTGGTGGAACTTGAAGCACTGACACCAGCTGTAGTCCACTCCTTGTGAATCTCCCCCACATTTTTGAATGGCCTTTGCTTCACAATCCTCTCAAGGCTGTGGGTATACCCGTTGCTTGTGCACCTTTTTCTACCACACCTTTTTTTTCTTCCACTCAACTCTCCATTAATATGTTTGGATACAGCACTGCGTGAACAGCCAGCTTCTTAACCACCTCAGCCCCGGAAGGATTTCCAGCTTTAGGACCGGAGCCCTTTTTGCGATTCGGCACTGCATCGCTTTAACTGAAAATTGCGTGGTCGTGCGACGTTGTACCCAAACAAAATTTGCGTCCTTTTTTCCCCACAAATAGAGCTTTCTTTTGGTGGTATTTTATCCCCTCTGCGTCATTTCTGATCGCCGCTATAAACAAAAGAAGAGCGACAATTTTGCAAAAAAAAACTAATTTCTTACTTTTTGCTAGAATACAAATCCAAAAAAAAAAAATATAAAAAAACATTTTTTTTCACCGTTTTTGGCCGATTTATATTCTTCCTCATATTTGCGATAAAAAAATCGCAATCGGCGTTTATTGATTGGTTTGCGCAAAAGTGGTCGCGTTTACAGATGATGAGAATTCATTTTTGGGGTTTTTTTTTTTTTACTAGTAATGGCGGCGGTCTGCGATTTTTAGCGGTACTGCGATATTTCAGCGGACTTGTCGGACCATTTTGACACTTTTTTGGGACCATTGGCATTTATACAGCGATCAGTGCTATAAAAATGCAGTGATTACTGTGTAAATGCCATTGGCAGTGAAGGGGTTAACCTGCAGGGGGCGCTCTAAGGGTTAACTATGTTCCCTGGGCGTGTTCTAACTGTATGGGGACTGCCCTAGCTGGGGAAGGGAAGTGGTCACAGCCTTCGTATACAGGAAGGCTGTGATCACAGCCCTTCCCCTTCACACAGAACGGAGGTCCGTGTTTACATACACGGACCTCCGTTCCTTCGCTCCGGGGGGGCCATCACGGGTAGCCGGCGGCAATCGAAGCTGCCGCACCCGCTCCCTGGGCCTCCCCGGACACAGTGAGCATGCGGGCGCTTTGCGATAACGAGCCACTTTGTCGCCGTCAACCTGTGGTTGGCGGTCGGCAAGTGGTTAAACAAAGACCTTTTGTGACTTACCCTTCTTGTGGAGGGTGTCAATGACTGTCTTCTGGACATTTGTCAAGTCAGCTGTCTTTCCCATGATTGTGTAACCCACTGAACCAGACTGAGAGACTGTTTAAAGGCTCAGGAAACCTTTACAGGTGTTTTGAGTTAATTAGCTGATTATAGTGTTGACACAATGAGTCTACAATATTGAACTTTTTCACAATATTTTAACTTTCTGAGATACTAGTGTAGCACCCCCATAGTGATAGGTGCTCTATTTTTGTTGATTTTTGGTAGGAGAGGTAAAATCTAGTCAGGCCTGACAGTGAGTGCAGGCCTGGTTGTTTTGATCTGGGCTGGGGAGTGGCTCAGGGAGGGCTGGAGATTGCAGGAAGTAACACCCATTGGATACTCCTCCCTTTTTGAGCTAGGAAAGCTCTATAAAAGGGGATGGATGAGTAGGTGTCACTTTCTGATGTATGACAAGGAGCCCTGACCAATCCTCAGTTTGGATTGGCAGGGGGCAGGCCTCCTTAAATACAGTAATCTGCCAGCAGGTGGGAGGAGAGTTCAGGTGGAAGAGAGGAGAATGTAGCAGAAGCTGTGGAGCAGGCCTCATCCGGGAGGGAGCCCCCAGTCGGGGGGGGGGGGCTGACCTTGGGGCCTGGAGCCTTGGGTGCAGCCAGGAGTGGAGTCAATTCCAGCCAATGAAGCAGGAGAGCCGCAGAGTTCTACATTTTCAAAGACTCTTTAAAGGATCCACCAGTTGTCGGTGAGTGACAGACCCTGGGAGCTAAATGAGAAGGCTGGAGCAGGCTGGGGGAGGATAGTGGACAGTCTGTGGAGGTCAGAGGAACCAGTCAGGGGAAGGAGTGTCACTGGATAGAAAAGCAGGCCATAGCGGCCTGGAAGAGGATGGGCTGGGAGTTGTAGTCCGTCAATACCCCACTAGTACCAACGTATTTAGCTACACAATGGTGGGACCGTGGCTTAGTTGGGGTGGATAAAGAAGTGTCATGGTGGCCTGATAAATTGCCTTTCAGGCCAGGAAACTAAGAAGTGTGCTGGAGTGAAGTAAGGAGAGGAACGGAAATAAAATGATTGAGCTGGAGGAAGTTGGAGTGTATATACTGTAGATGTATATAGAAGGTCCAGTAATCTAATTCTTTGGGCATCCCACAGTCAACCCCTCCCCCCATTCAAGTTTTATCCCCTCAAATAAAATAACAAAACAAAGTACCGGCCTGTTCCGTGACTTTGGATGTGTGGACCTAGTGTGATTGAGGGCAGCTACACTGAATTTTGGATTTTCACTAGCTGTGAGCCATTATCATCAAAATTAAAAGAAAAATGTTTGAAATGTATCACTCTGAGTGTAATGAATCTCTATAATATGAGTTTCACTTTTTTAATTGAATTACTGAATTAAATTAACTTTTTGATGAAGTTCTAATTTTTTGAGATGCACCAGTACATTTAATTTGTTTGTGACTTCAGAGGATTTAGTAAGTTCAATAATATGTGTCACACTTTGTATTGTTATCATTGGTCAAAGTTGCAAAACATCAAAGGAGCAAGTCACACCAAAATCGCAAACATGTCACAATCAAAGTCGCCACAACAACACAGACCTAGTGAATGAATGTGAATCTTCCGAAATAACTTCTGAAGATATTAATAATTTAGGAACTACCAATATACAAAACAAATCTGAATATACAAAAAGAATACCAAAAACAAATGATTCTATCATAACGAGTATGGCTAAACTAAAAGATTGACTTAACAAATGAATCCGAAACAAAACACATTTTTTTCGCCATGTACAGCTCTATCATGGACTTCCAGGAAGTAAATATGTTCTTCACAAAGTAATTTTACAAACTTCAAGATTGTTCAGATCAATAGAAGTAGCCTATAAATATTTGAAATACGAGGAAATATATATAGGATTTTACATTTTGACCATAGATACTGTATACTTAAATGCTAGCGACAGACTGTATCATATGCGCCATCTTTGATTTTGCCTTTAGTATCAATTTAATTTCATGGTCTTTGTTAGGTACACTAACAATACAATAAGTGCTACAATCTATAGGATACAATTAAATAGCAGCTAACTAAAACCAAAAGTTTCAAGCTGCCATGACCTATTTGTATGACAATGTTGTGATAAAATAACTTGATGGAAGTTTTGTGTTAACTTATTTCTATGTGGCTGTAGTGCAGCATACACTACAAATTGCCCAATTTAATCTGAAAACCCTTTTCTAAATTGTGATCTCCTCCAGGGATCACAGGGCTCTTAACATCACATAACCTTCTGTGAACGTTTAAAAAGCTGTCCAGCTAATAGGTTTCCTCCAGATCAATATCGGTTTGATTTCCCAAAAGGAAAAAAATATAGTGGTGATGAATAAAAGATCAAACCACAGAACGGAAGTTTCCGCTGCACTGATTGATTATATCCATGTACACGGAGGAACAATGAGAAACAGACCCAGCGGAGCACATAGAATTTCTATTTGACAAGGTGGAATTTTGTGTTATTGCAGAATTACAGGTAAATAACACCGCGTTATAGAACTGCTGATCTGCAGACGTTTTGCAGATTAACAGAATACTGTGAAACAAAGTTTGGGGCTTGGTTTATCCTTAAGTGTACAGCTGTGGCCAAAAGTTTTGAGAATGACACAAATACTAGTTTTCACAAAGTCTGCTGCTTCAGTGTTTTTAGATCTTTGTGTCAGATGTTACTATGGTATACTGAAGTATATTTACAAGCATTTCATAAGTGTTAAAGGCTTTTATTGACAATTAAATTACGTTTATGCAAAGAGTCGATATTTGCAGTGATGACCCTTCTTTTTCAAGACCTCTGCAATTCGCCCTGGCGTGCTGTTAACCAACTTCTGGGCCACTTCCTGACTGATGGCAGCCCATTCTTGCATAATCAATGCTTGGAGTTTGTCAGAATTTGTGGGGGTTTATTTGTTCACCCGCCTCTTGAGGATTGACCACAATGAGATTAAGGTCTGGGGAGTTTCCTGGCCATGGACCCAAAATTTTGGTGTCTTGTTCCCAAAGCCACTTAGTTATCACTTTTGCCTTATGGCAAGGTGCTCCATCATGGTGGAAAATGCGTTGTTCCTCACCAAACTGTTCTTGGATGCTTGGTTGAGAAGCAACCCCCCACATGAATGATCTCAGGATGCTTTACTGTTGGCAGCACTCACCCCTTCTTCTCTGGACAAGGTTTTTTCTGGATGCCCCGAACAACTGTAAAGGGGATTCATGAGAGAAAATGACTTTACCTCAGTCCTCAGCAGTCCAGTCCCTGTACGTTTCGCAGAATATCAATCTGCCCTTGATGTTTTTTCCTGGAGAGAAGTGGCTTCTTTGCTGTCCTGCTTGACACCAGGCCATCCTCCAAAAGTCTTTGCTTCACTGTGCATGCAGATGCACTCACACCTGCCTGCTGCCATTCATGAGTAAGCTCTACACTGGTGGTGCCTCAATCCCACAGCTGAATGAACTGTAGTAGACTGTCATGAACCTTCTTCTCAAATGCAGTGAAAATGTTTTTTATGGGATTAAGTTCATTTTCATGGCAAAGAGGGACTTTACAATTAATTGCAATTCATCTGCTCACTCTTCAGTAAATGATGGACTATAGGCAAATTGGCATCATAAAAACTGAGGCAGCAGACTTTGTGAAAATTAATATTTGAGTCATTCTCAAAACTTTTGGCCAAGGCTGTATGTCAGGTTTAAATAGAAAAAAAACATATCTCAAACATCTCTGAAGTAAATACATAGTTTCTCAATTTATGATTTAAAAAATCTGCAAGTGCAAAAAAATACACAGTGCCTTTGTTACTCTAAAATTCCAAACAGTGCCATCAACCATGCCTATGGGACTACAGAGCTCCTCCTATCCCACCCCTCTCTCTTCCTCTCCACATTCCTACTACTTCTTTCCCAGAAAAAACAATGCTGCTGCCTTGACCTCCAGGAGGTTGCCCACATACTGTAAATTACTCTTGGGACATGTAGTTCTGGGAGGTGAGTCTACATCATCAGGAGTTGAGCTCTCAGCAACTGCCATTGCAAGGATTTTACTAGCCTAGTGAAAATGTCAGAGAGTAATAAAATGTGTTTCTTTTCCTATCAATTTATGGACACAGGAAGTTTTAACCCTTATACTTCCACCTATAGGAGGATTGGACACTGGCAAACAAAAAAAACTGTAGGCCAGCCCTGGAATAACCTGCTACTACCAGCATGCTTCTGCTTTTTGCTAGTGTCCCATTTCCCCAGTAGGATGGATGTTTGTGGGACACACAAGTCACCAAAGCAAGCAGCAATGAATGCAGGCATCCAACACACCCAGTAGTGTCAAGTTTGTGAATGAAGGCCCTTGAACCACTTTGGGGAAAGGGAGCCTTGACTGATGGAAGCATTGCATTGCAGTGGGAGTTGATCTAAATATAAGGAGGTTAAGTGGCTCCATTAGGATTGGCTACCAGGACACAAGGTGATGGGGCAGAGCCCGAACTCTAGAAAATGTACACCGAGGCATGTCCCTCTCACATGAGGAGATTCAGCTGATGGAAGAGTTGTGCTGATGTTCTATCACAGCTTTATTGGTTATTTATCTGTTTTGACCTTGCCAGCAATTGATGTTGCTGTAATGGGCTATGCCCTCAAGTTAAATTTTGGGGTTAGTCTAATGCCTGTCTGGCACTCATGGTAAGGACAGGTCTCTGAGACTGTGTCAATTTATGGTTTATGTGTGCTCACAGTATACCTGTGACAGACATTGATTTATTACGTTTGAAAAAGTTCAATAAACCTGTGGCCTTGCCTTTTCCAACTTAATCAGCCTCCGTGTCATTTTTGGGCAAGGTATTGGTCTGTTAATTGGTTGTATGAGCATATGTTTCTCAGCAGTCATGCAATGTTTGTACATTGATACAGTATGTCACACAAGTGAGTACACCCCTCACATTTTTGTAAATATTTTATTATATCTTTTCATGTGACAACACTGAAGAAATGACACTTTGCTACAATGTAAAGTAGTGAGTGTACAGCTTGTATAACAGTGTAAATTTGCTGTCCCCCCAAAATAACGCAACACACAGCCATTAATATCTAAACCACTGGCAACAAAAGTGAGTACACCCCTAAGTGAAAATGTTCAAATTGGGCCCAAAGTGTCAATATTTTGTGTGGGCACCATTATTTTCCAGCACTGCCTTAACCCTCTTGGCCATTGAGTTCACCAGAGCTTCACAGGTTGCCACTGGAGTCCTCTTCCACTCCTCCATTACAACATCACGGAGCTGGTGGATGTTAGAGACCTTGCGCTCCTCCACCTTCCATTTGAGGATGCCCCACAGATGTTCAATAGGGTTTAGGTCTAGGACATGCTTGGCCAGGTCATCCCCTTTACCCTCAGCTTCTTTAGCAATGCAATGGTCATTTTGGAGGTGTGTTTGGGGTCATCATGTTGAAATACTGCCCTCAGCCCAGTCTCCGAAGAGAGGGGATCATGCTCTGCTTCAGTATGTCACATTACATGTTGGCATTCATGGTTCCCTCAATGAACTGTAGCTCCCCAGTGCCAGCAGCACTCATGTAGCCCCAGACCATGACATTCCCACCACCATGCTTGACTGTAGGCAAGACGTGCTCGTCTTTGTACTCCTCAGCTGGCTGCCACCACACACACTTGACACCATATGAATCAATTAAGTTTATCTTGGTCTCATCAAACCACTGGACTGCTTGTCATCAGCAAACTGTTTGTGGGTTTTCTTGTGCATCATCTTTAGAAGAGGCTTCCTTTTGGGACAACAGCCATGCAGACCAATTTGATGCAGTGTGGTCTGAGCACGAACAGGCTGACCCCCCACCCCTTCAACCTCCGCAGCAATGCTGGCAGCACTCATACGTCTATTTCCCAAAGACAACCTCTGGATATGACGCTGAGCATGTGCATTCAACTTCTTTGCTCGACTATGGCGAGGCCTGTTCTGAGTGGAACCTGCCCTGTTAAACTGCTGCATGGTCTTGGCCACCGTGCTGCAGCTCAGTTTCAGGGTCTTGGCATTCTTCTTATAGCCTAGGCCATCTTTATGTAGAGCAACAATTGTTTTTTTTTCATCCTCAGAGAGTTCTTTGCCATGAGGTGCTATGTTGAACTCACAGTGACCAGTATGAGAGTGTGAGAGCAATAATACCAAATTTAACACACCTGCTCCCCATTCACACCTGAGACCTTGTAAAACTAACAAGTCACATGACACCGGGGAGGGAAAATGGCTAATTGGGCCCAATTTGGACATTTTCACTTAGGGGTGTACTCACTTTTTTGCCAGCGATTTAGACATTAATGGCTGCATGTTGCGTTAATTTAAGGGGACAGTAAATTTAAACTGTTATACAAGCTGTACACTCACTACTTTACATTGTAGCAAAGTGTAATTTCTTCAGTGTTGTCACATGAAAATATTTACAAAAGTGAGGGGTGTACTCACTTTTGTGAGATACTGTATTATGCAAAGTAAAATAACCTATGCCAACCAATGTAAGCTCATCTGTTTAAATCTGATTTGTTGCTATAGGTTTTTGCAATCAGCACTTCATTGATCCATGCACTGCCTTACAGAATGAAAGTTTTTCTTATCCAATCACTTTATATTATTTAGGACTAAAAAAGAAAAAATAAAACCGTCAAAATTCTGTATCCACAAAACTCATATGGCAAATTCAGTGCAGAAGTGTGAACAGAGAGCAAACTAGCAGAAAATATGACAAACACATCACAAAAAAAAACACATTTTATTGAAGTCTATACACATTATGTCAAGGTTCGTCACCCATCATAAGTACAGTATGGGTAGAAAATTAACATGTCCATAATAAAAGAACAGGTTTGGTTATGTGGAATTTCACAATTGCATGTTATATATTTACAGATTTATTGAAGAAGTCTGAAATGACTTGACTATTTCAGCACCTTGTGTAAACAATAAGACGTAGAGGCACAATACATTGTGTTCATAAATCCAAAAGCAGTGGGTCTTAGAGATCTATTGTCCATGGACCTCTCTGAAGAAGACCTAAACCCTAAATAGACCAATTGTATTTTGCTAAAGCAATATGTGTCAAACCATTGCCATTAAAAAATCTCCAGAGGACCATTCAATTGACAGGGTGACAATGCAGGAGCACAACTGGAAGAAAAGTGTTACCCCATACGACGAGAAAAAAAAAGGCAAGGACCTCTATGGCTGGATGACGTTATTTTAAGTAAAGTTACAGGTTTCAAGAGATTGAAAGCAACTTAGAACATTTTAAGGCCTCATACACACGGGCGAATCTAAAAAAATAAACAAAACGTCGGGTCCGACGTCAAGGAAAAAAAGTCGACGTTTTTCGGCGTTATGCGTTGGCGTTTTTGAGCGTTAGTGAGCGTCTGCGTCAATAGGCGTTTTTTAAAAAAAATCATCCCTCTGCTATTTTTCAACCTAAAAACGTCGGCATCAAAAAACGCCGGTACAATATTAGGTGGCGTTTGTTGGCGTTTTGTGGCGTCGGCGTCAAAAAACGTCAAAACGTTACAGCCTCAGAACGCGATGGCCATGGGTTCTACTTTCTGCTCACTAACGCCGGCGCCACCTATAGCTCAAAAACGCAGACGTTTTTATGGGGCCATTGACTAACATGGAGAGCCGCAAAAAACGCCAGAAAACGCCGGCGTCAAAAAACGTCCGTGTGTATGAGGCCTTAAGCTTACATAATAGGTTAGGCATTGGGTCTAGATCAACTTTACAGATGTGAACATCCTATGTTCACTTGTTACCTTGCAAAAATATTCACTCCTCTTTTTTGGATTGAAGCCATCCAGCCACTCCCTGTATTATTGGGCTCTTCATATTCTGATCTGCACCGCTTTTCCACTGTGCTCCTTTATCGTCTCCTTTACATACATTCTGCTCCTTGCATGCCGTATGCCCTGTCCAAACAATGGCAGTTGTAGCATGGTGCCTTGGATTTAGCGCACACCCCTAGGGCACACCACCAGGGGCTCCACCCATGAATAAAAGAACGCTTTGTCTACTGCCAGTGGAATGACAGAAAAATGTTCCCTCTCGTGTGTCACCAATTACATCACCTAAAGAATATGATGTGTGCTGGTATGCAGTCCTGGCAGAGTCAGGGGAGGCAGTAGCAGCAAACACCTAAAAGGACAACTTTAGTGAGGTTGCCTTTTAAAATGTCCCCCCTCCCCCCTCTAGCAAAATACTTAACATCTTCTCCACTCTGGAGATCTTCACTCAGCCCTGGATAGCTAAAAAAAAA
Source organism: Glandirana rugosa (assembly GCA_018402905.1). Taxonomy (NCBI): domain Eukaryota; kingdom Metazoa; phylum Chordata; class Amphibia; order Anura; family Ranidae; genus Glandirana; species Glandirana rugosa. Next base: position 219,618 of record BLSH010243357.1, read on the forward strand.
AAAAAAAAATCCTTGCAGCACCCAGCTCCTATGGGCACTGTTCACCCCATTCATTCTTGTGGATTGTACTCCTCTAAAAAGCTAGGAGGCAGCACAATGAGTATAGACCAGTCATGGTGAAAGTACAAGAAAAACATTTTTTTGGAAGCCCACAAGTGAAATAATTTACCTCTAATGAAGCATATGCAAGGACTACAGCTCTTTTGGTTACTGTGAAAATGACAATTTCATTCATCCCAGATGTTTCACACATCACTTTTTCCAGCACTGCAACTGATAGTCTTGGCTATATAGTACAGTAAAGGGATCATGTCCGTCACTTTCCCCTTCCTCTCACTCTCCTGTTCCTCTCCCCTTGTCCACTGACAAATAGCCTTGTATTCTTTCATAGAATGTAAAGCGTTCTGTGAATGGACAGGAGATCCTGTCATTTATCCATCACTGCTCTCATCCCTCTAGACCAGTGTTCCCCAACCCTGTCCTCAAGGCCCACCAACAGGTCATGTTTTTAGGATTTCCATTATTTTGCACAGGCGATTTGATCAGTTTCACTGCCTTAGTAATTACCACAGCTGATTCATCTGAGGGAAATCCTGAAAACATGACCTGTTGGTGGGACTTGAGGACTGGGTTGGGGAACACTGCTCTAGACCACAGAACACCTTGCATTTCCTAAAAGGAATCAAAGTCTTTAGGTGAATTGAATGGGGGAGCAGAATGGGAGAGTGAATTACAGGATCCTTTTAATGTCTGAGAGCCACAACTATCAGTCGTAGCAATGAAAGAAGGGCACTGTGTAATATCGGGCATGAATTATGCAGCATGGCTGCTGTCCTAGCATACTCTTCATTAGAGAGAACGTATTCACTTGTGGGCTTTCCATAAGATTTTGTTTTTTGGAGGTCCACTTTAAAGTTTTCCTTTAACCAACCACTGTCAAAAATGGCAGCGAAATACAGGGAAAGGGTTAGAGACCACCACATACATGTGGATACCTGGTATACTGGATATGTGGTACAGAGACCACACTTTGAGAAACACTGTCCCAAAGGCACTTCATACTATTGAATACAGTCTGAGCTTCAGTCAGACCCAATTAATCATGCTTTCACTAGCATGTACTAAACAAAAAATATATATGTAAAATAAATAAATTACAGCTTGTAAGAACACCTAAACAGTTCGGAAAATCTACTAAAAGTGAAGAGATATTTAGATGGCTCTGCAAGGACATTAGTGCATTGCAGCCATTGAGCACAATGAGGGTGGCTGGATCACATAAGTGATTCAGTTCTTTACAATTCTTGTGCTTTAAAGTGAAACTTTACACTTGGTGAAAAAACAATCCTCAGAGTATTCATATGATGGATTTTAGTAAACATCATGGAAGATTCTTACCTGCATCTGCTCTGTAAATACTAAGTCCATTCCACTGGTTTCCTCAATCTGAAGGAAGTGGGAATGCCAAATGGGAGAGTATCCATGCTTTTAAATCACAGTTCAGAGTTTTGTTAAAAATAAATAACACATTCACAAAAGAGGTTTCTGGGGATGGTTGAAAATAATCACTATATAAATTTGTTGTCAGTTTTAGAAAATTCCAGATGGCCCATCAGATAACGCTAAACTCCATGCACATATGAATAAAATACTAATTTTATCTATTTAGTGAGAAGCCATTTAATGTATTTTTAATGAAACTCGTTTAAATACCTGAATTTGACTGGGTTTCAGTTTCCCGGGATTACCTGTACAGCAGGATTAAGCCCAGGTTCACACTGCTGTGAGATTGAAATCCTGCGAGTTCAGCTGAACTCACGCAATTTCATTCCCGCATGTCAGTCCGACTAATGCAGAGACATCTGTGCGGTTCCCTGCTCAGATGTCTATTGAAATCGCACCTGAAATCGCCAAAAGTAGTACAGAAATGGCTTTTGAGAAACATAGTCACAGCCACAAAGTCGGGGTTGCACCGATTTGGACGGTTCCATGGCGGGCAATAGCCACCGATTTGAATCACATCAATGTGAATCTAGGCTAAGGGTCCATTCAGCAGGGGATCAATGAACAGATTTAGTGCTAAATGGAACAGATATCACTTTTATGACTCTGTGCCCAGCCATCATTTTTGTCTGTATTTTGACAGCGAACATTGGCAAACCTGTGATGGTTCAATGGGCAACCAGAAGTAAAGGGACTTGCATCCGTTTACACCCAGCTTCCCGCAGAGTCCTCATGGGACATCAGGCCACCTCTGATCCATCACGTTTAAGTACAGAACACTGTCCTCCATTTTTTTCCTAGACTTAGGTGGACTTCGAACACATGTCCATTTACATCCATCTGCCCACAGACTTACAGCATTAACACCTCCAGGAGAAGAATATGCTGACAGCAACAGAGAGATGACGTCATAAGTCTGTTGTTGCATCTTGTCATTCTAATCAAGAGCTGGGGCAGGAAGGTGACTTTTTTGTTTAAAGCGGTTGTAAACCCTTATCTTTACCCAGTGAAGTGACTAATCTCTGTACATCAATGGAGGCCAAACAAATCCTCCTACATAGGTTGCACCTGTTTATCTACAGCCCTCTTTTCTCTACAGCCACCTAAAGCACAGATTTTACACAGAATTCCTTAGCTCCAGAAGGCAGGCGGGCAGGGGGGCGGGGGGGTGGCAGTGATCTGATGTCACACACTGCACAGCATAGAGCAGGAAGCTGAGTGTAATCTGAGACTTAAAGTGGTTGTAAAGGCTGAAGGTTTTTTGCCATCATGCAAGGTAAAAAACCTTCAGTGTGCAGCTCCCCCCAGACCCCCTAATACTTACCTAAGCCCCACGCTCGATCCAGCGATGTGCACAAGACCTGAGGCTCTCCCAGCTCTCTCCCTCCTGATTGGCTCCCGCTGCTGCCACTCCCAGTTAGTGAGGCGGGAGCAGGGGTGGGGCTGAGCCGTGCTCTCTGTGTCTTACAGATGCAGAGAGCCAGCTCAGGAGCAAGCACGTATGAGTACCCCTACAGCAAGGAGCTTGCAATGGGGGCACATGGCAAAGGGGAGGGGCCCAGAGCGCCGGCGGGTGACAAGAGAAGAGGAGGATCAGGGCTGCTCTGTGCAAAACCGCTTCACAGAGCAGATAAATAGGACGTTTGTTATTTTTTTTTAAATAAAAAATGTGCTTTACGGTCACTTTAAGTGGAGGGAAAGGACACACCTTCCTCTACACAATCTCATAGGGAAACATGCATGGCTGAGGCTGTCAATCACCTGTTTTGTGTTGGTGATGGGTGGGGCCATCTCTCGGGATTGCTTGGTGTCAGCATAGACTGACCCATACAGACAGAGGCAGGACAGAGCAGATGGAAATCACACTAGGTGCTTTGGGTTGAGGCAAGTTCACACTATAGGAGGATATGCTTTGTTCATTTTTCATTTCATTTACTACCACTTTAAACAGGAGATATAAAAAGACAGGTCAAGGACCACAAAAATATTTCAAGGGTTCCTCTGGGGTAAAAAGGTTGAGAAAGGCTGCGGTAAAGAGTGGAGTCAGGCCCGTTCAGCTGTGCAGCCAATATGCTGAAATTCCAACATTATTTGTACATATTTGGGCAAAAACTGTTTTTGCTCAGCCTTAGTAATTGTCCAGCCAAATAAGGACACTTGGGGATTATATAAAGCATGGTTTATAAAATTATACAGGAAAAATGAGAGGCACACTAGATAAACTCTCGATGATCCCAAAACTGGAACCATGTTAATGAAATGTACGCAATCTCTTCAAACAGAACATTTGCTCAGCGTCGCCATCCATCCTTACAGCCCTGAGGTATCATGAAACGCTTATTACATCCATTGTATTGTGTATTTTTAGCATTTGGAGCCATCTGAAAAGTCCAAAACTTCCATCTCCCTGAGAAGATGTTACAGAAATAAACTATTTTTTACAGGACAGAAAGTCATCTGCAAAACTCTTTTGAGTTTATCATTAGCAAACCAGGACCAGACCAAGCGCTTGAGATTGTACAGCATTGGAGATTTGAAACTGTAAAGACATCAAAGGGTCTAGAGAAAACGTAAGCGTCATGAAAAAAAAAAGCATAAAAAAGGGAGCAGAGAATGATCTGACACGCAGACATGACACAGTGGTGAAAATCTTGGGCAATAAATAAACGCTTCCTCTCTGTGACCCTGTTTCTCTCACTTTCATCTCTTGCTTTAGCTGCTGTGTGAGTAACTAATTAAGCAAACTCCCATATGTAATGCTGTTTGAATTTGGTTGGATTTTATCCACGGTTTCCTTTCCTGCAGAGAGACAAAAAATGGGAATTAAAAGGGAAATCTACATTATTTTCCAGACAAATTAGTGAGTTACTTTGACAACAGGTTCAATGGAAATATTAAATATTAAAGATAAGAAAAATAGGAGCCTCTGGTTGTATCATTCCCTTCCAGGCTTTGCTAGCTAGAGTTGAATCGGTCTAGAACACGTATGCATGATGGGAGTTCGAGATTTTCATACTTTAATACATACTTTTTCCAGGTCAGTAACACAATAGGTAGGCAAGGTCTAAACTGACAGAGCATTCATGTATATACTCAGAGCACATAAAGGGGGGATTTTCTAAAGCTGGACCTCTCCGAATCTTGTGATGTTGTGCATTGCAGCCAAGCAGCTTCTAACTTGTTCAATCCAGCATTGACAATAAAACCTGAAAGCGGATTGGTTTCTATGCAGAGCTGCACCAGATTTTGCACGCTGCAGTTTTAGTAAATCTCCACCATAGCATGCTGTCCTGGTAGGGTGGCCAGCCCAAAGAATCAGTGCAAGTCAATATAGTGCAAGTGGCCTGAATGTTGGACGCAAAGGTTCAGCTTGTAGGTCATGAAGTATGTACAAAGATGGTTGGCTCAGTGCACAGTGCTGGAGCAGCCAATTGGGGGTCTTTTGAAGACCGTGGAGACAACCAAACTATGGTCATTTCAATTGCACCCATCTAAGTGGGCCCTGATCCCCTCTCTTAACGCTTCTGAATGAGCCTGTAAGGTAGGGTTGCCACCTCATCCCTTTAAACTCGAACACATTAACCACTTCGCATCCGAGCCATTTCTGGCACTCCTCTCCTACATGTATAAATCATCATTTTTTTGCTAGAAAATTACTCAGAACCCCCAAACATTATATATGGTTTTGGGATGGAATGTCCGAGTAAGTCTTCGCAATTCTCTCCCCTAGTCCCGGGTGAATCTACCCACGTTAACTTTACTGGTATCAAACCAACAGAGGTGCCAGAAGTTTTCTGGGGGTTAACCGACGAGGTCGTGACACGTGACTCGGTTGGTAGAAACATGTATGAAGTACTGGATGTTCGACTTGGAAACGCAGGTTGTAAGTCCGGTGAACGTGATATAACTGAACGTGACTAAGAAACCCGACCGGTGGGATGGTCCTGTCGTACGATACCACC
>BLSH010243357.1:225269-243630 GCA_018402905.1 Glandirana rugosa
GATTTCAGCCTTTCCTTCCCCTTTAACGGCTTTTGTTTACTTCGGAGACCCGGAAGTGACGTCACGACGTGCGCCCGGGCCTCCGAGAGCCATAGAGATGACCGAGGGACATCTGTCCCTCGGAAATCTCTCGCACCAGCATCCGGCGGCAGGCGATTCCTTCTCCCGGTCACCGATCGCTCAGGTGAGCCGGGAGAAGCACCGGAGGGCGGCGGGAGGGGGGGGACGTCCCCTCCCGCCGCCTGTAAGAACGATCAAGCGGCTGACCTGCCGCTATGATCGTTCTTATGGTGATGGGAATCGCCTGCTCTAAAAAATGATACCTCAATGATGCCTGCAGGTGCCGGCATCACTGAGATATCACCACTGAAACCCCAGGACGTCAATAGACGTCCTGCGGGCGGGAAGTGGTTAATTACATAGGTTCTGAGGCTAATTTAATGCAGATGAGGCACCAAGTGAGTTTAATTAACACCTTAATCAGCCACAGAGCCTGTGTAGTTAATATGTGTTCGGTTTTAAACAGATAAGGTGGCAACCCTACTGTAAGGACATGGCCATCTTCAGTGAGATCTTCATTGTGCAGCCTTCCTCATAACCTTCTTCAAAGGCCTTACAGACAGGCCCTGCATCTCCTATACTTGCATGCCCTAGATTTTGAATAAGAGGCAGTGCAGTTCTAGGCATGCCATACAGCAGGGACAGCCAGGTATGTCCTCTTACAGAAGTGCAGGGGGGAATCGGGGCCTACTGAGTGTATGTGTCCTATGTGCATATGCACACTATCTGTGCATATAGAAAAACCCACTGTGATGTACAAGATTTAGTGTCCCATCTATAAAAATGACTTCTGGAAATATGCAGCAGATGATTGTTTTTTGCCTAGAACAGCCAATCAAATTCTTCTTGCACGCTAAGTGGCAGCACTGGGCAGTCCACAGAATTGCCAGCTACTTACATAGATTAAAAAGAGATAATGGTATTTCATGCAAAGGTACACATTTGTTAAACGTTTAAAATCATTTAGAGGGCTAACTGCTAATCCGGCTCAGCAAGGCATGTTGCATACCATGACATGTCAGGAGCCACATACCACTACACACAGGCATATGGCATGCTTAGCGATTCACAAGATGTTTTTGCTTTTGTGTTCTGCTGATCAAAAATGTTAACTTAAAATGGCAGAGGATATCAATATATAAAATCATCATCAAGAAAAGGATTTTATTGTATTGCAGTTTAATGTTAAAACTAGATACATGTCCAGAGCAAAATTTGAACACAGGAGACGGTCCTTGGAAATCAGGGACACACTGGAGTGATTTAGTAAAACTGAAGAGTGCAAAATCTGGTGCAGTTTTGATAGAAACCAAACAGCTTCCAGGTACAGTATTATTGTCAAAGCTTAATTGAACAAACTGAAGTTAGAAGTGGATTGGCTCCCATACACAGCTGAACCAGATTCTGAGTGATCCAGTTTTAGTAAATCAACCCCATTGCAACCATGGAACTGGTTAAAGAAAAATTCCAGGAAAAAAAAAAAAACTTCCATGCAGTGGGTCTGTGCCCGCACTGCATGAGTTAACTGCTCCTTTTTCTTAATGGGTGAGCAGAGCAAAGACAAACCTAATCCACCAATCCTCTGAGCACAAAACCAGATCCTGCCACTCCTGCCCACTAGCGGCCTTGTGCATGGACTGTTCCTGACGTCATCATGAACATGGCTCTGGACATGAGGGCAGCAGGAAAACTGTTTTCTGAAGGATCGGTCAAGTTAAGCCTTCCGTTGCTCCCCTGGACAAAATGAGCTGTTAGCCCATGCAGTGCAGGCACAGCCTTACTACATGGGAGCAGTGGCAGCTGATCAATAGGGGGCACACAGGCACCACCCCCCCCCAAGCTAGTCATAAAAAAAAAGTGGTCCTTTAAGTGTGTCCAGACACTGGACACACAGCTGTCTATGAGATGCCTTTACACCTTGCAATCAGCTGATTACAACTGGGAAGCGGATTCTGTGTTTAGGGAGTGTTCAGAGTGCAAGCGATGCGCCCGCAAAAACTCCCACTCTACAATAATTTGTCCCATTGGCTCCTGTGTGGTTTTTGAATGGAGAGGATCAGAGGACGGTGGGCAGTGCTTTTGCGGCACCGCGGCGTCACTTCCATTTTCCCGGCCACCACTCACTGTGCTGTGGAACGTGCGTGGTGGATTCAGGAAGGCCTGAGCAGCGCCTCTGTGATTCCAGCTAACGGTAAGTGCTGGCGCCACGGGCCTCAGGCTCAGTCTTCACTGTTCACTCAGACTCTCTCTCTCTCTACTATGACACTGGCAGCCGCGGCCACCCCTCCACTCCGCACACACTACCCTGCACTTCTCTGCTCTCACTCATTCTCCACTCAGTGCAGAGTGGGCCCAGACCAGAGCAGATGACTGAGTGATCATGCAGCTGGACTGGAGCATCAGGGTATCAGTGAGAGTGCCACTGCCACATCATGTCTCTCTGCATGAAACTACTGAGGGTCAATCAGGAGGTGTCACTTGTCAGTCTTCCTGGATGTGTCTATATATAGCTGTATACACTACACAGATAATATACACAAATTGTGAGTACATCTGTCCTGTGTAGTGTATATAGCTATATACATCCACCTTCTTCCTTCTTGTATATAGAGACCTTCCTACATCATCACCGACTGCAGATATAAATCATCTGTCCTGTTACTGTATATAAAGCTGTATACAGGACAGATGATGTATATCTGCAGTCAGTGATGATGGAGGAAGGTCTCTATATACAAGAAGGAAGGTGGGTGTATATAGCTAACTGTATACAGGACAGATGATGTATCCCTGCATACCCTGATCTGTGAGGTTGAGCTACAGTATCTCACAAAAGTGAGTACACCCCTCACATTTTTGTAAATATTTTATTATATCTTTTCATGTGACAAAACTGAAGAAATGACACTTTGCTACAATGTAAAGTAGTGAGTGTACAGCTTGTATAACAGTGTAAATTTGCTGTCCCCTCAAAATAACTCAACACTCAGCCATTAATGTCTAAACCACTGGCAACAAAAGTGAGTACTTAAAGGAAGGGCGGGGTCTGGCATCCCACCATCCTAAAACTTCACCAGCCGCCACTGCATGGGATAAAAACTATTTTCATGGAGTTCTGCTTTAAGAGAGTTATTTCTCCTTCAGGACAGTCAATGGCTTGAGAGTAAAAAGGTTCCTACTTATCACAGCCATGGAGGGACAGTCACCATGTCAGGACAGACATAGTTTATGTTTATGTCCTCCCTTTCCCCACTTGATTACAAACAGAGAAAATGCTACCATTTCCCCAAAGAGAAGCTGAAGCAGGAGCCATCTGTCTGCTCATACTTGAAATGTTGAGGAGCAAAGCAAAAATGTTTGGAGGACCTCAGCCAACAGCCATGCATCCAGGTGGATAGGTGGTGTCTAGGCGATTACTCTCTTATGGTTATAATCATTTTTAAACATCTTTATAAAATTAAGAATGGTCATGGCCACTTGTTCCCTAGTCATCTCTCCAAGCAGTTCATAAATACGTTGAAATGGAAATCACCTTTAAAAATGTCATTGACTTGTGTGGTTATCATTAGGTTGTTAACCCTTGTTTGTTTTTAGTATACAGATAGTTAAGTTAAAGTTAAATTAGTTATTCACACGGTTTGATACATCTGCTGGTCACACCCTTCTCATTGCAGCTGAAATGATTCATAGGATAAAATGAGATAATCTTCAACCTAGGGGACTTTCTCCTGGCCCAGGTCTAGTTGGGATTCCTGTAGTATGTTGCAATGTTCCCAGTTCCCTGTCTGCTGAGGTCTTTAATTGGGATAAACATGATGGCATGGAAATGTTCTCATGCAAGAAGATCAAACACATGTAGACATGGTAATAAACAGTACAAACTTTGAGACTAAGAAAATCTTATCAAAGTTTTTGTAAGTTGGTGTTTGTGGAACTACAGTTCCCAGGATGCCTTGCTAAGGACTTCAGTTCACAAGGCTATAGCTTATACTTGTAAGGGGGCGCTAGTAAATAAGTATTTGTAAACAATCTAATATTGAATTATACCATAAGTACTATATAATGAACCATGACATGTCACGGTTCATTAGTACTTATGGTACTATTCAATATTAGGTTATTTAGGAATACTTATATACTAGCGCCCCTTACACATATATTCACTACGTATAGTATAGGTTACCTACACTATTGGGGAGTAGCCTAAATTCACGTGTACTAAAATTATGTGTTTAAACAAATAATAAAAGATAAGTGCGAGGTACCTCCAGTTTTTTATAGCTTATACATGCCTAGAACACTGCTACTGCGAGATCTTCATTGTGCGGTCTACCTGGCATTGTACAGTCTGGCATCAAACGACGTGTCTACTGAGCTCTTTAACATTTGGTGCATTGCTAACCGCTCATGTACATCATACACTTTAATAGAAAGTCTATCACTAGCTTCTTGAACCTGGACACTCTTGCAGTACCCTATGACGCAGGAGGGTAAAATTAACGAGGGGGTCCAAAGAACAGCAAATTTTCATGAAGACCATGTAGCTCTCACATTGCTGGTCAATGTGGGGTTCTTCTTTCTCACACAGCAACTGATTAGTATACCATGAGTAATCCCATACCAAATTATTATTTGGTTAGTTCCCCTTTTACCTTTCATCTCAGGGTCTTCCCTGCCTTGCTGTGGCTGTCTCTTTGTGATACCAGTGGCAGACTATGCAAATGACATAAAGGAAGAGACAGTTTGCACATGCAGTTGTGGACCTTGAAAGAACACCGTTCCACTTTTACATAAGGCGCCGCACAGACATCAAATTATCCTGGGCCAGTATATTGCGTCTATAGAGTACACTAAGCCAAATGCACGTGTTGTTGGTGAAGAATCAAGTTCATACTACTAGAAAAAAATGAATGCAAGCGCCAACATTTACTCATGTTTGACGCTGAACACGCTCACATTTTTAATGCTTCCCTGTTTTTCAACCAACTTGCAAAACATCTCACGACAGAGCGTTGCAGACCCAAACCCACCGCACTGGAATTACTGTTACAACCAGCACCTGTGAGAGTGCAGCCTTAGGAAGAGCAATTATAAACACATTACAGTCATTTCTTTCTACAAAACCACATATTTTTGGATAATTTGTTCAAACCACTGAAGGGAGGAAGCCACCTTATGGCCTGAAGTATTTAACTAGACACATCACTGTAAGCATGAGGCATGTTCTTGGTGAGCGCTTAGCTTCAGCTCATATATTAATCATAAACTGGTTTAGCATTGCATTGCTTCGGTTCATGTATTAATCACAAATTGGTTTAGCTAACAAAGTGGCTGCTGTGTGCAGATTGGAATATACTATTATTGAACAGCGGCAGGGATTAATAAAATATACGTGTTTATTTAGATGGTTGTTTTGCAGCTTAGAAAGTCAAAGCTGAATTGCAGGAAGATATAAGAGAGGAAGTTAAGCATTCAGCATATTTAAAAAATCAAATCTATGTTTGTGAATCAGAAGTACCCAGATCTGCTTTTATATCAGCCTACTGCAATCCCCTGCAGAGTATGATTTAATTGGGAGCGGGAGAATGGTACATTGCTCTTTCCTCCTGTTAGCAACCTTCTAGTGTTGGATTGACAGCAGAGTGATTTCCTCCAATCAGCAGACCAAGGGAAGAAAAATTACCAAGCTGTATTGCTTAAGTCTCGGTTCACACTGGTGCGACGTGGAAAACCCTGTGTTGCGCCCCCTGCTTAGGTAGGAGCTAGGTGAGGAAAATGTAATCAGGCCTGACTGAGTGCAGGCCTGATTGTTTTTGTTTCTGGGCTGGTTCTGGGCTGGGAGTGGCTCAGGTAGGACTGGATGATTCACAGATGAGGTCACCAGGACCTCCCCACTTCTTTCCAGAAGGTACTGGAATGTTTCTGGACAGAGAGCAGGTAGGGAGGTGTAGCCATCTGGGGTATTCTAAGGAGCCCTGACCAATCCCCAATCTGGATTGGCAGGGGCCAGGCCTCCTTAAATACCTAGGGTCAGTCCAGTCTGGGAGGAGTGATTTTGGGTGGAAGAGCTGGAATGTAGCTGAGGTCGCGGAGGCCCCATCGGAAGCCCCCAGGGGGGGGGGGGTGAACTTGCGGCCTGGGGTTCGGGTGCATTCAGGAGGGTAGTGAGATCCTGGAGGAGAGGTACGAGGGAGCAACAGACAGTGCTATGGGAGAAGCTCAGGAGTCCACCGGGTGGTTGGTGAGTGACACACACCCTGGAATGTTGTAGAGGCATGCCAGAGAAGATTGGGGAAAGAGTGAGGCAATCTGAAAGGAACTGTGGTGTCACTGTGGTAGTGGTGAAGGTCGTCGCACCTGGAGTGGCTGGCAGGGCCTGGAGCAAGAGGATGGGCTGGGAGTAGTAGTCCATCGCTGGCTAGCTAGCCCCAACTAAAGTGACTCTGCTACACAAAGGGGAACCTCAACTCCTAAACCCACAAAGGGTGGTCTGGAGGCCTGATAAATCTACATCAGATCTCGCATGTGCTAGCTAGGCCATGCAAATTGGAGGCTAGTAAATTTCCTTCCAGGCCTCATCGATGGAAGTAAGAAGAGTGCAGGGGAGAGGAACCGGAGTCTGTAGAAGCAAGTAATGTGCTGGAGGAAGAGATATGTTGTATATACGGGAAGGGTATATAGATGGTCCTATGTGCATTGAATTAATTCTTTGGTCATCCCACAACATCCCCATTCCCATCCAAGTTCAATTCCCCTAATAAAACAAAACAAACCAAAGTACCGGCCTGTTCTGTGACTCTGAAGCCGTATGGATGTGATTGAGGGCAGTGTGAGCAGGTGAACCACAACACTCAGCCATCCTTAAGGGGGCCATTGGCTACACCTGCGATTTCTGTGCTGGTTCCCACATCGCACCTGAATTGCAGGACGTTCACACTGACATCTGCGAACCACTGCGGGTGTTGATGTAAATTTAATGACACCCCCAAATTGTTTCACAGATCGCAGTGCGAACTGTGAAATGGTACAGGAATCGGATGGCAAGGGTGTTCACACCCATTCCAGTGCGGATCAAAAAAACATTCCTGCACCATTTTGGTGTGAATGCGCTGTGATTACAGCCATACAGTTTGTATGGCTGAATTTGCATCGCACAGATGTCGCATGTGATCTGCACAGCAATGCGATGTGAATCACATGCAAGGTCTGTGATCGCACCAGTGTGAACCCAGCCTTAAAGGCAAAGTTTGCTTTAAGGCCTCATGTACACTAGACATTTTTACAGCTGCTCTGAGGTTTTTGGTTTTATTTTAACTGCCATGTTAGCCTATATGTCCATGCACACGAAGGCTTTTAGCAGCGTTTTGTGACAGGAGCTTTTAGAGGCTGGAAAAACCCCACTGACAGTGCATTCAGGAGTAGCAGAGTTTGGGCAGAAAAAAACGCTTGAAGCTACTAAAAGCTGCTAAACGTTAGTGCTTGAGCATTAATTCATTTCAATGACCAGAATCAATGATTTATTCTGGCCAATGAAATGACCTTAACGTCCAAGAGCTTGATGCCTGTAAAAGCTCCTAAAAGCTTGTAAAAGATTTAGACACGTTTACAAACGCTGCTGGCTTCTAGGAGAGTTAAATAAATGCATCGCTCCCAACTGTCCCTGATTTGGAACAATGTCCCTCTGTCCCTCATTGCTCTTTATTTGTCCCTCATTTTGGTCTAATTCATATACCTATATGTAAAATGCACTATTTATCTATCAAAAAGTGTTTTCGAATGCTAAACCTTTCATCCAATTTCTAAATTGCTGCATTTGTACATTTAAAAAGCCAATATAAAGGAATAGTAGTGGTAAAAAAAAGCACTTGTGGGTTTAACTAATATTTTTTTTGTATAATTTTCCTTTAACCACTTCAGCCCCGGAAGGATTTCACACTTTAGGACCAGAGCACTTTTTGCGATTCTGCGCTGCGTCGCTTTAACTGACAATTGCCCGGTCGTGCGACGTTGTACCCAAACAAAATTTGCGTCCTTTTTTTCCCACAAATAGAGCTTACTTTTGGTGGTATTTGATCACCTCTGCGTCATTTCTGATCGCCGCTATAAACAAAAGAAGAGCAACAATTTTGCAAAAAAACCCAAATTTCTTACTTTTTGCTAAAATACAAATCCAAAAAAAATATAAAAAACATTTTTTTTCATTGGTTTTGGCCGATTTATATTCTTCCTCATATTTGTGATAAAAAAAAAAAAATCGCAATCGGCGTTTATTGATTGGTTTGCACAAAAGTGGTTGCGTTTACGGAAGATGAGAATTAATTTCTGGGGTTTTTATTTATTTATTTTTTTACTAGTAATGGCGGCGATCTGCGATTTTTAGCGGTACTGCGATATTTCAGCGGACATGTCGGACCACTTTGACACTTTTTTGGGACCATTGCCATTTATACAGCGATCAATGCTATAAAAATGCACTGATTACTGTGTAAATGCCGTTGGCAGTGAAGGGGTTAACCTGCAGGGGGCACTCTAAGGGTTAACTGTGTTCCCTGGGCGTGTTCTAACTGTGGGAGGACTGCCCTAGCTGGGGAAGGGAAGTGATCACACCTTCCATGTAGAGGAAGGCTGTGATCACAGCCCTTCCCCCTCTCACAGAACCGAGGTCCGTGTTTACTTACACGGACCTCCGTTCTTTCACTCCAGGGGGGGCATCGCGGGTGGCCGGCGGAGATCGACTCCGCCACACCCGCTCCCTGGCCCTCCCCGGACACAGTGAGCGCCTGTGAATGATGTGTGGGTGGAGCCAAGCACAGCCACACCGATTATTTCTGCCCGCTTAGCAACATCTTACTTGTTACACCCTAAATATGGATGGAACATGTTGCTAAAGGTAGAGATAACCTTTAGGCCTCATACACACCAGCGTATTAGCAAAACGTCGGGACCAACGTCAGGCAAAAATCTACATTTTCGTCTGCATTTTGCATCAGCGTTAATGAGCGTTAGTGAGCGTCGGCGTCAATAGGTTTTTTTTAAAAAAAAAAAACATTCCTCTGCTATTTTTTAACCTAAAAACGCAGGTTAATGTCGCGTCGGCGTTAATAAGCATTTTGCCGGCTCAGCGTAAAAAAAAAAAAAAAACACAAAATGTTACAGCCTCGGAATACGTGGGTCCGGCGTTCGATTTACAGCTTAATAATGCCAATGCCATCTACAGCTCAAAAACATTGGCATTTCTATTGGGCCATTGAACAACATGGGGAGCTGCAAAACACGCAAAAAAACGCGGCGGTAAAAAATACCCATGTGTATGAGGCCTTAACTGCATTTCAAATCTAGTCATTTGAATTAACTAATTGGTCTTGGAGGGGAGCTTAGATTGGAAATCTGAACACAATCACAAAATCTTTTGGAAAAACAGTTCTTAAATCATAATGACACAGGTGAAAAGTATGCATGTTAACCCCTTCTATGCCTTGAGGCTACCTGTGGTAACTTTGGTTTTTACCATATACCATTTTCAACATGTTTTTAAACATTTTCATTTTTATTGATGTGCCTTTGAAGAAATAAACTGTTCTTGGCTTATCATTCATATGGTCTGATCTGCCTGCGCTAGACCTGTGCAATTCGTTTTGTTCTGAATTCGTTTTTTAACGGAATGCGAAAAAATCCATTCATTCGGAAATATCCGAATAACAAAATTACGTTTAACAATTTTTTCTGAAATTGGAAATTTTGAAAATCCAAAATTCGAAAATCCTAAATTCAAAATTCAGAAATCGAATTTCAGATTTTTGAATGTTCAGATTTTTGAATTTTCAAAATTTCCGAATTTTGAAAATTCAAAAATCCGAAATTCGGAAATCCGAAAACTCAAAAATCCGGAATAGGAAATTAGAAAAGCCGAAAATAAAAAACGAAAATCTGAAATAACTAAATTATAATAACTATTACTAACTAGAAAATGATAGGTATTGGAATTTCCTTTCAAATTTGGCTGTTATTGAATGTAACGAATATGAATTTATCTGAAATAATGAATGCCGCCTCTAAACGAATGGAACATAACAAATTAATAATAATAAAATAATAAAAACTTTTTATTATTATTACTTATTCATTTGTTACGTTCCATTTGTTTTAGATGCAGTATTCGTTATTTTGGATAATTCATAACTTCGGATAAATTCATATTCATTATGTTCACTAACAGCCAAATTTGAAAGGAAATTCTAATACCTATAATTTCATAGTTGGTTATTATTAGTTAGGTATTATTTCGAATTTTTGTTCCTATTTTCAGATTTTCGGATTTTCGAATTTCCAAAAGTACAAATTTATTCAAAATAATGAATATCGATCATAACGAATGACCATATACATGAAAAAAAAAGAAAAAATAAAAGAAGAAAAACACGAAAACGAACAAATTTTTTGGCAGTGCACATGTCTAGCCTGCGCTCACTGCACATCCATTTGGATCCAACCTTCAGAGCGCTGCTCTACAGTTTGCCTGGTTTATTCCATTTGAACCGTGTATGACCGGCCTTACTGTGCTTTCAGCTGCCTTGCTGCCGTCACCTGTCGTCATGTTTCAGTTCTGTTTGCAAAATACCAAACTACACCTACAGGTGGCACTGCAGAGCTGTGAAATGTCTGCCCTGTGCCCTGTCAAAAATGGGTGAGGAATAAAAGTATGCAATGTCCTGCAGTGGGGATCCGCCATTAATTTTGGATACCTTCACATAGCTTTGAGTTCAATATTTTACAATAGATTGGCTGACTTTTTTTTTTTTACTCAATAAAAGCTTCTTTGCCTATAGGGACTATAGTATAGTATGTCAATATCTAATGTACAGTATATACCCAGAGTGTCATCCGTATACTCACCGGGAATCTCACCAAAGTTTATATACGGTTCTTGGAGAGAATTCTTCTTCTGGTTTCTTGCAATTAAGAAAACCCCAAGGAAAGATAGAAAGCACCTGCAGAAATAAAATGAATCATACATAAAGCTAGAACCGTTACAGGCTTCTCATAAAGCAAATATGATCAATCTGAAACCCATGATACAATTAGTAATTTCCACATAGCTGAATCAAAGCTCAAAAAGCCTAGCAAAGGGAAGCCAATCAGAAGGAATTCATGTAGCACCAGGTGGTGTACAGCCAATCAAAGCAAATGATTTCCTAATGATGGCAACTTTAACCCTTTTGTGACCAGAGGTCATTGAGGTCTAGATGCCTAGACCAAATTTAGCAGTCTCAGTATGCATCAGTAAAGCCTCATACACATGGGACAACGATCGTATACAACAGGTCATATCAACGACCGTTGTATGCGAAATCGATCGTTTGTATGCGCGATTAGAACAGCCGACATACGACGGTCGTACAAGGGGAGTTGTATGAGCAGACTAGAAAACTTGATCGTACCAACAAGCGGTCATACGACCATTGTATCGTGTGTACAGAGCAGTTGGTACAACAAGTTGTATTGTGCAAAACACGCATGCTCCGAAGTGAGGAACAGCCGGATGCTAATTACATGCACCTGAACGTTCTTCTGTGGTCGTACGATCGTGTAGTGCAGTCAGTATGCAAGTTACATTATCCAACATACGATTTGAGAAGATCGTACGTACGATCATTGTCCCGTGTGTACGAGACTTTAGGCTCCATTCACACTAATGCGTTTTTTTATGCATTTTGCAGAAATGCAGGGAATTTTTTTAACATGGGTTCCTATGGAACATGTTCACATCAATGCATTTTTGTGCGTCTGCGTTTTTGGAAAGGGTCGGGGACTTTTTTTCCCCTCAAAATGCATATAATAGACTTCAATGGGCATGCAAGAAAAAAAAGCAAGTGCTGCGTTTTTGAAGCATTTTTACCGTGATTTTGCAGGGATTTGCTTTTTGTGTTTTTAAGTCTGCCTAGCAACAACCCACCCCCCCCCCCCAAAAAACCCCAAATGGCGTCAAAAATCGCAGTACAAAACGCAGAAATCACAGTAAAAAGTACTCCAAAAACGCTCAAAAGCAACATGCATAGATGTGATTCGAGCCTAAACGTGATTGTAGACTCTGACTAATTTGCCTGCTTAACCTATTTTTTACAATTTTTTTTTAAGAATATATTTGGAACACTGTTTTAAAACTTTTTATTATACGCTGACAAACACAGAAAAACGTATACAAAATAGATTTTTTTTGCACAAAAACTTTTGTAATTAAATCAGTTTGTTTTTTGCACAGCATAAGGACTGCAACACTGGGGGACATTTAAGAAGCAAACCAGCAACACAATTTGATGCAAATCAAACTGCCTAATGTTTAGCAAAGTGTCTGCGACAGATTTCTTGTGTATTTGTGACCTGTGTGCCTATAATTCTTGGGAGCCAAATGCGACAGTTTTTTTTTTTTTCTAAACATTTTGCTAAAGTTTTCTGTATCAGTACTGCTTGAACCAAGAAGGGAAGCTTTTCCTGAAAATGTAATAGTTAGTGCAAGAAAAAAGTATAACGGGCAGTACTCATCTGTGCTGGTGAAAGTGCACTAATACAACTACAATTAATTTAAAGGAGATGTATGGGATTTCAAAAAATAAACATACATTACCTACCTCCATGCTGCAGCTCCCCGACATTGGCTCTGAGAACTGAGCAATCACATGAGCACCGATTGCTCAGTTTTGGGCAGCTCTGATTGGAGAGCAGTGACTGTCCCCTCCAGCAGCTGGCTCAGGTTCATAGAGGTACGGCATGGCCCGCTATCAACTGACTCTGGATCCCAGGACAAAAGTAAGTGAACTCCTGTGCCCAGCAAGAGAAGTATGGCCAAAAAAGATGGGCTATGGCCAGGCTTCCTTTTCCTACTATTACAGCATGCTTTGGGTCTGGACGGACCTTTCCCCAGCATGCATTCTCATTAGTCAGTGGCATCCAATTCATCAAACCTTGTTAGCCTGAGTTGGGACCATTATGCGTTTATCATGGGTGACTTGTAGTAAATCTGTCTCCCGTTTACCCTTGCACTGCTATGGCCCCTTTCACATGGGGCAGATTCCATTCTAATCAGCAGAGATGACACATCCGTGTCCGCTCTCCTTCTGCAGAGCAGATACAGACAAAGCCCGCTCTGCTCTATGGGAGGCTGGGAGTAAACGCATTCCGCTGTCCATTTACACCCAACTGCCCTCCAATCCGATCCACCTGAATGGAAAAGGACAGATCCCCCTTCTGCTTTCCTTTAGTGGACCAGATCAGACCCGGAGGTAAATGAGTGTAAACAGACACAAGTCCGTTCACACCCGCCTGTCCATAAAAATGCATGGACCCTCCAATCGGGTCTGCCTTAAAAACCAACAGGCAGACTTGATTGGATTAGAAACAGTATATTGGCAGCGCAGTCAAAGGGAGAGAGTTGGGTGAACCTTTTTAGTGTGGCTGAGATCTCTCTGTGGTCGGGGGGCCAGGGGATGCCCCCTGGAGATTTAGCAGGTGGGGAAATAAACATAAACCATAGAAGTACTTAAAGCAATATTGCAAAGTTTATGTATGCATAAGTCAAGAGCCAAGGCCTGAAGAAGGGGCGGAGCCCCACAACGCGTCGCCGTAACCAGCTGCCCATTGGGTGAGACACACGTCTGCTCTGCACGGACCGAACGGTCGTTCGCGCCAAATCAACAGGAGCTAGAGAAGGAGACGCCGGGAACCACCGACGCCCCCATCCCAGCCTACCACCGCGAGGCAGACAAGGACTCCATCCCATCAGCTCATCCTCAAGGACTTCTACAGCCAGCAGTGGCTGACACTGCAACGCTCACCTGCATACTACCTTTGTGAGTAGTTTTTATCTTGTTCTAATAAATTACCTTTTAAACACTACTGCACTTAGAGGCGCACCCTTTTTGTTCTTTCCAGACTTGATTGGATTGCCCATGCAAAAGGGGCTTTATGTAGACCATATTTATGGGCAGTATTAAAACTCAAGCTAGGGCCCACCAATTGCATAAATAAAAATTGTAGCTCTAGCTGCAATGCTCACCTCTTCTCTGATGCTGTCCCAGGCAGACTCACCTGCTTTGAAAATCCTCACCTGTCTTTTTCCGGGTTCACTGACACATTGATTGAGAGCAGGGTGTCATTAACCAGGCCCCCTCCTAGGATGTCACCACAGTATCCTGCATTCTCAGTACAATGATGCTGATGCAGACAAAGGCTCTGATGCCTCCTTGATGGGGGGACTGGTAAGCAGGAGGGCAGAGTTAGGCTTTAACCATTTTCAACCAATACTTTCAAATGGATGAAAGCAACCTACCATCAATAATTTTGATTGTTTCAGGGTTGCAAAATGAACAGTTGGAGGTAAAATGGAATGAGGCATTTGGCTCCCTTTGCGATTGCAAGTTAGGTGAAATTGAAGGAAAATGCCAACAGGGCTATAAAAGTGGAAGAATTGTCAGAGTTCTAGGTTCTCACTATGCCTTTGCAAGGAACATCTGTCGGTGGCAGAGGGTAGGAAGGCACAACACACTACCAGCCATTAATCTTAGAGGTAGGGCACAGACAACAAATGATTTTGGGCATATAGATGGATTTCAATGCCAGCAGTTCTCACAGCTTCAGCAACTGACTAAATAATGGTAAACGTACACTCACTGGCCACTTTATTAGGTACACCTTGCTAGTACCGGGTTGGACCCCTTTTGCCTTCAGAACTGCCTAAATTCTTCATGGCATAGATTCAGCAAGATGTTGGAGATATCGGTCCATAGTGACATGATAGCATCACACAGTTGCTGCAGATTTGTCGGCTGCACATCCATGATGAGAATCTCCCATTCCACCACATCCCAAAGGTGCTCTATTGGATGAGTTGTGGGGAGTGTGGAGGCCATTGGAGTGCAGGGACCTCATTGTCCAGTGGTGAGATGATTGGAGCTTTGTGACCTGGTGAATTATCCTGCTGGAAGGAGCCATAAAGGGATGGACATGGTCAGCAGCAATACTCAGGTAGGCCAAAAGTGTGCCAAGAAAAGATCCCACACGACATTACACCACCGCCAACAGCCTGAGCCTTGATACAAGGCAGGATGGATCCATGCTTTCATGTTTGCCCCAAATTCTGACCCTACCATCTGAATGTTGCAGCTTAAATCGAGACTCATCAGACCAGGCAACGTTATTCCAGTCTTCTATTGTCCAATTTTGGTGATCCTGTGGGAACTGTAGCCTCAGTTTACCGTCCTTAGCTCACGGGAGTGACACCTGGTGTGGTCTTCTGCTGCTGTAGCCCATCTGCATCAAGGTTCCATGTGTTGTACATTCAGATATGGTATTCTGCATACCTTGGCTGTAACAAGTGGTTATTTGAGTTAGACCCCTTTCACATTTGTGCAAGTTGTCCTGTGATTTGGGACTGCAAAGGCTCATAACAAGTCGTTCCCCATTATTTCCAATGAGTACCATTCATATCTGTACGACTTCAAAGTAGTCCCTGCATTACTTTGGTCCAACTTTGGTGCAACTTGAGGTCCATAGACTTCAATGTTAAACCCTCAAAGGCTCATGCAAATTGCACCTAAATAATATAGATGCGACTTCTGTACTACATCTGTACGACTTTGTAATATGTTTTCATTCAGCCAAAGTTGCAACAAAGTCGGACTGACGTCGTATTGATCCCAAATCGCGTCAAAATCGCTGTAAAATCATGGCAAAATCGGGTCGCACAAGTGTGAAAAGGGCCTTACTGTTGCCTTTCTATCATCTCAAACCAGTCTGCCCATTCTCCTCTGACATCAACAAGGCATTTTCCTCCACACAACTGCCGCTCACTGGATATTTTCTCTTGAGATGTTTGTGCATGAAAATCACAGTAGATCAGCAGTTTTTGAAATACTCAGACCAGCCCGTCTGGCACCAACAACCATGCCACGTTCAAAGTCATTTAAATCCCCTTTCCTCTCCATTCTGATGCGCGGTGTGAGCTTCAGCAAGTCGTCTCCACCACGCCTAAATGCATTTTGTTGCTGCCATGTGATTGGCTGAACAATTTGTGTTACCAAGCAAGTAAATAGGTGTACCTATTATTTATTTATATATATATATATATATTTATACACTGTATATCTATATATATAATTTTTTCCACACAGATATAAGAAGCTAGTCATTAGAACCATAGAAAGATTTGCTGAGGCAGAAGTCTAGAAGAAAGTTCTATTCTGAAGTGGTCATATCCAACCATCATTGCAGGTAATCATTGGATTAGATCTAATTAAAGCATTAGAACGGGAGAGATCATTTGACTAGAGTCATAAATATAGCAATTCTCCCGGATGACATTAGTGACAGCATGCATATATTATACATGTCTTGGAGGAAGATACTGAATCTCCAACAGAGCTGCCTGGGAGATGTTTATCATTTTCTGCTGTACAGCGAGGCAGTTCAAGGGGAGCAGAACATGTTTATTCAGTCATTCCCTTTACTTCTTCTCAGAAGTAGCACTCTGTGGAGAAAAAAGCATTTCCCTGGCCAAAAACTTGCTGCAAGTAGGACGATAGGTATTTGTGAATCTGTCAAAGTCATGAATCTGACTCCAGGCACAAGAGTCACAAACACACACAGAATCATTGCAATTCCTACAATAAAAGATTGGATAGGTGGACATGCATGATCAGGGCTTTTTTTCAGCAGGAACGTGGGGGAACGCAGTTCCGGCACCTCCAGCTCAGAATGTATATGATGGCAAGGGGTACTAGAGTGTCCTGGAGGGTCCACTCATTCTGGCTGTTAGGAGGATCTATGGAAGCTGGGGGGGGAGCTATTATTGTGGGGGCTCTAGTGGTGCTGGGGAGGTTTATTATTGGTGGAGGAGCTATTGTTGCCGTGGGGGTGGGTTAATTGTTGCTGGGAGGGATCTACTATTGAGGAAGGGGTCTATTGTTGCTGGCTGCTGGGAGAGCTATAGCTGCTAGTGGGGGTGTTGTTGCTGGGGTGGGGGTATTTTTTGTGGCGGCTCTATTGTTGCTGGGGGCATCTATTTTGCTGGGCAGATCGATTGTTGCTGGGGGTCTATTATTGATGGGGTTGTGTCTATTGTTGTTGGCTGCAGGGGATCTATTTTCTTATTTTTCTTGTTATCAGTATCAAATTCCATACAAATTACTTGATTCTATAATCTCTAGAAGGGATGGTAAAGGAAGGTGGGTATGGGGTGAAACCAAGGGACGGTGCTCAAAGGTGGGTAGGGGGCAGAGACAAGGGGTGATTCGAAGGGAGGGAGTACCTGCACCTATTCCCTGGGAAAAAAACCCTGTGCATGATAAATCCCAGATCACTATTCTAAAAGGATATTTCTAGATTTCTTAAAAGCAGATGCTTTAAAGTTCTGGAAAACAATCTTTCACTGGAATTTTTTTACAATGCTGTGTTTTTCAAATGTAATCGTCCTCATAATGATCCTGCACCCCCTGCCCCAGCCTCCTCATCCAATATGAATACCCAAGGCACAGCGTTGGGCCAATGCAGTAACCTGCACAGAGCCAGGCAGTATTTAAAATCTAATGGGAGAGGGAAGTCTCTGCTGTAGTGGTACTGAGCTATAGAGAAACAGATCATTACTCTGATCAAAACTCTCTTGTGCCCAGCAGGCATGTTTATATCACAGACCAGTAATAAAAGCCACTATGCTGAGGGGGCGTGGCTTGGCACCGGAGCATGGCGGCAGCACAGTGAAGGAGCTCCGTCGCCCAGGCAATCCTGTAGAGCTTCATAAGCGGGCCAGGTAATTCAAATCAGCAGGGATGGCGGGGAAACATTCTCAGGAGCAGATGGGGACGACTCAGCTGAGTCAAAACATCCCAGCCCTTCTCCGATCGCATCCGCTCGGTTCTCAGGCCTGCACACAGACGCCAGACCGCGGCCTCGATTTTACAGAGGGCCGGCGGATGCCTCCAGAGCGCCGAGAAAGTGACGAACGGACACCGCAGCTAGCACCCTCAGCTTCCCCCCACCTCAGCCGGTACGAGGCCACGGTTCGGTGCGGGGGAGTCGTATCACCGAAAATAATGACCAGACACTATATTTGTACGGACGACCCGTGTTCTCTCAAAACTAGTCTCATTACTAGACAAAGAGATATCGAGTCATGGTGATGTCGTCTCTGAAGGGAGAGGGTAATCTAAAATTTATGACGGACCGAGACACGTCCAATGACGTAACCGGGTTGCGACACGGAACCCATAAGTATAACCTACTCCTCCGACCCCGTCCCCCACGTCCTAGTAAT
>BLSH010243357.1:249546-264010 GCA_018402905.1 Glandirana rugosa
AGGGTGGAAGCCGGCACTATCTCAATTATCTCAATTATCTCAATCAAGATAAACCCTGAATGACAACAGGAAACTCCAGCACTGTGCAACATACTCCACTCAGGCTTCTAAACTCTGCTTACGTCAATAGGCGGATCATGCACCAGAAGTCCCTGTTGTCACGTATAGGGTACACACAGCGACCCACTATCAGGATACAATAAACTTTAAGTCCCTGAGGCGGTGAGTCTCATTCCATATTAATCCCAAACAAAACAGCTCAGTTTTTGCTCACTATGTACTTATGTATGAGTTAAATGTACACCCAGATCTTGTCTCTGGAAAAGATGTTTGTACCTTATGTGCTATTTTGTATGCTCAACAATTTTCTTCTTTAATAAAACTTTCATGGAAAAAAAAAAAAAAAAAAAAAAGCCACTATGCTGGATTATCCTGTAGAGGGGATAACAGGGAAAAATAAAGAGACTTTTTTTGTATAAGCGTGAGATCAGTTTTGGCAGTGCCGTTTTACTGTTATTTTCCTTATAACTTCTCCAAAGGAATATGCAAGATTGTAGAAATAACGGTCATTGGCTGTATGGCTATGGCAGCATGACAGTTTTAGTAAATTATACTGAAGATTACCAGTTTTTAGCAAACCCTAAATCCTCGTACACACGGTGCGGCGGTCGTACGTCCGAACAGCCAAAATTGTATGTTGGCTGTTGTGTCTCGCGTACTGACATGCACTAATCAATCGTACGACCAAGTCGAACGTGGTGACGTGTTACGAACGTATAAAGAAGTAGTTCAGGTGAATGTGTTTTGTGAATTAGGAATGTAGGTTTACACGTACGGACACTTCTGGGCGTTCCTGACGTCTGAGCATGCGTGCTTTGCACGTACAACTTGTTGGCCCAACTTCTCTGTACACACAGTTGGTACAACCAAAGTTTTCTAGTTTGCTCATCCAACTTTTGTTGTATGACCATCGCAGGCAATTCTAATCGCGCGTACTAACGGTCAGATGATCGCACAACAAGCGGTCATACGATCGTTTTTATTTGACCGTCGCACCGTGTGTATGGGGCTTTAGGCCTCGTGCACACAGGACGTTAAAAAAAAAACATTTTAAAAAAAGCCAGCAGTGTTTTTGAGCGGTTTTCCACTAGCGTTTTTTTTTTTTTTTGGCAAAGGGATCAACAACAGTAGAAAATGCTGGTGAGCTGTGTTTTTGAGCATTTATCAGCGTTTTTGGGCGTTTGAGCATTTTTACAGCTGAAAAACTCCTATCAGAACCCACTAGTCTTGAGTTTTTTTTTTCTACAGGCAAAAAACTGACTGTAGGAAAAAGCGTCTGAAGCCAAAAATAGCAGCTGTAAAACCATCCAAAAACATCCTGTGTGCATGAGGCCTAAAAATCAGCAAGGAAACGGATAGTTATTATTAATAGACCTGATAATAGGGGTGATGTTGGGATTCCCGAAATGCATCAGCTACTGAACCCAATTAACATTTTGAATAAATGTTGTTTTGGACACTTGTGTGGTGCATCAATTTCCAATTCAGTTTTTCCAACACAAATCACTTAGGCTATTTTCGCACTGGGGAGGGAGCAGTAAAGCACCGCTGGTTTCAGTAGCACTTTTCCGCTGTTATAGTGGCGCTATGGCAGCGCAGCGCTTTTAAAAGGGGTTAAAAGTTCCGGTGCTCGACACTTCCGAGGTGGCGTGCAGCTGCTTTGGAAGCGATATCCATTGCTTTCAATCAAGGGGCGGTTTGCAAGCGGTGTGTACACCGCTCAGCTTACCTCCCAAAAGATGCTGCTTGCAGGACTTTTCCTAACATCCTGCAAGCATACCGCCCCAGTGTGAAAGCATTCAGGCTTTCATACTGTGGTGCATTGGGACACATTTTTCAGACGCTTTACAAGTGCTATTTTTTTAGCGCAAAAGCGCCTGAAAAACATCTCAGTGTGAAAGTAGCCTTAGATATATTGGTTATTGTTTAAAAGCATAAATAAATGTGCTTTACCTAGAAGCCCAATGCCATGTCTCTGTAGGTAGAGAACAAAATATATTTAATTGGTTGCTAGGGAAAACGTAGCTTAGCTTTTACCCTAGCTTGTGAAATATGCAAAGCAATAATTCTAATAGGTTGGTTTATCCAGGCCAAGATTTACTAGTAGTTATGTGATGGATGGTCCGTCACAAGTTAGTCACATTCAACTGGACTTCTTCTATAATGTTAAAGACGTTTCGTAGCTTATCCAAGCCACTCCTTAAGTTCTAATGAATGTCAAGAAAATATCCCAGTATTTAAATCCATACAGGTAGCACCAACACCTTAATTCAATCACCATGGAAAGGCAGATATTATTGTCCAAGAATAGGATGGGAGCTGTGAACATTGTGGAAGCATCTTGTTCTAGTTACAAAATTCTATCCTTGGTGTCAGGAAGGTTTCATGTGTGTTAATTCTTGGATTGCATGACTGAAGGTGTAAATGGTTTTAAGAAAAAAAGTTAGAGGTGTTGAAAAAAGGTACAGGTAGTCCGGAAGTAGCAAACATGCGACTTCCATATGACTTCCATACTTACAAACGGAGGGATACAACAGAAAGTGAGAGGAAATATACCCTTAGGAAGGAAAATTCATTCCTGTAAGAGTTATCATGGGAAAATGGTGTCTTTCCTGAAGCTTTAGCGCCAATCCTTGTTTCCACAAAAACTCAACATTTTCAAATTCCTATTGTCACAGTGACAGGCGAGGAGATCTTCTGAACACGGACAGCAAAACAAACTTTACAAGGGTGTTAACCCTTCCCCATGCTATCCAAAAAACGTAAAAAATATTTTTTGGCTGGAGTTAAAAAATGTACCTGTTCCAACTTGCATACAAAATTCAACTTAAGAACAAACCTTCAGAACCTATCTTGTTTGTAACCCGGGGACTGCCTGTAAATAACAATGTAACTTGATGTACATAGTGCAATGTTGTGATTAATGCAAATACTTTTTTGGGAGACTAAACCTCAAAAAAAATAAAAATAAAAAGTCCAACAGCGGACAAGTTATTTTTGTCAAGACTTAGCAGCTGAGGGAGGTGGCTTGACCTTGGCCAAGCTCTGTGCAGACAGAGAGGATTCCAGGAGACTACCTCACCCGCAAGACTGATCACCCCATGTTGAAGAAGGGTAAAGGCCGCCAGAGCACACCCGGCCACCCATACATCACCCACTACTTATCGATGAGAACCGAAACTCCGCAGGTGGCTGGCTCCAAGATGACGCCCACCCGCCCAAACTAGCAGGACCATGGTCAGTTAAACGTGTACTAGTGATGAGAATCCGTCTCTAGAGTCTACACATCTCAGCGCACTGCCATGGTTTTCTACATTCCCACCATACATGCTTCTCCTCTATTGGAGGATGGCCAGAAGCATGGTACTTTTTTCTATTTCACTCTAACTGGATCCGTGAGTCGCATCTAGTCAGTAGTTTCCTCTCCGTCTCCTGCTAGATCTTTCTAAAGCCCCTGCCTTTTGTTTCTCTTTGTTTTCGTCTTCCTTTCCCCCCTGCCCTTGGGTGATAGGCCACTCCGAGACTTGATCCTCTGAAGGCTTGGATTATGGCCCATTTAGCTGTGACATCTTATAATGTGAAAGGACTCAATAGTCTGGAAAAGCATACTAAATTGTTAGCAGAGCTGTGGAGATTCAGATCTCAAATAGTGTTCCTGCAAGAAACTAATTTTAAAAGAGGGAAACTTCCCTAATTAGGGAATCTCAGGTTCACCACGTTCTACCATAGCACCTCCCCAGATTCAAAGACCAAAGGGATCTCAATTTTAATCTCTATTCAATTCCCATGGAAAGAGACCTAGGTCGTTACTCAGTTGGGCCGTTTTATAATAGTTAAGGGGCTCATCTGGGAACATAAGTTTACCCTAGCGTGTCTGTACCTACCGAATGAGAACCAAATCTCTGTTCTGATCCCATGCTTAGAGTTATTGGAACACCACAAGGAGGGCATTCTGCTGATGGGGAGAGACTGGAACCTGACCCTGGACCCTAGTCTTGATGCATCAAGGGGGGCGTCATGTTTGATGCAATCAAACCTGAGAAAGCTTAAGACTCTGCTACACGATCATCAATTGATAGATAGCTGGCGATCCCTGAAACCACAAGAAAAGGACTATACCTTCTTCTCTGCTCTTCACAAAACCTACACCAGACTTGATTATATACAGTATTTGTGTCACAGAATGCTCTTCTTCTTCTTTTATCGGCTGGGATAGGCTCCTTCACTAAATCAGATCATGCACTGACTCATTGCCCCCTGGAATTGGATAGGGGTGTCCCTCCTAACAGACCCATCCTATAAAAATTAATTGACTACAGACTTGACCTCTTATTTCTTAGTCAATGACACTGATGACATATCTCCTCTTGTGCTTTGGGAAGCCCACAAATGTGTGATGAGGGGTTCCTTCATCAAACTAGGGACCCACTGTAAAAAAAGCTTGTCTGACCAAATTGACACCCTGCTCCGGAATATTCACAAGCTGGAGAGGGTTCATAAGATCTTGCCTGCCCAAGCGGTGGAAGATAAACTCTTGGATCTGCGGGATAAGTTAAATTCAGTGTTTTCGGAAAAAGCTAAAGTGCAGCAGGTACGATGCAGGCGGGTGTTTATGAATTTGGTAACAAACCCGGCAAGATCTTGGCAAATGTATTACGGTTGACTAGGGCACGCACCTATATTTTGCAACTAAAGGCCAACAATGACAAACTAGTTAGAACCTCGACTGATATTGCTAAGACATTCTGAACATATTATACATCTTTGTATAACCTGACATCCCATACGCAGGGTGAGGTGGCACGTGATAAGATCAGACAATACCTAGAATCTTCGGCCATGCCCTCCTTATCGGAGGAGGTGGCAACCTATTTCGACGGACGAATTCCTCGCGGAGCTGAAGTCCATGAAACCGGGAAAAGCGACAGTTCCTGGTGGCTTTACGCTTTCTTATTAGAAGATGTTTGCAGCGCTCTTAGCTCCACATTTTACATCAGCATTCAACTCTCTAAGAAATGGACACGAGATCCCTGAAGCCAGCTTATTGGTCCATGTAACTGTCATTCCCAAGGAGGGTAAAGATCCAGAGCATTGTGCAAGCTATATGCCCATATCACTTCTAAGACCTAAAGATTTTCACCAAAATTATAGCGAACAAGCTGCTTTCCCATATTCCTTCTATAGTTAACATGAATCAGTCTGGGTTTGTCCCCGTGAGGGAAGGGCGAGACAACACCCAAGGGGTCTTGAACGCGGTTCAATATGCAAAGTCTTCCTATGTGCCCTTGGTGCTCTTCTCCACGGATGCGGAGAAGGCATTTGTTAGGAAAGATTGGCAGTTTCTGAAGGGCACGTTGAAACACATAGGACTTGAGCCGAGTAGGAGAAGGTGGGTAGACACATTGTATTTAACGCCCTCTGCAAAGGTGAAAGTTAACAAGGTCCTCTCCAATACCTTTCAAATACGGAATGGGACGCGTCAGGGCTGCCCTCTCTCCCCATTAATGTTGATCTTCAGCTTGGAACCATTTCTGAGAACCATCAGAGCCCATCCTGATATTAAGGGTATTAAGACAAGAGACAATGAATACAAATTGGCTGCTTATGCTTAATCTTCTTTATAACATCTGTCGGTTTCCCTTCCGTCGCTCCTGGCAGAACTGGGTAAATATAGTCGGCTATCCAACTATAAAATTAATTACAATAAGTCAGAGGCAATGGGGATTGAGTTACCTGCTCGAAATCAATGGCAATTGAATCTGGCATTCAATTTTAAGTGGACAGATTCCCATATACGCTATTTGGGAACTAATATTCCGCGTAAGCTTGATAGGATTTTTGAACTCAATTTCGCACCATTGCTCCGTATGCTCAAAACTGACCTCCAGTGATGGGACAGGGAAACTTTTACTTGGTTAGGGCATCCAATTATTCTGAAAATGAAAGTAATGCCGAGACTAATCTATCTGTTTCAGACGCTGATGATTAGGCTCCCAAAGAATTTTTTGACTGAGCTAAGGTCTAGGTTCACCCGATTCATTTGGGCAGACAGACCACCAAGACTTCGGAGAGCAATATTGTTGTTCCCCAAAGTACGGGGGGGGGGGGGATAGGCTTTCCAGATCCGGTAAGATTCTATGAGGCCTCTCATCTTGCCAGAATAATGGAGTGGTGTGTACGGTCTGACCCCAAGCTGTGGGTGGACCTTGAGCAAGAAACAGTGGATGCGGTTTTGGCGGGCTTATCTTGGCCCTCTATGCAAACTTGTCCTAAGGCAATCACAAATGTGGCCTCCCACATTTGGGGCTACTCTACAGATGATTCACCACCTATTTAATACAAATGCCTACCTTGTCTCCCTCCCCGAGTCCCCTGGACCCAGTGTTGGGGACCTATGCATTCCTGCCAGGCCACAGATTTGAAATTTGCGGCACTATGCAACAGAACATTTTTAGATGTCTACACTTCACAGTAGCTAATAAACTAATATGTAACCAAGAGCTAGAGGCCCAATTCCTCACTGATTTAGACTTCTTTCACAGGGTACAATTGAGTAGGTACATCCTTCATTACCTGAAGAACAGCAAAGCCTACGGCAAACTACGCCTCTCAAACAAATTTGTTTGGATGAGTCCCAAACTCCCTCACTCCCTCTCCCATTTCAATGAACTACTGACAACCCAGGTCGACAGGGCCGACTTGACTTTTTCACAACAATAGGAAAGCAACCTACAGGTTACATTTTCCCAGCCTCAAAAAGACAAAATTATACTATTTGCCCATAAGGCCTCTCTGGCAAGCAGATATCAGGAGGGAGGTTATAAGATTCTCAGAACTCCGGATAAGCTACACAAAATTTACCCTCAGGTTTCGGAGACATGTTGGCGGTGTGGAGACTCTGTGGAAACCCTTTTGCATATCTTCTGGGAAAGCCCAGAATTGAACAGTTTTTGGACAGATGTTGAATCTACAATTAAGTTGCTGACAAGCGTCTCACTCAATAAAAACCCAGCGGCTTTCTTATTAAGTGACACTCCTTTCTCAAACAAAAAATACAAGAATTCTCTCCTCAGACATTTACTTACAGCGGCCAAAGCTTGTATTCTGGCTCTGTGGAAGAGTGCATGCCCTCCTACAATGGCCCATTGGTGTTCAAGAATAGCAGATATTCAAGTTATTGAAAACCCAACCATGACTTTAAAAGAACAGGAGGACAGGTAATGGAAGATCTGGACTCCCTATATTTATTATAGGGATCAGACTATTAGCCTCACAACCTAGCGGAGCACCAGAGGAGGAGTAGGATTTTCTGGGAGGACCTCACCCTCCCTCCCTTCCTTCCTCCCCCCTACCCATTTTTTTTTTCTCTTCGGCTTTCTTTTTCCCTCCTTTTCACTATTTCTTTACTATAAGTCTCTTTTTTCTCTATTCAGGTTCAGTCATAGAGACCGCAATCTTCAAATGTTTGGAAATGTTCAGGGCACTTCTAAGTTACATCTTATAGTAGGCAAGGATGTCAGCGTTGCCGATGGTCCAAGTGATCGTAGACCCAGCAGCCGTTTATGTACTAGTTTACAATGTGATGTGCTTTTTTGAATCTGGGCAAGATTTGTTCTTATGATGTTTTGTTCATTACCCTTTGTGCATTTCCTTGACTGCAAAATAAAGCATTATAAAAAAAAAGACTCACCAGTTTTCCTGCTCCTTAAGGAAAAGGGACATGACATGCTTTTGAGGACATGGAGGTACACATTTTGGACAGCGACGACAATGGATTCGGGATGAAGTTGCCTACATCAAACTGGCACAAGCTGGAGCAACCATCCTTAAACAAGGGTGGGGGCCTTCAACATCAACTGTATTCCACATATAATGCCATTTTAATATCTCTACCCAGGCGTTCTGAGAAAAATTCATACCATCTGCCATTTTTACAAGGCTGGGTGAAAAAAAAATCTTTTAGAAACGGAATCAACCGTTTCAGGCCATGAACAAGGCAAAGGCAAAAGTGGACCCTTTTTACTCAGCAATCCTTAGTTTATTCTATTGATTGCTTGACCAAGCTTTCAAATTTGAGTACAGGAATGACAGGCTTCTCTTTAGCCAACACTGTCTGTTCCCAGAAGAAATGGTTGTCAAGCACATTTGTTCTCTTTTAGATATGTCACAATGAATTTAGGAGAATTTGGCAGAAAGACTCGGGGCACATTTCCATGGAACAATCGTTAGAAGGAATGGCTTCAAACATGACAGTAAGTTCCAAAGGCTTTCAAGAGCAAGGCAAAATGTATTTACTTGTTAAAGAATCCACAGAAATAAAGCTGAAAACAATATATATATATATATATATATATATATATATATCTTTTTATGATCAGTATGTTACTATTTGAAGAAAATGCTTGTATTTTGATACTTTGAAATATTAAAGAAGTTGTGTGCAGCAATCCTGGACTTGTATTTTTATATATAGCCTTGGGGTAAGGCTTGATTGCTGGCACCTGAAGAACACTGAAGTGCTGCTCCCCTTTCCTAATTTATATATATATATATATATATATATATATATATATATATATATATATACATACATACATACACACACACACACACACACACACACACACACAGACAGTAAATATACACACACACATACATATCAGGGATGTGCAGTCAGGGAGGCAGGTCAGACAGAGTCTCACCTGCCATGAACCTTAGAAAAAAAAAAAAAAAAAAGAACGATCAACTTCGAGGGTCGTAGCTTAGCGACCTGGGGTCACAGAGACCCCAAATTTGGTAGGTAGGTAGCTGAAGTCCTACCCCACCACTGATAAATTTGGGGCTTCCTCCATCTATGGTTCCTGAAGATACGGGGCTCCTTGCTCAGCCTGTCAGAAGCTACATACAGAGCGGCCAGTTTAAATACAAGCTGACACACTCTGTTTGCAGCAGACTGAGAGGATGATATCACAGCGCCTCTCCTCCCTTCTTGTCAGAGGCACTGAGCTCAATGGACAGCTTGGAGCCTTATCCAATGGTAAAGCACCATTGCCCCAAGCTGTCCAAAAAAAAGGCTGCAGTGGAGGCTCTCCTCTCACTGCAGTGTCATAGAAGGGGGCATGTGTCTAAAAGACAAATACTCCCTTCCAGCCCAGCCCTCTTAACTACATTATGTTATAAGATAATCATTTTTTTTATCTATTTACTGTGAAATTACTGGATTAAAGTTATAACTTCAAACTTCAGTAATTTGGTCATTAAGCCACCTGCTTGAATACAGTTTTTGAAAATATAGTAAATTACTTTAACCAGTTCCCAACCGCGCGCCGTGTTTTCACGGCGGCAGTCGGGATGCTGAGCGTGAATCGCCATAAAAAGACGGCGATCTGCAATCAGCCACTAGGGGGCGCGCGCGTGCACCTGCTGCACTCCTGAGGAGTGTGCCCGTGGCTCGGGCGGACCCGACGTCCGCCGGTGAGCCGCGATGAGCGGCCACAGGGAAAGAACGGGGAACCGCCGATGTAAACACGGGGGTTCCCCGCTCTGTTGGTAGAGGCATGAGTGATCTACTGATCCCTGTCACTGGGATCAGTTAGATCTCTCATGCCCATGTTAGCCCAACCCCCCCCACAGTAAGAACACACCCTAGCTCTCCCCCCCAGGTTAACCCCTTCCCTGCCAATGACATTTATACAGTAATCAGTGGACATTTACATTTCTGATCGCTGAATAAATGTCATTGGTCCCAAAAAAAGTGTCAAAAATGTCCGACATGTCCGCTGCAATATCGCAGTACCTCTAAAAATTGCAGATCGCCGCCGTTACTAATAAAAGATAAAAAAAAAAAATAAAAACCCCAGAAATGAATTCTCATCATCCGTAAACGCGGCCACTTTTGCACAAACCAATCAATAAACGCAGATTGCGATTTTTTTTATCACAAATATGAGGAATTATATAAATCGGCCAAAAACGGTGAAAAAAAAATGTTTTTTTTTTGGATTTGAATGTTAGCAAAAAGTAAGAAATTTGGGTTTTTTTGCAAAATGGTCGCTCTTCTTTTGTTTATAGCGGCGATCAGAAATGACGCAGAGGCGATCAAATACCACCAAAAGAAAGCTCTATTTGTGGGAAAAAAAAGGACACAAATTTAGTTTGGGTGCAAAGGCAACCGTGCAATTGTCAGTGAAAGCGACGTAGCGCCGAATCGCAAAAAGTGCTCTGGTCCTAAAGCTGGAAAACCTTCCGGTCTGTAAGTGGTTAAAAACAATAATACTTATTTGTATATTAATTACTTATGGTAAGTAACACCTTGCCACCCAGGCTAATTCTGGCACTTCTTTCCTACAAGTAAATCATAATTTTTTGCTAGAAAATTACCCAGAACTCCCAAACATTATATATATTGTTTTAACAGAGACCCTAGGGAATAAAATGTTGGTCGTTATAACTTTTTATGTTACACAATATTTGCGCAGCAATTTATCAAAAGCATTTTTTTTTAAAGAAACGGTTTAAAAAAAAAAAAAAGAAAAGCAGTAACGTTAGCCCGATTATTTTGTAGAATGTGAAACATGATGTTACCCTGATTAAATAGATACCTGACATGTCACGCTTTAAAATTGTGCACACTTGTGGAATGGCGCCAAACTTCAGTACTTAAAGTGTTGCTAAACCCAGTAATATGAAAATAGTTAATGTGCCCCCCTTCACAGTGCCCACAGCTTCTAAATCTTCTTTTTACATTAAAATACTGCCACTATATACCTTTTTGGATGATCTGTATACCACGGTTTCATGATAACCTGCACAGATTTTCCATAGCTGTGTGTTCAAATAGGAGGAGATTTCCACTACAGCCTCTATACACGCCCACATGTGTGATGTCAAGATCATGTGGTAACACTTTAAGAATCTCTATAGACAACGCTTTACATTTTTTTACAGGTTACATGTTTAGAGTTACAGAGGAGGTCTAGTGCTAGAATTTTTGCTCTTGCTCTAACATTCTCGGCATATGTAACCTGTGTGTGGCTTTGATACTAGCCAGTGCCTCACCAGCCACTGACCTCACCGCATGTCCCTGATACATACACATGCCTGACACAGGGAAGGGCCTTAACCATTGGACAACAGATCTGCAGCCACCTCTGGCATGTGATAGTTAAATAAAGTGCCCTTGAGATGAATCTTCAAACTAAGCAGAAAGATCTTTCATCCATCTTAGTTCAAAATCTAAACAGATTAGGTGAGGGATGTTTACTTCAACTGACATATTTGAAAATTGTTAGAAAATCAGGACACTTTAGGTCAGCTTGCTTACAGATTCATGCATGGCAGCATTTAGGGCAAAGCATGCCAGTTTTGTGATCAGGCTTAAAGCTGAACTCCAGGTATGTTTTTTTTTTATTGCATAGTTACATTGGTCCAAGGTGGGCCAATCTATGTATACATATTTCATACATGTGCTACCATTGTGGATGAAGAGAATTACTGCAGTAGTTGGCACTACTAAAGTGATGGCGGTGGTCTTTGGAGTCCTGTGCCAAGCAGCCGCCCCTATGCATAATAAATACAGGGGATCGCTGGTTTGGCATGCCCGCCATTCATAGAACGCCTTGTATTTTTTACAAGGAATACAAAGCGATCTCTGATTGGACAAGGTGGAGATTATGGTGTCACCACACTGCCTCTCCATCTTGAGCAGTAAGAGAAAGCCTCATATTCATTAAAGGAAATATACAGCATTCTGTGAATGGCAGCTGTGCTGAGCATTGAGCAAGCGACCCCTTGTGCTCACTATGTAGAAGGGCTTACACAGGACCTGGAAGACCACGGTAATCACTATGATGGGGCTTATTACTACAGTGATTCTCTGTTTCCACAGTCCTCTTCTGATACCCAGTAACTTATCCTTCAAACTTTTGTGTATTCTGCGCCATAGTCATTTGCCTTAACACCTTCAGGAAATAAGTCTTCTATGCTGCCTTAGATTTTAATAATCTCCAGTTGACCATTTCTTCTCCAAGAGGAGCCTTAGGCTCGCCATAGATGGTTCGAATCTCGGCCAGTTCAGCAGGAGCCAGTCGAGATTCAAACTGTGTGTGGGCAGGCTGAATGTACCAAGTTGATCGATCAACTTGGGTACAACCAGCCTGCCAGATCTCCTTGTGATTATCGCTAGCGGCTGCTATAGCCGCTAACAATAATCGTTGTCTTCTCCTGGCGGGGCCGACTTCCCTGCCCACCAACCGCTGTGGTTGCAGGAAAGAAATTTGCACCGTCTATGGCCTGAGAAAGAGGTGTTTATATTGAAGCTGATGGTGGCATACGCCCATACAAACACATTTCATGTCACATCTGAGAAACATTCTCCAATATCTGAAAACATAATTTGCCTTTTTTAAGTCTAGATAGGGACAATATTAATGTGCTGGCACGTCTCTAAACTGTCCTGATTTTTATAAGGGTTGGCACTGTTAAAAATATGCATAGCTTGGTTTAAATGCAGAATTTATGCTCAGATTGTGGGCGTGTCTTAGCAAAACCCCTATATGTGCAAAAACTGAAAGACAAGCTAGAAGAAAACTAGGTGACGTATTTACCAAACTATACAGCCGTCACACAGCTTCCCGATAAAGAAAAAAAGCCTTCCAGTTTATGCTAATCATACTAGGAAAAGAATAATTTAATTTGAAAAGCCACTTCCCATAAAGTGTAAAGATTAACAGATTACTAGGTTGTTTTATGTCTCTTCACTTTTTATGTCTCCTATAAATCCAGCCATTAATATGCAAGAGGCCCATCTTCCTACACACCAGGCTGCTTTCTACTGCAATTATCCCTGTTAATTACTAGATTCATTGTCTTGTGCAGCACTTCACTCTCTAAGAGACATAAATGGACCAAAATGCAATCTCACTTTCTGTGTAAGTGACTCTGAAATAAAGCAGACATCATTACTACAGAACATTAGACTAATTAATGGATCGCCCATTTATAAAGTGCTTTTTTATAGCCTGGAATTAGCTAGACTGGTAAAGAATCATAAAATTGTTTTTTATTGCTGACTTAAGTAGAGCAAGATGGGAGCTGTGTGTGTGTCACATAGTGTAGATGTTAACGGCTTCTAGATTTTCCATGTACAAACAGAGTGTAAAAAGATATCTAGAAAATGAAATTACTACAATGAATATTTCACATAGTTATCACTCTGAAACTTCAGAATTATTATATTACATTTATTTTAACAGTCATAAATAGTGGCATAGTGTGGGGTTGTCAGCACCCGGGGCAAGGCAAGTAATTTGTCCCCCTAACCTGTGGACTTTTAGCTCCTAATAACGGGGGCCCGGGGACTGCTCTGCTGCTGCGTACGTGCTGTGGCCGTTCTCAGAGAATAGGTGCAGGAACTTAATCATGCCACCACTGCCTAACAGTAGGAGAGTCTTAATGGGCATCTTTAAATACCATTAGTACATTCTGCACCAAGAGCAGAGTTCAGGAGTTTGTTACCTACAGAGTGCAGGGTTCAGGAGTGTACTGCATACAGAGAGCAGAGTTCAGGAGTGTGCTATGTACAAAGTGCAAAGATCAGTAGTGTATTATATACAAAATGCAAATATTAAGATTGTGCTATGTACCGAGTGCAAAGATCAGGAGTGGCTTACGTACAGAGTGCAAAGTTCAGGAGAGCGCTAGGTACAGAGTTCAGGAGTGCACTTCAGAGTGAAGAGTTTAGGAGTGTACTGTTAACAGAGTGCAGAGTTCATGATTGCACTGCATACAGGGGGCAGAGCTGAAGAGTGCACTGTGTGCAGAGTTCAGGGGTGCACTACATACAGGGTGCAGAGTTCAGGAGTGCACTACGTACAGAGTGCAGGAGTGCGCTGCATACACATTGCAGAGTTCAGGAGTGCACTGCGTACAGAGTGCAGGGTTCAGGAGTGTGATGCACATAGAGTGCAGAGTTCTGGAGTGTATTACATATAGAGTGCAAAGTTCAGGAGTGTGCTACGCAGAGAGAGCAGAGTTCAGGAGTGCACTGCTTACAGAGTGCAGCGTTCATGAGTGTGCTAAGTACAGATTGCAGGGCTCAGGAATGCATCTCTCACAGGACAGTTTACAACCCCCCTTCCAGTACAGGGCTCTCCTCCCACCTCCAAATCCTTTGTTCCCCACCTACGGAGTATCAGAGAGAGGGGCTGCTACAGAAGAGCAGCTACAACTTACAGTAGCAGTGAAATGTTAAGTGGGGAGAGGGGGCATTAGTTGAGACGTTACACATACGTCGCGTGAGGACGTGAGACATGCATCACGTGAGGACTTGAGACGTGGGACATACATCACGTGGGGACTTGAGACGTGTGTCACGTGAGAAGTCGAGACGGGGGACATACGTCAC
>BLSH010243357.1:281753-297944 GCA_018402905.1 Glandirana rugosa
CTTTGGATACAGGTAAGGCAATTGCTGGCTTCCAGGCGTTTGCCCATTTGGTAAGCTCATTCAGTCAGGGTCTGTTCGTCTACCTAAACCTCCACTGAGGCTGCATTATCGATTGGTGAAATGAAATTCTCTGCCACTGCTGCGTCTACCTCTGGTGGACCGTCTGGTATTGCAGGATCTTGTTCTGACAGTGGAAAAATCTTCCTAGGCAAATCAGAGAAAAAAAAGTTTTTTCTTTTTGTTTTTTTTCTCCAATGACATCTCTGATATCCCCCCAGAGGAAAGAAGGAAACCTGCTCCCTTAGAAATGGTAGATAAACCTTTGACTTCTCAGATGTAGTGTTCCCAGCCAGTAGCTGACCCTATAGCC
Organism: Glandirana rugosa; assembly: GCA_018402905.1. Taxonomy (NCBI): domain Eukaryota; kingdom Metazoa; phylum Chordata; class Amphibia; order Anura; family Ranidae; genus Glandirana; species Glandirana rugosa. Next base: position 282,124 of record BLSH010243357.1, read on the forward strand.
TGGACATAGGGCTGAACTAAGGAAGAGTTGATGTCCGAGGGTCGAGCTCCTCTGAGCTATCCTTAAATGGCCACCATCATCCCGATGTCTAGGAGGGGTATTTGCTGCGTGGTGAGAGGATTTTCTCAAGAATGGGCTAGGAAGAGTTGCCTTCTCTGAAGGAGGTTGAAGTAATTGCTGCACTGGAACTGCTGTTGTTCATTCCGATATGAAACCCTTGCACCTCCTTTGAGCAGGTTTGTTACCTGTTAACCGTCTGACTCCCTGTTTGCTAGCTAGCATCTAAGTTTTCATTTTTGTGACTCCCATAATCACATAATTTGGAGTGCGACCTCGATGCAACTTTTAGTGCAGGTGTCTTCCCAATGTTGCTGACCTTCAAAGTCCCATATATGGGAACGGATGCCACTAAACACAATGGGCTGTGATCTGTCATGCGACCCTGCCATAGTCGCACAACAAGTTGCACCAGTGGAAACGTAGCCCAAAGCAGCCTGCAGACTAGTTCAGTTGGCAATGGGATGGCCCCGCATGCTCTGCATTTTCAGGGATTTGAGAATTGGTGAACATGAACCACTGTGACTTTCCACAGATGCACTTTTGCCGCTTGCATGATATCCTGATCTGGATGGTTTGCTGGTTGGGGCTTTTACATGTTGCCTTGATGTCCACTTGGACTTCTTTTGGCGTGCATGGCTGAAATACATAAAACGTACCAGCATAAGTGCTCTTTTTTTTTTTTTACCTGGGATGATGGTCCTTACCATAAATGTTGGAGAGGGTCTTGGTCGGGTGGCGTACAGCTCCTGATAGGCAGCGGGCAGAAAAAAAGCAGCTATAGGAAATAAAGAAGTTAGCGACAGTTATATTAATAGGAGCAGGGAAGGTCAGACTGCGCATGTGTAGTCATGGGCGCCAGGGACCCGTTCGATTCAAACCGGCCCCCAAGCTGGCTCCTGACGTCCGCGCAGAGCAGCCAGGAGATGCTGAAGGACTCATAACAGCCGTCGCGCGGTGAGCACTAAGTGCCAGGGAAATTAAGATGCAAACTATGGGGGGGGGGGGGGTGCGGCGGGGAATGTAGATTGAAAAGGAAAGCAAGATGAGAGGAAGGAAATGTGAGATGTAATGAATGACAGGCGGGAGGGGACGATAATCTAAAAATAAAATATTGCTGCTTTTTTTGCACAAAAACAAAAGGGATCATACAATCCTAGAAACACAATCCTATACCCACAGTTGATTCAGAGGAAGGCGGAAACCCCCAGCAAAGCGTGATCCAATTTGCTACAGCGGGGGAAAATATTCCTTCCTGACCCCCCGAGAGGTGATCGGATATTTCCTGGATCAACTTACCTATAAATGTTAGCCCCATTTATATTATGTACCTTAAGGAAAGTGGAGAGGGAATGGATGAAAGGAGAGAGACCTGGAAGGGTAAGGCAAAGTGAAAATTAGATACAGCTGCTTTGCTGCAAGCCTGAGCAAATGCCAGTATATAAATGCAGATAGGCTCTCTTGCTTAAGCGGCAACTGCTGTCCCAAAAGATCCACAGAAATGACTCCCTTGCTATTTAGAGCTTATAGCGGCCCGAGACAAGGGAATGCATTCGAGAGAGGCTGAACCCAAATGGAGGCTGCCGACTGCAGAGGTAAGGACGTTCGACCATTATTTTTTAAACTCTTTTTATTGAAAAAAAAAATTCACAAAACAAATACAGCGGTCCAAAGACCAACATATTCGTTATAAAGCCAATACGGTACAGTGAGAATGCTAGGAGGGCACTAGCCCTTTTCTTTTATACTATTCATTGGTCCTGAGGGAGGAGCCAAGGCGGAGCTTGTCACAGGTATGCTGCCATCAGTGCCATGGAGGCACCAGGAAAAAGTTTTGCCTTTTGTTATACTTTAACTAAACATCGATTTTTAAGTAGAGTTTTAATTGGCTGCTTTTTCCAGCAATTTTATAGAACTGCAGGAACGCTTTTGTTGATGGTTAAAGGTTTTTTTTATTTTCCAAAAAGTGTTACAGCACTGAATTCTGTAGTGATCTTCTATGCAAATCTACAGATAAAGCTAAGCCTAGATCATTTAAAATTCCACTACGTGGTGGGAAAAAAAACAGCATCATCATTAAAATTCTACTGAAGAAACTCATATCTGGCCCTGTACACAAATAAGGGCTTTCAGGCAGAAGAACACTTTTCCAGCTAAAAAGGCCACAACTTACTTGACCTGGAAGACACAAGTAGCAATCATTAGAACAGCCATGACGTAGAATATGGCGTACGTCAGCTGCATTTCCCCCCTCAAGGTCATCGCTAACATGCCAGCAACCGCTTTAACTGAAATCACTGCCACTGAGGCTGAAAAAGAGAAAGAAAGCTATGTGAGCATTCATGTCTATATCATGAAATAATAACATATGGGTCAGACAAAAGCAATGAAAATATACAAGTATGCAGATCGGGAGTTCTGAGTGCAATCCGTTTTTTTTTTTAGCTGCATAATTGTTCCAGGTCAGAGACTGAGAACATATTGAAGCCAACATTCTTATATTTCATACTCAGACTTTACTATTCACCTTCTAATGGTTGTGCGTCAGCTAATCCAATGTTTGTTGCCTATTAATACTTTTTTTATACTTTTTTTTATAGAAACATAAAAGAGTGACAGCAGAAAAAGACCAAGTCAAGCATGCCCGTTATTTTTTTTTTAACCATTTTCCTAATTATAGGTGTCTGCTTTTCTCAAACACATCTAAACTCACTCATTGTTGACTGACCCACTACTCTGCTGGAGGACCGTTCCAAGCATTGACTCTTTTGGTAAAATAATAGTTTTTAACATTAGTTTTAGGTCATGTTCCTGTGTTTTTTTAAATTTAGCTTCATATTGGAAAGATACTGCCCCCTTGAACCTTATTTAATGGTTTTAGTTTTAGTGTCTTTCCCTTTTGCCCTCAGACCTTTCACCATTTTTGTTACCCACCTCTGGACTCATTTTATCTGATCAGTACCATTTTGCAATTGAGGTTTCCAGAAATGGACACAGTATTTTAAATGAGGTATAATGAAATATCTCAATAGGGGAATCAGACCCTCCTTCCTTCTTCTGGTGATCCCTCTAGTGATGCACGCCAGAATATTTTTCACCTCCTTCACTACGAGGCTATACAATTTGATCATTTTACAATCATCTAAAAGAAGCGCCTCCAAACCGTTTGCATCTGTAGCATTGACCAATATTGTACCCCCAATGTTGTACATGGAAGATTATTTTTCCCAAAAGTGAAATATATAATATTATATATATATATATATATATATATATATATATACACACACACACAAACATACATATAGTATATACAGTTGTGCTCATAAATTGACATACCCTGGCAGATTTTATGATTTCTTGGCCACTTTTCAGAGAATATGAATGATAACACAAAAATTTCTTTCACTCATGGTTAGTGTTTGGCTGAAGCCATTTATTATCAATCATATTACCCAACTGACCCTGATCAAAAGTTTACATACCCTGGTGATTTTGGCCTGATAACATGCACACAAGCTGACACAAAGCGGTTTGAATGGCTGTGTGTATAAAAGGTCAATGAGTTTTTGGACTCCTGACAGACCCTTGCATCTTTCATCCAGTGCTGCACTGACGTTTCTGGATTCTGAGACATGGGGAAAGTAAAAGAATTGTCAAAGGATCTGTGGGAAAGGGTAGTTGAACTGTATAAAACGGGAAAGGGATATATATAGTTACATCTAGTTCAACCAAAAAAAAAAAAAAACAGAAAATGTATATATAACCATACAGTCACCCACAGTTGATCCAGAGGAAGGCAAAAAAACCCCAGCAAAGCATGATCCAGTTTGCTATAGCAAGGGAAAAAATTCCTTCCTGATTCCCCGAGAGGCAATCGGATTCACCCTGGATCAACTTTACCTAAAAATGTTAGTACCCAGGATATAAAAAGGCATCCAAGGAATTGAGAATGCTAATCAGCAGTGTTCAAACGCTAATCAAGAAGTGGAAATGAGGGGTTCTGTTTAAACCAAACCACGGTCCGGTAGACCAACTAAGATTTCATCCACAACTGCGAGGAAAATTGTTCAGGATGCAAAGAAAAACCCACAAATAACCTCAGGTGAAATACAGGACTCCCTGAAAACATGTGGTGTGGCTGTTTCAAGATGCACAATAAGGAGGCACTTGAAGAAAGATGGGCTGCATGGTCGAGTCGCCAGAAGAAAGCCATTACTACACCACAAAGTATCCCACTTACAATACGCCAAACAGTACAGAGACAAGCCTCAAACCTTCTGGCACAAAGTCATTTGGAGTGATGAGACCAAAATTGAGCTTTTTGGCCACAACCATAAATGTTACATTTGGAGAGGAGTTAACAAGGCCTGTGAAACACGGAGGTGGTCACTGATGTTTTGGGGATGTGTGAGCTACAAAAGGCACAGGGAATTTGGTCAAAATTGATAGCAAGTTGAATGCAGTAGGTTATCAAAAAATACCAGGGGAACATTTGCATTCATCAGCCAGGAAGCTGCGCATGGGACGTACTTGGACATTCCAACATGACAATGATCCAAAACACAAGGCCAAGTCGACCTGTCATTGGCTACAGCAGAATAAAGTGAATGTTCTGGAGTGGCCATCTCAGTCTCCTGACCTCAATATCATTGAGCCCCTCTGGGGAGATCTCAAATGGGCAGGCCAAGAATTTCCAGGAACTGGAGGCTTTTTGCCAAGAGGAATGGGCAGCTTTACCATCTGAGAAGATAAAGAACCTCATCCACAAATACCACAAACAACTTCAAGCTGTCATTGATGTTAAAGGGGGCAATACATGGTATTAAGAACTGGGGTATGTAAACTTTTGATCAGGGTCATTTGGGTAGTTTCTGTTGTCATTAGGATTTAAAAAGAGTAAATGAAGTTGATTAATAATAAATGGCTTCAGCCAAACACTAACCATGAGCGAAAGAAAAGTTTTTGTGTTATTCATATTCTCTGAAAAATGGCCAAGAAATCATAAATTCTGCCAGGGTATGTAAATTTATGAGCACAGCTGTACACACACACACACACACACACACACACACACACACACACACACACACACACACACACGTGGAATTGACCTTTACACAGTGCTGTCCCTTGCAGACTCACCACTCGTCATTTAACCCTCATCTTGTGAGCCCAGGACATCAAGGACATGTCTTTATGCATACATCATCAATAGTCCTTGGGGATCACAGGAGAACTCTACAGAAACAGCACTCAAGGCATTATGTGAGTGATGTTTCTTCATAACCTAGAATCAGGCCACCACCATGAGAAGCAAATGACATGTGGTGTCGTAAGACAGAAGACCCCTTGAAACCATAAGGGTATGTACGCAGCAATTAAAATTGTTGGGGGCTGTCAAAATTGGCCTTTAACTTCCTAGCATCTCCCAAAAACGGAAATACTAGTTTTTAGTGTATTGCCCCATTAAATTAAAGTTGCCATAATCACTGAAGTGCACTAGAAGAGTGCAGAGCCTGTCTTTAGCCCATTGTTCCAAACCGATATACACTTCTAAATCAAACAATATGCAATATCTTTAGTATTGGGCAATCTTGCACTAGAGCGAAAACACATGTCCCTTCATATCGTCCAAACGGTTTCAAATGAATCACAAAAACAAACATAACAGCAGATGTCTTCCAATAAGATTTTGATTTAAACAAATGCTAATGAAAAGAGAGAAGAAAATGACACGCAGACCTAGATACCATCAGAAGACTCTGTACTTACCCAACAAAGCTACCAGAAGTAGCAAAACCACAATGTGATTCACTCCTTTCCTCTTGTACACGTAGAGCAAGATGCAGAACACAATCACTTCTAGGAACTGGAAAACAAAGGACATTAATCAATCCTCTGATTTCACATGTCACCAAGCTTGATAGACAAGGAGGGCTTTTTAAGTATGATATCAGACTTCAGCAATGACTACTACAGCTTTGCTTTTGGCGCAGCAGGGAGGTAGTCGTAGATCTCATAACCTTTTTGGATTTACAAAAAATAAAAAGAAACAGAATTCACTTTAAAATTGGGCCAGTTTGTTCTAAACATAACTGATTAACCCAACCTATCTGTACAGCAAAGCCTGATTGGGCATAATAGAGTGGCAGTGGGCCCAACTTCCCTAAGCAGCAAGCCAACTGCAAGGGAACATTCCCTGTGCAACATTTTGACCACTATAAGGAAGGACTATGCTTCATACTAGGTAATCACCTAAAAAGGCATATACTACTTCATTATCAGGTGATCAATGACATTACAAAGCATGGCAGGGTATGTTAACTTTAATATTTGTGCCACAAACTGCAAATATCTACCTCCTTCTCACTCTGTTTTGCAGCAAGGAGTAATTAGAAGGATGGCCATGCACTCCTGAGACAGTGCCTCAGTGACCAAAAACAAAACATTGGTGCTGTGACATGGGGAAGAGTCACATACCTCCTCTTACCTGAAAGTACAATGTCTTTTTCTTAAAAGTGGAACTAACTATTCCTAAAAATTTTCCTACCCCCTCCTCCCAATGATCCCGCTGAACCTGTATAAAAAAAAAGAAGATCTGTGTACTTATCTATTTTTTATCCAATCCAGTCCAGTCACATGATTCTGCAGCTCTGGCCCAAGGAGTGCTCGACAACCCAGCCCAGCCATTTTCAGCGCTCCACCTGCAGCAGCTGCTCACTGACACAGGGGAGCTGCAGGATCAAACGACTGGACTGGAGCAGATTAGGCTTTGGTATGGCATTTTTTACAGTGTTAAATTGTTCCAGCTTGGACTTGTCTCTGAGTCCCATGCAGAGCGGAATGTGACATATATTAGACTGGCAGTTCACCATGGGGGTTGAAGACTTCTTATATGTGTGTACCAAGTATGTCCCAGCGTTGGTTAATTTAGAAGCAGGGTACGAACAAATTGTTTTTATGCACAGTGGTGCATTTGTATTATTCCAGTTTATTAATAGAAAAAAATGCTTGCTAACTTTTTAATATTTTGTGTATCTATATCTTTTTTTTTAATAAACTTTAATCTGGGAGTAACAAATCTACTGGTCGATCAATCCATGGATATTTGAAGTCACATCAATCTACGTATTGAGTTTTCACCTCTAGTCATTTGTATTCTTGAGGTTGATAATCTACATAGACCCAATTTTGTCACATTTGTACTAGTTTAGTGATGTATTTCTGAACATAAATCATACTTTAAAAAAGGAGATATATGAGATACCGTTCGTTTATCATCATCCACACAAATCAGAGTTCAGTCTTTTGGTCTTCATGTCCCCCAACAAGTGTCATGTTGTTTTGCAGTGTACATCACATTTCTTTACACAGTTTCTGAACTGCACTGAAGATCTGACACTTTGCTAATGAACTCCCCTGATATTTACATGGCCATTTGCAGACCAAAGGCTTTGCTGTTCATCGATTCCACTAATCCCCAATCATCCCAAAGCCGTGCACTCTAATGAGCTCATAGAGCTCAGAGCTGGCCAACACTTCTATCCCATGCTATGGTATTTGGAAATACTTTTCAAACATTGAATTATTATTGTTAAAGGACAACTCTGTTCTATATGAACACTTTTCTATAGTTTATAATGGCACAGAAGAAGTTTAAATAGCCCAATTCTAATCATTAATATTTCCCTCTTGATCTCTGAAGTTGGCAGGATTGCCAATATTTAAATTAGGTGCTCTTCTAAAATACAACATCCAGAATTGTCTGTGCTTCTGTCGGGTTTTATGGTAGTCTTTGTGCATGTTGCGAAGATCTACTCCCACTATTTGTCCAGATGATAATATAGAAAGTGAAAAGAAATCAGGAGCAGAAGACACCTGTGAGCTCATCACTGCTCAACTTCTCTTTGGATAGAGGATGACTTTGAATTATAGTCTTCACAAGGGAAACGGGGGGGAAGGGGGGCTCAGTAACCAAGATGGAAATGATAATCTTATTAACACATCACAGGAAGCACCCTCATGGATAGCAGAGGACAGAATTAGAGATAAACTTAACATTAATAAGTCACCGGGACCAAATGGATTACACCCGAAGGTCCTTAAAGCGGAGTTCCACCCAAAAGTGGAACTTCTGCTGGTTGGATTCCTCCTCCCCTCAGGTGTCACATTTGGCACCTTTCGGGGGGAGGGGGAAGAGGACACCTGTCTTTAGACAGGTGTCCTTTTCCATACATCCAGGAGCTCTGGCTAGCCGCCGCGGGTGCTGACGTCAGCAGCCCGGCTCCCTCCTCCCTGCTCGCTCTGCTACTGGCCGCCTGGCCAATAGCAGAGCATGGTGGAGCCTCGCGCATGCGCAGTAAGGTGCCCGGCGTGAAGCTGTAATGCTACACATCTGGGTTCCCTTACCCGCAATGGAGGCGGCTGCACCTGTCCCCCGATCCGAAGATAGGCGGTGGGTGCAACCATCGCTGAACTCCAGGACAGGTAAGTTTCCTATTATTAAAAGTCAGCAGCTACTGTATGTGTAGCTGCTGACTTTTAATTTTCTTTTTTTCCCTGGCGGACCTCCGCTTTAAGGAACTCAGCCTAGTGATAGCCAGACCATTGTTCCTAATTTTTATGGACAGTCCACTGACTGGAATGGTAACAGCTGATTTGAGAAAAGCCAATGTAGCACCAATATTTAAAAAAGGGCCAAGATACATCCCTGGGAACTAAAGGTCATACCTGGGAACATCAATAGTCTGCAAGCTCTTGGAGGGGATGATAAGGGACTATATACAACAATTTAATAATGAAAACTGTATAATTAGCAGTAATCAGCATGTATTCATGAAGAATCATTCTTCTACTAACCTTCTATGCGGAAGTAAGTTGCCATCTAGATAAAGGAAGGCCTATAGACGTGGGGTATCTAGGTTTTGCAAAGGCATTCAATACAGTTCCTCATAAACATTTACTGTATAAACCAAGGTCTGTCGGCAAGGACCATCGGGTGAGTACCTGGATTGAAAACTGGCTATGGGGTCGAGTCCAGAAGGTGATGATAAATGGGGAATACTGGGAATGGTCTGGTGTGGAAAGTGGGGTCCCCCAGGGCTCTGTCCTGGGACCAATCTGATTTAATTTATTCATAAACGATCTGGAGGATGGAATAAACAGCTAAATCTCAGTATTTGCGGCTGATACAAAGCTAAGCAGGGCAATAACTTCTACGCAGGACTTGGAAACCTTACAAAAAGATCTGAAAAAATGAATGGGATGGGCAACTACATGGCAAATGAGGTTTAATGTAGAAAAATGTAAAATAGTGCATTTGGGTGCTAAAAATTTGAATGCAGTTTACTCGCTAGGAGGAGAACCTCTGGGTGAATCTAGGATGGAAAAGGACCTGTGGATGCTAGTAGATGACAGGCTCAGCAATGGCATGCAATGCCAAGCTGCTGCAAGCAAAGCAAACATAATATTGGAATGCATTAAAAAGGGGATTAAACTTCCGGTTCCGGCGCCGCATGTAGAGGACGGTGAAGCCGGTGCTCCGCCATCCCCGCAGCATTTCATCGGCATATAAAGCCTCGCAGCCACCTCAGCACGGTCGGTGCCATCAGCCACCACATCCCTGGACCACGCTGCATGGAGCGGTACCTCTCCCAGCCACGCGCCAGGTCGAGATCTCGGACGAGACGCTCCTCTCCGACACGCGCCCTCCCCACAGCCAAGATGGCCGCGGGGCACACTTCTCCTCAGAGGGAAGACGGCCGCCGCCACGACTCCTTGGGTGGACATACAGATGCAGGAGACCTGATGAACCCATCAGACAGGTACCTCCAGGAGCAGGGCTCGTATGAAAAAATTGCCCAGGCCGTAGCGGCCATATTATCCCCCACCATCACTGCCGCAGTCGACAGGGCAGTGGCGGCGGGAATTACACAGCTACAACGCATCTCATCATTAGAGGATGATCAGTACCAGATGCAAGCCTCCATGGAAAAATATTCCCAAGCACAACAACACCTGCATGACAAAATGGAGGAATTAGAAAATAGATCCAGGAGGAACAACTTAAGAATTATAGGCCTCCCTGAATCCTACAAGCCAAACACTTTGATGGACATATGTACCAAGTCTCTCCCAGAAGCACTGGGCATCCGACACAACTGCACGGCAGAAAGGGCCCACCGCATTGGAACCCTCACCAATGATCGCAAGCGACCCAGGCCGGTTATTGTCAAATATCTTAATTACACAGACCGCCAGGAGCTGCTGCAAAGCTTCAGAAAAGCCAGGTCAGTGTCACTGGAGGGACATAAATTGCTGATATTTGCTGATTATTCAGCTGAAGTGTCACGCAAGCGCAAGGAATTCCTGCCGATTTGCTCAGAACTGTTCAAAAGGGGGATACGCTTTACCCTGGCCTATCCAGCGATACTCAGACTCCAAGCTCCAGACGGAGAACAGTGCACCTTCCAGACCCCGGACAAGGCCAGCTCATTTCTGCGTGCCCTGCAGCCCAGAGAAGGCCCTCCTGGAACTTATGCTGAAAAGGTCAAACATGGACCCCGCGAGCAGCGTAGCCCCAGGAAAGAGGCACCAAAAAAGCTGAAATCCACCTCTGCGGAAGAGGAGATGGAAACGCACTGAAGGAGGCGATGACTCACCAACGAACTTACCATCTCCTTACCGATCGTTCTCCACCGTTCGGAACTGATCTTGGGTATCGTATGCCAACAACCTCGTTTCCTAATTGTTCCTATTGTTTCTTATCTAGACACCCAGCTACAGCCATCTTGGGACTCACTACCTCTAATATGTTTAATTATCTATGCATTATGCTTTAACCACTCCGACCGCTCCACTGACAGCTGTATGCACTCTGACCTCGGCAAGTGACTGATGTTGGAGTCAATCTCCATGTTTCTAACATGGGGTATAGAGGTGTAACCTGCCCCTCTCTTCAAATAATCGGCCAGTGCTGCGGGCAGGCGGATATACTGGCAGTGGAGAGTCATGCGGAAAAAAGTGAAGTCACTAAATGCTTGTTACAGTTTATGTTCCCCCTCCCCCCTTTTTACTTTTTCTTTCCTCCCCCCCTCCTATCTGCAATGTTTGGGGTGCCTGATAGCAGGGGGACATGGAGAATCCAGTCCGACACTCCTTACACCACACTGTCAATACCCTCCATGTCTCCACCACGTCTCAATTCTCCACCTTAGTCACCATACTCCTTCCAATTTATGAGAATAGTCTCTTGGAATGTTAAGGGGCTCCGCTCCCCACAAAAGAGAATGCTAATCCTGAGACATCTCAAGAGACTAAACACAGATATAGCCCTACTCCAGGAAACCCACCTGACCGAAGCAGACTTCCCCAGAATGCAGCGGCTATGGGTGGGCAAGGTAATTGGCTCACCACCTAAGGGAAGGAAGGCGGGAGTCCTTATCCTACTTCATAAAAACCTAACCTATGATATCCTCTCCAACCACACAGATGAATCAGGCAGACTGATCTCCATCTTAATAAAATTCCCTACGCAAACCATCCAGATAACTAATGTTTATGCACCCAATTCCCCAGATAAACAATATTTCGGGAGCCTCTCTCCCCACCTCTTATCGTCCCCTCAAACCCCCCACCTAATAGGCGGTGATTTTAATACGGTCCTCAATACCAGGGAAGACAGGAATTCCAGCGCAGGGAGGCCCAACGGCCCCCCCGGCGACACCGCTACTCAGCTTTATCATATGACTAGAGCCCTAAACCTGACTGACACCTGGCGCCTCTCACACCCTGGAGACAGGGAATTCACCTTTCTTTCCCAAGCCCATGGATCCTTTGCTCGTTTGGACTACCTGCTGTGCTCCCACTCACTCCTTCCACTTCTCCGGGAGTCCACGATACATGACCTAGTTATATCTGATCATGCCCCCATCTCGGTCGTCCTGGACGACCTCCAGACCCCCCGAGGAATCCCCCAATGGAGATTCCCCAGCATTTTGACACACAACCCCGACTTCAAGAAAATGATAACTGATGCCTGGTCAGAATACACATTGACTAACGCTGCTCATGAGCACAACCCCCCCCTCTTGTGGGAAGCGGGCAAAGCCTTTCTCCGAGGTAGGATCATATCATTTATGACCCACTTCAGGAAGTCGGCCCAAAAACATTATCAAGAAGCTAGTGCAAGGTTAAGATCCACCCAAACCACCCTAAATGCCCAACATAACCCTTCCAACCTGGAAGCGTGGAAAGAGGCCAATCGCCTTTTTGATGTATGGGCTTCTACCCTGGAACATATGAAATCTTCCCAACAACAACTCCAGTACCACAAATTCGGTAACAAAGCCGGCAAACTCCTATCCCGACTGTATAAAGGCCCTCACAAACCCACCCTCATCACCTCGCTTAAATCACCGGAGGGCGAGACGGCTACGACCCCCCAAGACATTGTTAAGATCCTAGAAAAATTCTACACTGACCTTTACGCTGCGGTCCCTGTAGATGAGACGGCAGCGTCCAAATGGCTTCAAAACCGCCCTCCCCCAAATAGCCCCAGACGCCCTGCGGGAGTTGAATGCCCCGATATCCCTAGACGAACTCCTGGTGACGATTAGCAACTTATCCTCCGGTAAAGCCCCAGGGCCTGATGGATTCACCCCGGAGTTTTTCAAACTCACCAAGGCAGAGATCGCCCCCACTCTATTGAAGGTATATAATGCAGTCTGGGAAGGCGGCTCCTACCTCCCCACAGGCCACCAGGCCCATGTTAAACTCATAGCCAAGAAGGGCAGGGATCCGACTGACCCAGCGTCGTATCGTCCGATTTCGCTACTAAACGTGGATTCCAAAATCCACTCTAAAATTGTAGCCTCACGTCTTGCAAACATCATGCCCTCGATCATCCACCCAGCCCAAGCGGGCTTCACCAAAGGGAGGTCTGCGGCATCCAATGTCCGGAGGGTACTGGCAGCTCTGGAATATGCCAAGTCCAGGAGCGACCAAGACCTTGCAATAATCACGTTGGATGCTGAGAAGGCCTTCGACAACGTCAGTTTTCGTTGGCTTTCTCTAGTCATGCAGAAATTTGGCCTCACAGGGCAAATAGCACACCTAGTCCAGGCTATCTATTCCGCTCCTTCGGCCAGGGTCCTAGCAGCGGGCCTACAATCAAACCCAATACCCCTCCACAGGGGGACGAGACAGGGATGCCCACTTTCCCCGCTCTTGTTCAACTTAGCGATTGAACCCCTCTCAAGATACTTGCTCTCAACCGCGCCACTTCAGGGGATATCTTTTGGGAGGGAGGTGCTCAAAGTAGCCCTCTTTGCCGATGATATTTTACTTTTCTCTTCTTCACCGCAGGCTGACATGCAATGCATACAATCCACCTTTACCGCGTTCCAAGAATGTTCGGGTCTCAAAATCAATTTTAATAAAAGCGAAGTCTTGCCCATAGGATCCCTCCAAACGAGATCCTGGTTCACTTCCTCTCCCTTTCCAGTTAACCACCACTCAATTACATACCTGGGTGTTAGATTTGGGAAATCTCCATCATCTCTATACTCACTCAACTACCCACCACTAATAACCAAAATAATAGGCGAACTGGAGGCATGGACTAATCTACCCCTGTCACTGTCAGGGAGATGTGCCTTATTCAAAATGGTGAGCTTTGCCAGATTGCTATACCCCCTCCAGACACTCCCTATCCTGCTAAAACACAAAGATGTACAAAAAATTAACAAAGCAGCCTCTTCCTTCCTCTGGCGCAACGGGAAACCGAGGATAGCAACAGCGAAGCTGTCTCTCCCAAAGTCTGAGGGGGGAATGGGCTTCCCCAATATCAGAGTATACAACCTAGCTTGCCTGCTTAGGACGGGGCTGGACTGGATTCTCCACGCTTCTAAGTTCTCAAACTATGAGTTAGAGACAGCTGTAATTCATCCTTTTAACCTATCAGGTATCCTACACAGTGCCCTGAAAACCTTGCCGACCCACATCAAACAAAACTTGTTGTTCAGAGACACTATGATCGCCTGGAGGGAATCCAGGAAAAAACTGGGTTTCTCCCCGCATGTTTCCAAATATCTACCAATTCAGGGGAACCCCATGTTCCCCCAGGGGCTTCAGTACGAACCCTTCTCCAAATGGAGGGGCAAGGGTCTGACCACTGTGACTCCCCTATACCACCTGGACACTGGCACTCTCAAATCGACAAATGAACTCATGGAGGCCCTCAACTGGACTAAATCTCACTTTCTGGAAATATCGCAGATCTCGGCCTACATAAGCAAAATCTGCCCGCATAAAGACAAAAGATTCCGCTTTTCTTTCCTAGACAAGCTCATCGCCGAACGCAGCTACTCCATCTCAGAGATATACCAGCCACTGAACTTGGCCTTCACGAAACCTTTCCAACAAAGTTCAGCGAAGTCCTGGCTGAGGGATCTCCCGCCAGACACTACGATGGACAGCATCCTGGATGGGTACAACCAGGTGTGCAAACTGACTACAAATGCAGTATGGAGAGAGACTCAGTTCAAGATAATGCACAGGGCATACTTCCCATTCTCTACATGTTTTCCCACCAATAGAGCATCGTCTTGCCCATGGTGCTCTGCAGCGAAACCCTCGCTCTTCCACAGACTATGGCTCTGCCCAAATATCGATGACTTTTGGACACAATTATTGTCCTTCATTCACAGAGTAACAGACTGCCACATAGACAAAAACCCGGTAGCTATCGTCTTTGGCAATCCCACCTCTCTGTCTCCCTCGTCCACACCACCTTCACCTAAGTTACAGCAACATAGTCATTGGATCATGCTAACACTTCTCATCGCCAGGAGGGCCATCCTACAACATTGGATCTCCCTACACCCTCCGACTATTCTTGAGGTACAGCGTAAGCTTAAGGCTCTTCTTTGACAAGAATCCCTTGATATAATTACGCACGGCGACTGGGACTCAGAGAGACTACACAGGAGATGGTCTGCTTTCATCAACACCTGCCTGTCACAGGCGGAACAAACAGCCCTTCTGTCCCCCCTAGCATTCAGAAGGAGCGGATACCTGTTCTCCACCGTCTCTGCCCAGGACTAACCCCGCACAGACCAACATTAACCACCTCTAGGCGATGTATACATACAAACAGACTGTTCCCTCGCCTACCTCAGCCTCAGTGCATTGATATTGTCTCATGTTTTTTGGTGTCCGATTACATCAGGGCGTTAGATCCCCGCTTTTCATCAGGACCTCAAGGCTGCTCGAGACGGGCGACACATAGAGCCGCCTCTCCCGACCGGGCCCATCCATGCATATGTTTTATTGCATTCCTACTTACGGTTCTATCAACCTCTTCCCTCTTACTTTTTCCTCTCCTTCCCCCCCAACCCTCCTACATTTACCTAGACGAAAATGTAACCCGGGCCAGCCCTCTCCGCCGAGATACACAGCGGGCAGAGCTCGTCGGAACTCCAGGACTACTTTTCGCCCCTAGATTGCGGGACTACATTAGCCTGTGGTTTTTTGTACTCTGTTATAGTTACGTGACTCCGACTCCATCCGCTCCCTTGTCAGACAAACATACATATGTAGCGGATCTCCACCAATTACAACCAGACACGCCCCAATCAGGACCCGTCTCTGCCACCTCTTGTCCATAGGCGAGGAAGACTTACGATCCCCCCTGTCTTCCCGACAAACAAGGCGGACACTGTCCGTCCACAACTACTTTCGTCTGGTAGAGGACACATCAG
>BLSH010243357.1:309023-321394 GCA_018402905.1 Glandirana rugosa
AAAAAAAACCCCAAAAATGAATTCTCATCATCCGTAAACGCGACCACTTTTGCGCAAACCAATCAATAAACGCCGATTGCGATTTTTTTTATCGCAAATATGAGGAAGAATATAAATCGGCCAAAAACGGTGAAAAAAAATGTTTTTTTATATTTTTTTTTTTGGATTTGTATTTTAGCAAAAAGTAAGAAATTTGTGTTTTTTTGCAAAATTGTCGCTCTTCTTTTGTTTATAGCGGCGATCAGAAATGACGCAGAGGGGATCAAATACCACCAAAAGAAAGCTCTGTTTGTGGGAAAAAAAGGACGCAAATTTCGTTTGGGTACAACGTCGCACGACCGCGCAATTGTCAGTTAAAGCGACGCAGTGCCGAATCGCAAAAAGGGCTCCGGTCCTAAAGCAGCCAATCCTTCCGGGGCTGAAGTGGTTAAAGTGTATGCAAGGCAAAATGTTTTTTTGGACAATATAAAGGAAGGTTAGGTTAGGTTTTTTAACGGTCTTTGTCCCATCATGGACATTTTCCATCACTTTTTGGCTTGGAATGAGTTTGCATTTGTTTGGAACCCAAAAGCCAGCAATCATTCCTGGACCAATGAGCTTCAAAGGTTGTATTCCCCACCTTACTGCTGACATTACAAAAGGGACGCTCATGACATGACCGAACCAATATGGTTATATTAGGTCAATGTGAAGCTTGTCCACATTCTTCAGCCAAAGACACAATAGAAAGTAAGATACTGTAAATTCTCACCAAAGCAAGAGAAAATCCCTTTTTAGACAGTTGCCACAAGAACAGATGACCCCAATGGAAGATTTCTCCTTACCTTCTTTTCCTTTCCCAACTCTAAAACCTCCTCCCTAGTGGGGACACAGACAGCACTAAAATGCTGACAAGGGTTTTGAAGAGGAAGTAAACCCAGATTGGGTTTACTTCCTCTATGTCCCCCTGTAAACTAGAAACACAATGGGCTACTATGTATCGCATAGTAGCCCATTATGTGCCACTTACCTGCAAATGAAGCCTGCGGCGTCCAGCGATGTCCCCTCTCCTGGCCGCATGTATCTTCTGTCCCTCTTCCTTCCGGAGGCGCGACTCCGGCGCTGTAACTGGCCGGAGTCGCGTGACGCCACTCCCGCGCATGCGTGCGGGAGCCGTCAGTCACGGCACGGTCACAGTGGAGGAACAGCAAACAGGCCGTTTCTTCACTGCGCATGTGCCGACATAACGTCGGCACAGCAAATACACTGCATATCTCCTGAACCGTACAGGTTTGGGAGATATGCAGTGCACCTACAGGTAAGCCTTATCATAGGCTTACCTGTAGGTTAAAGTGATTGTCACAAGTTGACAACCACTTTAACACTTTCACAGTAACAAAATGTAAAAAAATTACTTCTACTTTAAGCATGTATAGAAATTTGAGAACTTGGCAAAAAAAAGTAAAAAAAAAAAGGCATCATTTAGACTGGGAATGAGACATTCATTTAGAAGACCTATAATGTATATTAAGGTGATACTAAACCTGTTTTTTTTTTTCTCTAAAAATAACAAGCATGTTATACTTACCTGCTCTGTGTAGTGGCGACTTGGCCCCGTCCCCTGCGTCTCCTGGCTGTGATTGACAGTAGCAGGTGCCAATGGCCAAGCCAATCAGGAGTGCGAGTCCCTGGAGAGGCACGGCTCTTGTGGACATCACTGGATCGAGAAGGGCCTCAGGTAAGTATTAGGGGAGGTCTGGGAGGCTGCTGCTCACAGAAGGTCTTTTTTACCTTCATGCATATGCATGAAGGTAAAAACCTTGTGCCTTTACAACCACTTTAATATTTAGCAACACTAGGGTTGCCGGTTCAAATCCCACCCACAGCACTACCTGCCTGGAGTTCACATTCTCCCTGTGCCTGCGTAGGTTCCCTCTGGGTACTTCGGTTTCCTCCCACACTGCAAAGACATGCTGTTAGGTTAAGTGGCTAATGTCTAAATTGGCCCTAGTATGCGTATGTATGAATGTGACTTAGGGACCTTAGATTTTAAGCTCCTGAAGGGTAGGAACTGATGTGAATGTATAATACATATGTAAAGCGCTGTATAAATTGATGGCGCTATATAAGTACCTGTAATAATAATAATGCATGTCAATTAAACACACGACAAAACACACAATAGTGCACATCAAATATGCTCCACTACATTATAGCTCCCATTATGTTTAGGGAAGGAAATCAGGGGTAGTTGATTGGCCTTATTCCAAGTTTTCTCCAATTTCCGTAACACAGAAAAAGGAGGGATGCTATATTGGCACAAAGATGGACACTGGGCTGAGGATTAACTAGGAATAACTGTGAATGATCTATGATGAAGGTCAGTTCATGTAGAATGGCTCATATCAAGAGATTTTAAAAAATGTCTAAAAGTCCTTAAAGTGGTTGTCAACTTTGGACAACCACTTTAACCTACAGGTAAGCCTATAATGAGGCTAACCTGTAGGTTCCCTGCATATCTCCCAAACCTGCAGGGGTTAGGAGACACACAGTGTACTTCCATGTGCCAACGTCATTGGGCACATGCGCAGTGAAGAAACGGTCTCCGTGCCCTGTCTTCACTGAGATCGTGCCGCGATTGGCGGCTCCCGCGTGCATGCAGGATTTACTTCCTCTTTAAATAACAGGCAGCTCTGTGTGGAGGTTGAAGCAACTCTATGGAACAATGAGAGAAAACACAGATGCCTTCTAAGTGGAGCTGTTGGGACAAAGATTAAAACTACTCACAAGTGTGAACTTGTAACAAGTATGTAGATAGCTGTAATCATCAGTGAAGTCCTGGGCGGCACACCGCGGGATGGTAGTGTGAGAGAAGCGCTCATCAGCTGTCTGAGTAGTGGGCGGTCAGCGGTGGTGGATTCCGGCGCTTCCAGGTTGATCAGCAGTGGAGCGTATGGCCTGAAGAAGAAACATATGCTCTGAGAACGCGTCGCCAACTCCAATACATCTTCACACTGCAGCCAGGAAGTGATAATAACGCTCCACTGCCGATGAAGCCGGAAGCGCCGGAATTCACCGCCGCTGACCGCCCGCTACCCAGACAGCTGACAAGTGCTTTTCTCACACTACCATCCTGCGGTGTGCTGCCCAGGACTTCACTGATGATTACAGCTATCTACATGCCTGTTACAAATTCATACTTGTGAGTAGTTTTAAACTTTGTTCCAATAAACAAGTCTAACAGCTACACTTAGTAGGCGCCTGCGTTTTTCTCTCATTGTTCCAATTTCCGTAAAGCCTAGAAATCAGATTTCACCTTTCTTCATGTTAAGGCAGATTAAAGCTGAACTCCACAATAACCAAATCTTGTCTAACTACAAGAGGTATGTGTAATCTTACTGGAACCTTGGTGTGCTTTGTGTATTTCTTCCAGATCTGTGAATTAATACAGTGTGAAATGTTGCCTCTTTGCAAAAGCTTCCAGTAATAAAGACCTCTCTTCACTTGTGCAAAGTGCCACGTAGGATAGGAGACTGAAATGACGAGGTCGGCCTCTCTTATGTGTCCAGCCTGGTCCCCACTGAAGGTGGAACAGAAGGTACTGAGGGACAGGAGGAACACAAGTGCCTGCAGATGTTGATGCAAGAACTTGCAGAAGGAGATGCAGTCCCAAGGAGACTGGCAAACCAATGGATCAGGAACAGTAGTAATGTTCAGAAGTCTAGCCCAGGTTAAAGAGGCACTCCGCTTACATTGTTAGTTCAGGACGTGTGGCTGGTCAGAGCTCTCAGCAGGAACACTCAGCGGTGGTCAAGAGTTGGTACAGAAGACAGCCAAACAGGCACTCGAACAGGGCAGGAAGCCCGGATGAGAAACAGAAGCGTGGCCACAGGAATAGCCAGGGCCATCAACAGGCAGGCAGCGAGGTACCAAATCCTTAGCAAAGCCAAAGTCAGGAACGGAGCCGTGTCAGGAAATAAACGATAGATCAGAAGCAGAATCCAAGGTCAGGTCAGGAGAAAGCTGGGTCAGCATCAAGGGAATCATGCAAGATAAACACAGGACACAGGGCACAGCTGAAGATCAGTCAGTCCAGAATGTGCGCATGAGCATCCTTTAAAATAGCCCATCTGGCGCCAACAGTAATTTTTCCCCTTTTTCAAATTCTTGCATGCATGCGAGCTCCTGGTAACCGTTCTCTGGGAAGCACCATGTGCATATCTGTGCAGCAGACGTCTCAGAGGGATTCCCTGACACAAAGTGACTGGTCTTGTCTCTGCCCCTTCCTCTTTTATTGCAGGTAGCCTGTAGTGGGTGGGGCCTGGTGGTCCCCTCCCACAGCTCTGCTCCGGCTATGTACAGCACAGTGAAGATGCCACAGCTACTTTTACAAGGTTATATCTGGGTTTGTAAAGGCATTTGGTACTCACAATGTGGATTTATATATCACTTGCGCCTATTAGGGAATATATTTTGATTAAAGTTTTATTTCCCTATGGGTTGCTGTAGTTAGTTCCTTTTCTCTACGTACAAGCCAGAAAATCCTGATTTCAACTGCATACTAGCAGAAGACAGACCTTTATAATAAATTAATAACAACAATATACTGCAAAAACGCTGACAGGAAACAATTAATGTTTTGCTTTATAGATTTGTTAATCAAACGATGGTAATTATTTACACCCAAGCTATTTTTTTTCAATCTTCCCTTTCTATTTTTTACTTGTGGAAACGCGCAGAACAGATGGTTATGGAAGGTATGACATCATTTAATTAAGAATGACATTAATTGTCACAGTAACAGTGAATTTATAAGGTGCACAGGGCTGAGCAATTCTCTGGATTCTCACCATCTACACCGGTAATTGGAAATCTCTGACATTCTCTGCTTCTCGTGCCATTGGAGTGTTTTAGTCATAGTGTTTTTTCTTTGGTAAATCTGTTTATGCACTGACATTTGAATGAGTTAGATAGGATAAATCAGTGGTTGCTGTGTCTATGTTAGGATAAATCAATATGAACAATGTCACAAAGAGGACAGCACAGATTACCAATGTAATGGCAATGAGCCAAGCTGTGCACTAATTGATGTCACTCTGCTGTCAGTGCGTGGAATGCTAATGAAACTTGCTTAGAGATGCAAAATGTTATTATTCTGGAAATACTAAAAAAAATCTATTTTGGGAAAATAAAAAATGTTGTGAATTTAAGAAAGCAGCAAAGTATAGCTGGGAATAGACCGTTACGCCGGTTTCACACGGCCATCTCCGTTGGCGGGCTCTGTTGTGCTCAGCGGGGATCCCTCCGCTGATCCCCGCTGAGCTGACGGATGACAGATCTGTCAGGCTTCTTTCACACGGACGTTCCATTCAGGCCTGCCTGTCAGTTTTTTCAGATGGACCTGAACAGACACTCCATGCAGCCCTATGGAGCGACGGATGTCAGCGGAGACATGTCCGCTGACATCCGCCGCTATCCGATCCGCTCCAGACCCGTAAAGTCCACATTTTTCCATCCGTCTGAGAATAGGATCGGATGACAACAGACAGACAGTGCGTTATCATCCAGATTTGAAATAGGGGAGAACAGAGCTCTGACAGATCTGTCTTTGCACAGTGAGCAGAGATGGATCTGTCATCTGTTGGCTCAGCGGGGATCAGCAGAGCGATCGCTGCTGAGCAAAACGGAGCCCGCTAGCGGAGACGGCCGCGTGAAACCGGTCTAAGAGCTCCACTCTCCCCTATGGCAAATCAGATGACAACGGACCGTCTGTCCTTTGTTATCCGATCCGCAGATGGATGGAAAAACAGGGTTTTCCTCTGTCAGACTTAATGGGTCTGGAGCGGATCGGAAAGTGATGGGTGTCAGCAGACATGTCTCCGCTGACATCAGTCACTCCATAGGGCTGCATGGAGTGTCCGTTCAGGTCCACCTGAAAAAACTGACAGGTGGACCTGAACGGAACGTCCATGCGAATGAAGCCTTAGCCTGCTGGCTGAACAAAAAAAAACCCCCAAAAACCTAACAGATTCCTCCATCCACCTCCCCACCCCCCATCCAGGATATTGTATTGTATTCTGATAGTGGCTCCTGCTGTGGTCAGAATACACTGATCAGGAACTGCAGCAAACTGCCTGCAGCCACTGATTAACAAAAGTTTCCCAGTGTGTTCGTTCAGACAGAAGTGCCTCCATAACAAGCCGCTTGCTATGAAGGACACTCATGTGGGCTTGCTCCTGAGCCACACTCTGTGTGTACATTGACACACACAGTGCGGCTCAGCTCCACCCCTTCTCCCTCCTTACTGGCTAGGATGGGCAGCAGCAGAAGCCAATGGCTCCCGCTGGTCTATGTTTTTTTTAAGATGTGGGAAAAATTTTAAAAGAATACATAAAAAAAAAACAAAACGCTTTGTATTCTTCCTTTCTGAGTCCAGTTACAATTTGTCTGCTTTTCTCTTCTGTGTTAGGCTTATCCACTTTCTTGTTTCCCTTCCAGGTGGAAACCCTCTGCCATCCTCATAGAGCTGGTGCCTGGATGGCAGAGGCACATTGTGGCCCACTAGCTTACTCTTGAACACATCTTTGGTCAAGACTGATGGGTTTTTCAGAAACTCACGTGGAATGAGAAGTTACCTCTTACTGCATTGAAAAAAAGTAGTGCATACAGTACCTTTTTCAGTGCACTGTGCCCTCATACCACCTCAATGCAGTGGTGTGGACCAGGCACACAGGAGACAAGGCGTTTTTCCTCATCATGTGGTGGAAATGCAGAGCAATAGTTGCCCAACGCAGTCCCCCTAATGTCGGGGGTTCTAGTAGAGATGTGTTAACCACTTGAGGACCACCCGGCCACAATGTACTGCAGACGGGAAGCCTGCACAGGCAAAACGACATACTGGTGAGTCGCTGCCTATTTCCGGGTTTAGGATATACGCATGAGTGCCCCCCACTGACACCCGCTGTGATTGTACACAGCAGGAGTAGGTCAGCTGATCATTGATTCATGGCCAGGACCTGCTGATTGGCTGTGTCCAATCACAGCCCAGAGCCCTGTGTTGACAATCAACAGTCCCCACCCAGCATCAGTGTCAGATTGCCCGCCACACTATCACAGTCCCATTATAAGTTGCTGATCACCGCCATTAGTAGTATAAAACGACAAAAAAAATTCTAATATATACACCGTTTGTAGACTATATAAATTTGACGCAAACCAATCAATATACACTTATTGGGATTTTATTTACCTAAGACATGTAGCAGAAATACATTTTGGCCAAAATTTATAAAGAAATTTGATTAAATTTTTTTACTGGTTATGTTTTATAGTGGATGGTCTTTTTTCAAAATTTTCATATAATAAAAAGTAAAAAAAAAAAAAAGTGGTGATCAAATACCACCAAAAGGAAGCGTTGCATGACCACGCAAGTAGCGCAGTGCTGAATAGCAAAAAAAAATGGCCTGGCCACAATGGGGGTAAAACCTTTCAGAGCTCAGGTGGTTAGAGGAGTGTTTGCAATACTGTTATAAATACACCTGAAACTACAAATCAAGCATGTATCTTCATTGTCAAACACACAGCTTTGTAAATGATGCTCTCCAAAGTGCAAGTTTTCTTGCCCAAATTGAGGTCATAAGCTATCTGAACTAACAAAATTCTCTGGAATAGTTGCTGTCTCAGTGGACTTGTTGGGAGACACATGCCTAAGATTTGAAAAATGTGTTTACTCCCTATGTGATGGGGACATGCAATTAAACTGTACACAAAACCAAAACTTTTTCAAGTTTTGGACAGCATGGTGAGGGGTTAGGTTTTTATTGGTGCCCATGTTCAGGATATACACTTGTCCTGGTTATGAATAGAGTCAACATTAAACATGAAGGAAAAATCTAAAATTGTGACTAGTGACCAGAGCAGAAAAAGAGGAGACATCTTCAAACAGGGACTACTATAAGGTATAAGAGGTGACAGGGTTTTAGACATTCCCTACTTTAACTATAATGAAAAAAAGTTTCCGCTTTAGAAACGTTTAAAGCAGCAGTAAAGTCAAAAACAAAATGTCTTGCTTGTAGGTGCCTTTGCAAAGGCTCCAACTCATGCGGTTTAGGGAAAACCGGCATTGGCCTAATGTACAGGGTGGGCCATTTATATGGATACACCTGAAACTACGGATACTGGAAGCCTGTGCTAGCATTTCTCCTGCAGTGTTGCTATCAGTGTGTGAAGAGTGGGAGAAGAGGGTTGCATTAACAATCCAACACAATGGGCAGCACATTGAACACATTTTATAAGTGGTCAGAAACTTGTAAAGAACTCAAGAAAGAATAAAGTTACGTTACAACCAAGCACACCATTGTTTTTCTTGTGAAATTCCCAATAAGTTTGATGTGTCACATGACCCTCTTCCTATTGAAAAAACAAAAATTGGATTCAAAATGGCCGACTTCAAAATGGCCACCATGGTCACCACCCATCTTGAAAAGTTTCCCCCTCACATATACTAATGTGCCACAAACAGGAAGTTAATATCACCAACCATTCCCATTTTATTAAGGTGTATCCATATAAATGGCCCACCCTGTAGAACTGTAGGCAAAACCTTTTTTCTCCCATTTTGGATAGAGGAGGGTTATTACCCCTGTCAGATTTTTTTTTTTTTGCTATCGGTGTTCCGTTGCAGAGATTTCCCTTCGCTTCCTGTCCCATAGCCCAACAGGAAGCGAGAGGAAATCCCTGAACATTAAGGGAATTCCTTGGGGAACCCCAAGGGCACCAGAATTTGTAACCCCATTGGAAGATTTCATCTCTATTTTTTGGGGACAACCCAAAATTTGAAATTTTCTTAACTTTTACTTTCAATGAGAATGGTAAACAGGAGAAATAGAGAGAGTGAATCTCCTTAACAGGACCACAGACAGCAATAAAAACTGACAGGCATTCTGATCCATCTCCTACCATAAATAAATATATCATGTATGAAACTTGCCTCAATACATTTTTATTTAAAATGTTCGAAATTCTGTTTTGTCATCATTAATATTTATTTTACAGTTTTTAACAACAATAAAAAAAAAGAAAAATCAAAAGACACTTACCAAGTAAATTAAGAACTGCCAGCTCATAACATATCGCTCTACTTTCAGTGCGGTTATATCCTGAGATACATTCGGTGAAAATGTCACCAGAAGATATGTTCCCGTAACTGCTAAGGTCCCACCTGTCAAAGCAAACAAGAATTTTAGAAAAATAGATAAAATAAGACATCTGCATCTGGCATTTGCTGTTCACCTCGGAGCAGAGCAGTTCAGCACTACATATAAAACAATCTATGAAGTATATATGGTTTCCTTCATACTTTTTTTTCTTGTTGTGCCACAATTTCACTATTGTGGTTCAATCCCAAACTGTTTAAATGGGGTTCTTTACTATTAGAGCAGTAAGGATGTGGAACTCCCTTCCACAGTTGGTGGTGTCAGCATGGAGTGTAGGTTTTTAGATGTGTTTTTAGCAAGTGCAATGTACAGAGATATGGAAAAAAGTAGTCACACACAATGAGGTTTAGCTGGAGGGACTGGTGTCCTTACCAACCTTACTATGCAGCAATGGTGTTATGTACACAGACTTGCACACTTCCTCTCTAATGCTTATTGTTTGTTACTGTATAATCAGCATCCCTGCTAAGAACAGCCATACATGCACCAATTTCTGTCATTAAACCCACAACCTGAAACAGTATGGATGAAGGAATCCGCACTGCCGGCTATTGTGTTCAGACAAAATATAAAATGATGTCCTCTTTCAGGTGCGTCATATTTCAGCAGGATGTATATAGAAGGCTATGGCCCATAGGTAATGGTGCAGTTCCATCTGCTCACCCCTGCTGCTACGGTATTCTGTAGGGAAAGACGGTGGCGGAGGACCATGATCAGTAGTGCAGGCAGCAGGTGATGTGAGTAATTCACATATTCTTTGCCGGAGGGAGGCAATTTATATAAATTTCTATCAATTGTATTTGTGTTTATTTAGGGTCCATTCACATGGGTGTCTAAATCCCTGCGTTTAGATGTGTACGGCATATCGTTTTATAGGCATCTAAAGGCAGCACTATCAATGGGGTTACACACAAGCTGCGCCTACAAACAAAAGTGTGTGCAACTTTTAGTGGTGCATCCGGAGCAGTACACGTCTGCAGATTTTACATGTGTACATGTATAAACCCCTGTAAATGCATATAAGCATACACATGTAATGTCATTAGAAGATTTGTATGCTAAGCGTAAGCCCTTTAGGTGTGTATTTTCTGCTAGGTCTGCCAGCAAGAACCTCTGTTGCGTGCATAAACTACACATATGCCTGCGTGAAAGGGATGCCCAGAGCGGAGAAGACAAAAACAGGTAGAGGGCATACATGACTGGGTAGAGGGGGAAACAGGCAGATGGGGTTAACTATATTGAGTGGTGTGATGAGTATTGCTGCTTATCTGATTGGTCAAGTGGATGAGGTGATTGAGAGGATCAGGAGAGGTTCAGGTTCACTTGCAGAGAAGAAATCATCAGAAGAACGTCCCTCCCTCCCTCCCACCTTATTTTTAGGGAGTACTGTGTAATCTTCTTTTGTTGTTCTTTGGCAGTTTGGGGTCCTTGACAATGGTCTTAACCTTGTGTTATTGGTAAAACGGTGGGGCCCCATCTTCGGTATGGCGTCCTCTAGTTGGTATGGTTCAACTCATAGTGGCCGGGTAATGGTAAGACCGGTGGGTGCCTGAGGTTAGCTGGGTTAATCCAATTACCTGGATTGATACGTTTATTGTTAGGTTTTGTTATTTATAAGCTTTAGATTAATAAATGGCCGATTTGGCCATTTAACTCCAATTACTAGTAGTGTGGTTTTTCCTAGGGGTTATAGGAAGGTGTAGTTGTGTGCAGTTTTGGATAAGAGGTCAAGTATGGACGTGAGCTCTGATCTACCCTGGTCATGAACCCTTAAGAGTTTAGGAAAACCTGTACAGAGGAAGTGTTGATGCTGCCTTTGCCCCCTTCTGAAAATATCAGTTCTATTGTCATATTGATCATCAGGCTTCAATTCTTTAGGAGTCACTGTTTCAGAACAAATATGTAGATTAGGAGCTGTGACTTCACTCTGGCCAGGGGCGCAACGATAGGGGTTGCAATTGCCATGGTCCAGGGGGCCCGTGTGCCTCCCTTGTACACCTGGATAGGAGGGATGGCGGGGGCGGCATTTAGAGGAACCAATCTCCTCCATTTTCCTCCTAATACAGGAAATTGGTTCCTCTATACGCTGCCCCTGCCGCCCCTCCTATCCAGTTTACTTGTCTTCTGCTGTTCCCAGGGCCCCTGTCTGCTTCTCTGGTCCCCCCAAAGAGCTGCTGTCTTCCCCCCTCCTCTCTCCTGCCAGCTGCTGTAGAGGATGTGTCATGATGGAGAGATGGGAACGGGTCGGTAAATTTGTAATTTACCCGCTCCTTCCTTTTCTGAATGAACAGAGTAGTGATTGGTACCAATTGGTTCATTCATAACTGAAGCATAGTAAACTGTTTTTTACTATACTTCAGTTTCTGAATGAATGGGAGGCTTGGTGCACAGCTATTCCTGTCCATTCATTCTGTGCAGCTGAGGCTACACAGATGGAGATTGAGGGCTGAGGTTTGTTTAGACCCCTGATATCTCATCAAAGCCCTCCAAAAGGGATCCTTTAAAAAAATGTAAAATATTGTAAAAGAGATAAAATAAAATTGTAAAAAAAATAAATAAAATTAAAATAAAAATTAAAAACTACTGACACCAGTGAGGGAACTATTAGCCCCCGCTGCGGGACTGTAATAAAGGGACCCGCAATGGGAGTAAAGGGCCCCAGGATCAGTGGGAAGAGGGAAGGGCCCTGGCCAGGAGTCAGGGGGGCCCTTCATAATTTCTTATACCGGGGCCCTGAAGGTTCTAGTTACACCTCTGACTCTGGCCTTCCAAAATTGGATATTTGCTCCAGGTCAGCAATGACAGCCTCTGTATTTCTTTTGGAGCATTTTTATTTTCTAAATCTGTATCATCGAACAAGCAGGGTTTTCTTTATGTCTCCGACAGTAACGACTGGACCTCGTTTATAGGTTAAAACCTTCCGGTCTCAGTCTCCACATTGATCTTGGAAGTCCCGGGGCCATATTCTTTAATACTTCCCGGGGGGACTGAGGACCGGTCCCGGGAAGGGAGAAGGGTGACTAGGACCCCGGGAAATGAGGGTAACGCCCAGGGAAATAATGTCAGGGCGTCGCCCCCGATTATCAAGGGAGTGACCACAGTCATCAAAAATTAAAAATAAAATTAAAATAAATAAAAAAAATGTTAAAATAAAATAGAGAAAATGTTATAAAATGT